>JAUIMM010000311.1:15000-325000 GCA_031769625.1 Taudactylus pleione | reverse complement strand
GTTAGCGTTACTGCCTCACAGCACTGAGGTCATGGGTTCGGTTCCCACTATGGCCCTAACTGTGCGGAGTTTGTATATTCTCTCTGTGCTTGTGTGGGTTTCCTCCGTGTACTCCGGTTTCCTCCCACACTCCAAAAATATACTGGTAGGTTAATTGGCTCCCCACAAAAAATTAACCATGTATGTGTGTGTGCATGTCGTAGGAATATAGATTGTAAGCTCCACTGGGGCAGGGACAGATGTGAATGGTAAGATATTCTCTGTAAAGCGCTGCGGAATATGTGCGCGCTATATAAATAACTGGTAATAAATAAAAAAATAAATAAAAGGTGTGCATAATTTCATTCACAGAACATGCCTGCAACTGTGAAGTTGTGTTTTTTTTTATTATTGTGAATCAAACATTTAGGACAACATAACAGAAAACGTCAGCATACATAACTATTCACCCCGCTAAAGTCAGTACTTTGGCGAGCTACCTTTTGCGGCAATTACAGCTGCAAGTCGCTTTGGATAAGTCTCTATGAGCTTGCCACATCTTGCCCCTGGGATTTTTGCCCATTCCTCAAGGCAAAACTGCTCCAGCTCCTTCATGTTGGATGGTTTCTGCTTGTGAACAGCAATCTTCAAGTCTGACCACAGACTCTCAATTGGATTGAGATCTGGGCTTTGACTAGGCCATTCCAACACATTTAAATGTTTCCCCTTAAAACACTGGAGTGTTGCTTTAGCAGTATGTTTCGGGTCATTGTCCTGCTGGAAGGTGAACTCCATCCCAGTCTCAAATAACACACAGACAGTTTTGCTCAAGAATATCCATTTAGCACCATCCATCTTTCCCTTGACTCGATTCAGTTTCCCAGTCCCTGCTGCTGAAAAACATCAGCACAGAATGATGCTTCCACCACCATGTTTCACTGTGGGGATGGTGTTCTGAGGGTAATGGGGTGTGTTGGGTTTGCGCCAGACATAGCATTTACCTTGGTGGCCAAAAAGTAAAATTTTAGTCTCATCTGACCAGAGCACCTTCCTCCATACATTTGAGGAGTCGCCCACATGCCTTTTGGCAAACTCAAATTGTGTCTTCTTATTTTTATCACTAAGTAATGGCTTTTTTCTGGCCACTTCCATAAAGCCCAGCTCTATGAAGTGTACGACTTATTGTGGTCACATGCACAGATACACCAGTCTCTGCTGTGGAACTCTGCAGCTCCTTCAGGGTTACCTTTGGTCTATGTGCTGCCTCTCTGATTAATGCCCTACTTGCCCGGTCTGTGAGTTGTGGTGGGCAGCCCTCTCTTGGCAGGTTTGTTGTGGTACCATGTTCTTTCGGAATCGGTATGAAATACCGACGGCCATGCGGTTCCCGGCAGCGCCTGGCCGACAAAAGCAGAGTTCCCAGCAGCGGAAGCCCGACAGCGCTGGAAATCCCGATTGTAGATAAGGTTAAGTATAAACTAAACTAACCCTCCTTAGGGGTGCCTAACCCTAACCTCTCCCCCAAGTGCCTAACCCTAATCCCCCCCCGCTGCCTAAACCTAAGGCCCCCGGGGGGGTGCCTAACCCTAACCCTCCCTCCCCCTAGCCTAACCCTAAGTCCCCGCCGGGTGCCCTAAACCTAACCCTCCCCCCCCCGCGGCTGTCCGCTCGCGGCACCTGGCATCCCTTCGATCGGGATGCCGGGCGCCTGTCTCCCGGCATCGGGGAAATGACAGGCGTCGGTATTAAGGCAGCCAGTTTCCCGATTGTATACCGTTCTTTCCATTTGATGAGGATGGATTTGATGGTTCTCTGGGGTATCATAAAAGATTTGGATATTTTTTTTTTTTTTTTTTTTTTTATAACCCAACCCAGAATTGTATTTCTCATCAACTTTGTCCCTGACTTGTTTGGAGAGCTCCTTGGTCTTCATAGTGTGATGCCTCTTGCTTAGTGGTGTTGCAGCCTCTGGGGCCTTTCAGAAAAGGTGTGTTTATACTGACAGATCATGTGACACTTGATTTCACACAGGTGGACTTCATTTCACTAATTATGTGACTTCTGAAGGTAATTGGTTGCACCAGAACTTTTGAGGGGCTTCATACTAAAGGGGGTGATTACATATGCACATGCCAATTTTCAGAATGTTATTTATAAAGATTCTTTTTTATATATATTTTTCTCATTTCACTTCACCAAATTAGACTATTTTGTACAGATCCATCACAAAAAATCCAGATAAAAAAATAAAATAAAATGACAGGTTGTGATGTAACAAAAAAGGTAAAAAGCCAAGGGGGTGAATACTTTTGCAAGGCACTGTATATGGTTTGATTTCTTCGCATGTGTGGATTGCATGGGTTGTTGCTGACATTTGGTGAAAATTTCATTACAATAGCCCCATTACATTTATATTTACTGAGAAAAATGTTGGTGTGTTCAATACTTATTTTACCCGCTGTATGTATATATATATATATATATATATATATATATATATTATATTCACATACTTATATACACACACACAAACACATTATAACAATGCAACCACTTATAAGGAATCTGTTACTGTAACAAACACAGTTATCAACATGAAAATACCATAGACCTACAAGTACTAACTTCTATAGGTGTATTTGCAACATGAGCCAGTGTCTTAGTCCAACACAAGATATACTGCAGAAAGTGACATTGACGTTTCCGCAAAAAAAAAAAAAAAATCTGACGACATGAGGCCATACTAGAAGGCTGTATTTTATTTCTCTATGTCTTACAGTAACTTCTCCATGCTTTATACAGAGTATGCTCTTCCCATTGTCTGATCTATATCCATTTCTGCTCTTCTTGTCTATCTACTGCTATCCATACCTCATTTCCTTCCTATGCCTTGTCTGTTCTATTTCCTCATGCCCTGCTTACCTCTCTCCTTCTCCTGTGTCTTTATGCCTCTTCTCCTTGTGCTATCTGTCCAACTTTATCCCAGTAGCTGATCTTTATCACTTCTTTACCTGCTTCTTCTCTCTATTTAAGATCTTACTTGTGACCCCCTCTACTCCTTGTATGTCTTGTCCATGTCTTTTCCCTGCATTTTGTCTTTATCCCCCTTCTCCTGCTAGGCCTAGTCTTTGGCATTTAGCTTTTGTTCAATCACCTACTTAATTCTTGCAGGTTTCTCTATTAACTATCAGGATCTTGTCTATATTTCGATCCTGGGTCTTGTTTAAGCCAGAGGTTCCCCAACTCCGCCAATACAGTCCAGGTTTTAATGATATCCATGCTTAAATATATGGTTAAATGAAATTGATTATGGTACTAATTAAGTCATCTGTGCTCAAGCATGGAGATTCTTAAAATGTGGACTGTAGTGGTGGAATTTGGGAACCTCTGATTTAAGGCATAACGCATTCTAAAGGTGCCCACACACAGCGATATGCTCATGATCAGCCGATGTGTACGATTTCCCTTGAAATCCTCCCGGCAGCTCTGCACACGATTTGGTGTCCAATCTTCATACAATCTCTCCTGCATCAAGACTTTTTACAGTGCATCGCGTCCTAGATTGTCAAATCTGCCCTACTGCACGGCAGATCTGACGATGCGATGTGCGACCAGCAGGGAAGCGCATCACATCGTGATCATGAATGGGGACTCACGATTTGGCCATATTTTACATGATCTGTCGTTCCAATACGTCGGAATCGGCCAGATCGTGTAAAATATTGCTGTGTGTGGGCACCTTTAGGTGTATATCCACCCAGTGCCTTGATCTACAGTGCCACTTGACAGTATCTGCACATGGCAGCTCTTGTGCAATGTTAAATGTATCACTGATCTCTCTTCTATAGCCCCACTACCCCACCAGAATGAGGGAGAATGTCGACTACTAAGTTGCTGATTACTTTATGTTGAAAGATGTTGGATATAGATTAGCATAATAGCATTTCACTTACTAGAAACTAGAACTCATTCTTCCAAAGACCATTTGTCAGTACTGGGCAGGAATGATGGAGGGTTATTAAGCGCCCACATGAAACTCCTTCTCAGATGGGATGTAGAGATGGTAAGCTAAATCTTCAACTCTGACTCCTCTAGTAGTAAAATAGAGTCGCAGTTGAAGGTTTGGCTTACCGACTCCACAGCCCTGCTCAGAATATGCACCACCACAGACATCACAGTACGGTTCCATATTCCCAGGCTATCACTGATACTCAGCAGCTGTATCCTAAGAAACACATGAGGAACCATCTGAAAAAAATACATATAAAAATTGTGCATTTTGCAAAAAGTGTGAATGAACCTTGGACATTCGGAGAGCAGAGAAGCTGATCGGTTAAGCTGAGACATTCAAATTCGTTAAAATAAAAAAAAAAACAGTTGTTCTTGCAGCTTGCCAAATTCTATTGTGGGTAACAGAATGAAGGGAATATGAGAACTCAAATATCTTGTTATTCAAACTCAGCTTCTACAAAGTTGGTTACTAGAAACGGATATTTGTAGATGTATGACACAGTCTGTCCCCATTTTATTTATTATTAACAATCAGCAAAAAACTGTAAACAACGGCAGATTTTATGACTTATTCATGGCCACATTACCCAGTTGGTGACATAGGCCAGGCGGACCCTGGGGGGGCAGACTGCCAAACGGGAATCTTAAACTTTTGTTTTTTTAAATGGGACCCAGATACAAGAAAGGTGGGAAGGCAAACAGCAGGGGTGGGCTGGGCCACTGAATATATTAGGCTGGCTCCTGATGGTCAAGTGGTGGAACATGAAGCGGCCGCAGGGTGTATTGGTCTCCGGCACAGTGCTGTCCTACAGGGCTCCTATGTCCTATCGGACCAATACTGTTTCAGTGAATGAAGTAATCACAGACCATCATTCACTGACATGGTATTACTGATGTTAACACTTAATACATAGGGCTTTACACCCTTTGTTGCATCAGCCCATGAGTTTTATAACTAAAATTAAATTTTTAGGTTGAGCTGCTGCTCAAGGGCAAGAGCACCCACTCCCAAATTTGCCAGCTTTGCACCACAG
This sequence comes from Taudactylus pleione, assembly GCA_031769625.1. NCBI lineage: Eukaryota > Metazoa > Chordata > Amphibia > Anura > Myobatrachidae > Taudactylus > Taudactylus pleione. The sequence goes on along the minus strand of JAUIMM010000311.1, from coordinate 319,976 downwards.
CCACTTATATTGATGTTTCTATTTATATTTATTTATATTTTTAAGTACATAGTAATAATTTTTTATCATTTATATCTACGTTAATTTCTCTCCTTACATATTCATCCAAATCACTGTAATATGATTATTGTATGATACAATATACTATTTATCTAACAAATGATTAACACTAGCCTGATCACATCCACACTACTCTCGCATGAATATGTAATAACTATACTGAATACACATTCCATCACTTAATCCTATTATTTCATATGCACATAGCACTTTACTTCCACACAGTTACTTTACATATGCCCCCTTTAGTAGTTTTTAGATATTTTGAGAAAATTAATTACGGCACTGCTAACACAGCCGTCCGAATCCTTAGTTCGACAGGTGCATAAGACTGGCAATGTCATTAGCGTCTCAGGGCACTATGGCAACCTGTTACTCTGGACACAGCTGATCTTGTTATCAGCCGCGCCCCCTCCGTCCTCTTTCCGTGCATTATGACGGCATTAGGACATCATTTTAGCTGCATCTCCTAGGTAACCAACCGCACTGACGGTATTTCATACCTCAGCGCTGATCGGATCACTGACACCTTAGTGATACGGATCTCTATCAGAGGACGATTTCTCTTTCATAAGGTAACGGACAAAATCATGTAATTTACATATTGCAATGTTTATATTGAACATTGACTAATCTAAGACATGACTTTACTCCTCCCACTTTCACAACTATGAGCATCTTAAATTAAATTCAAAAGGAAATTAGCTATTTTTTATACTTACACTTGTAATATTCCACCAATAATTTGTAACACTGTTTTTCAAATTATCAGTGTCTCTGTCAATCATCATTATACATGCCCTGAGTCTCCTACTTAAGGGCCAGGTTGTTCACTTTTCAGTTACTAGCCTGAGGAAGCAGAAGTAGGATCTGGGAAACGCATTGCTATAGGTAACCCATGACATCATCCACCACCCATTCTACTCCCTTTTTTTTTTGATAGGTAATTTCCTTTTTTCTTTTTTTGCATGCCAATATTATGCTTTATACATTTTAGAAGGACCGGTGTATACATTTTATTATATTATCAGATCTTTTGTGTTCTATTTTGGATCTATGATTAAATAAGATACTATTTTTATATACAATCATCTTTTATTCCAAAATTATTTTTGGGCCACAATCCAAAAAAAACGGGAGCGTAATACCGACGGACATCTGGATGTTAAAATGAATGTCCAAGGCATATAATATATCCCACTCAATGTATTTATATTACAAAACTTGATTTGGGTATACTGATCCACGCTATGGAAGCTTGTTACGGTTTATCTCTCCATATAACGACTGTGAGCTACTGACGACCACGGCAGAAGGTCCAACGTTGCATAGTGCAACCACCGTAAGACCACGGTGTCAGTTGTGTCCAATGCACAAGAATCACCTTTAAAAGGGTGAGTATGCATCAAAATTTTAAGATAAGAAAATACCATCACAGTATTTCACTATATTTTATCATTTTTAATTTTTTTCGTATATCTTGGAATTAAAATAACGGCAAGGAAATACACATCTGTGGCCGCCGAAGCGCCAGAACTACTCCATATCACCACAGCCACATAAGCAGGTTTTCCAACATCTCTATTTTACAATATAGTGCATAGCCCCTGATTTGTCGAGCGCAGGACCCCAAATCATAAGTTGGAATATGGTTCTTTATAGCTGTTGCTCAGCCTCACATGTCTGCGGCTGAGACACTCGCAGTAAACAGACATTGGTGAGTATCGGTACTGAGAAAACTGTTTTTACACTTTTTTCAGAATATAGGAGGACCAGTATTGTACAAACTGTTGTTCTCCAGTTGCTGTGAAACTACAAACCGTAAGTATGCCTGTTATGCTGGGACACGTAGTTCCATAACAACAGGTAGGAAACAGGTTGCCTAATAGTGGTCTGCTTCATAACTGACTTTTTGGGGGCCATTTAGAAGAGGGAAGGGGCAAACCAGTTTACTGTTTGGGTGCCGATTGGGTCTACCGGTTTTAAGGTAAAAATATTTAAAAAAATTATAGAAGCACACCATCTCTGAGATTATATTGTAGTTCAACATTCCTGATCACTGTATTTAGAATAATTTATAAATTCTTATTTCCAATGGAAGATTTCTTACTTCAAACACTTTTTGTATGTGTTAGATTGTTGTTGTTTGCGGTCTGTATAATGTATTGCACAGTGATAGGGATTAGATTGAGGACTTTCAAATAAATAATGCATTCAAGAGAAAGCCTAGCCTGGTCAAGAGTGGGCTGAGAATTTATGTTAAGTGAGAGATGCAGAAAGTTAATAGAAGGTAAAGAACAGTGATAGAAGATAGGAAAGGAAGAGTAGGAGGAATAGGAAAAGGGAAAAACAAAAAAAGGTTGAGGAGGAAGAAAATACAAGCAAATATGTAACTGTATTCCACATAGCTCATCATTATTACACTTGAGAAAATTAATGGATTTGTCAGAAACAGTTTCCCAGTTATTGTTGATGACAGTGAGGTTTAGCATATTTTTTCTTTGAAAGCTAACTGTATGGTTTCTATTTACAAGCCAGATATTTGTCCAGGGTTTTGTTTTAGTGCATTTTGTATTTATAAGACCAATTCAATCTATCAGTGTTTCTCCTGCCAATATAAAATAACATCACCAGTGAAACACTGCCCCTGCTGGCCAAAAACAAAATAGCAGGTGAAGACAGATTCACCTCTATACTGATACAAGCTCAAGGGGGTCAAAATACGCCACAATTTAACAATATATATACAATTGCTGGGGCAGCTAAATGATAACCATCTTCCCCTGCTATATTGGCCCGAAGCGTTAAGGGTTTGCAGATACATTGGCCGGCTTGCGCAGTGGAATAGAAAGCCCACATTTGGCTTTTTTGTTCCACTTAGTTTAAAAAAAAAAATAAAAAGGGATTACAAATGAATAAAATGTTACAATGAAAAGAAAAAGAGAATTGTACACTAAAAAAGCATACAATAATAAGCATTTTGATTTTGTTTGTTTGCTATTTTCATATACCAAACATATAGAGGACATACAAGTACAGCCATGATACAAGCTACTGCTGGAACAAGACATTAATCCTATCACTGGTTGGGTTATCGCCAGTCAGCGCTATCCATGTTACTGCCAGCGACCATCCTTTCATGTATAAGGTGAAACAAGAAAAGAAAGCCCATCACCCTTTGATAAATGTGCTAATATGTCTTAGTATTCACTTCATGTTGCCCCTGTACAGTATCTCAGCCCTGTCCTCATACAAAATACACAAGCGAATTGTTTACGGTCTCTCTCAAGCTACCTTCTGCAAGCTCCTGAAATGCTTTGTTCTGCTGCAAGTATTCTGATAGTATGATTAACTACAGGTTCTTCTATCCTTGTCCACATCAACCCTTGAATGTCTGTCTGTATGCAGTTCTAAAGAATGATAAACAGCTGCAAACCTCGCAGACCCGCCACCAGGCTCTACTCCGACCCACCTTAAATATGGATATATGATTATCCAAATAACACCTTATACATTCAAGGGAGCATGCTTAGCAGTACCTACTGTATATTTATCTTGCTGAATAAAACTTATTACCATAGCAAATACCTACATGACATCTGACTTCATTTAAAATTGGCAATTGGCAATATGCAAATAGATGATATACTGAAATCATTGCATTTTAAGCAAAATGTGCTGTAAGATATGCCGCCCGCCAAATATTTTTAACTTGTAAGGCAAGTTACATAGGCTTCATAATGTCTGAATTAGTTATTTTAAACAAGCTTCTTGTGATGGCATATCTCTCTCAGCACATCAAAGCTGTCCAAGTAATCCATGGACCAAAGAGAAGATATTGCTCAGAGGGCAGGAGAAGAGACGCCTTGGTCGATAGAGTGGTAACTAAATCCTGTCATTAATTATTCCTTAATGACCCATTTAATGTAGTCTCTATCCCATCACCATCTTGTAAATAGGCAGTTTGTCCAAGTCTGTTAATTGGCTACTCAATACATTAGCAGGTATTCCAACAATGCTTTCTTGAATATTAAGGTCAGTTAGGTCAAGGGCAGAATTGTGTGTGTCTATATTTTACACTGCTCTAGTAACATTTAGAAAATTGGAGCAATTGATTAACATCTGTTGCACTCCCTATTTTGCTGTAGCCTAGTTCCTTGATTTTCCAATATTTAAGCAAAACAAATGATATGTTGGTGTCTGTCATTTATTCTGCAAAAATATATTTACATCAATTGGGTTAAGCTGCTGCATCCTATAGTGCGATAATAGCCCACAATCCTTGTATTTACTGTTAATGAGGTGCGTTCAAGGTACAGTTACTGTGTATTGAAGCAAAGTACCATGGAAACATGAAAACACCTAGGCGTACAAGGCCTTGATGGAATAACAACCCGATAGTGTAGAAAATGTCACAAAGAACCTATATTTTGAGATCTTCACAATGACAAAGTGCATTGTACTGTAAGGTGAAATTTACATCAAGGTTAAAGATTACTAATCCATCACTATTCCCCCTCTGGCATGAAATTACCCTGTAGAGGGTTAGCGTCAATCACCCTAAAAATATAAGCCATGGTCAGCTAACAAAAAAAAAAAAAAAAAAAAGTAAAACAAATAAATCACAATTTGTTGTTTTATCAATCTGTTAAAAACTGGTGTACAGCCATAAGGGAGCGGTGAAAATATTGCACTGACAAAACTAATCCTGTATAATTATACATTGTCCATGCAGCTGACCTATCGTCATGCGCTCAGCCTGTGAATTGTTCCATGATCCGTATTTTGGCATCGCTTCAAATAAAAAATGTTGCTAAGTGGGACAAAAACATGTTGACATCTGGAAAGGGCTTGTGGGTTACTCAAGGGACAAACAAGACAACATTACAGGCTTGTTTCCAAATGATGCAGAGTGCTTAGGGAGATGGGGAGAGATGCAGATCTTAAATCATAGAAAAGGAGAGATGACCAATTCAGATCCCACTGCCACGTTATGTAATGCTTCCGATCCTGGGAGCTAGATTCATATATTTTCGTGTATTCATCTAGACTAAAGCTGTGTAACCTTCATCTTGCTTGGTCTACCAAACAGCTGATGTGCCTTTTTAGCAAATCCAAAATGCTGAATATCAGGAAGATTAGGTGCAAATCTAAAAGTGACCACATTAAAGTCTTGAAAGACGCTCTGCACAGATTTAGGAGCCAATTGAACAGAACCTATGTTTATAGTATAGCAGACATTTCCAGGGACAAATATCTAAAACTTGGCACTGTCCTTGTAAGTAAGGGAGATTTAGCAAGACTGCACATGAATGCCTGACATATAAAACAAGTATTGCTACTCGGTTTAAAACTAGATAATGAGTAAAGCTCACTTACAGAAGTAGTAAAGTAAAAGATTTTAGGGATACTGCCAGACTACTTGTTACAATAAAACATTTATTAAATGATAAGCTGTAAGAAGTAGCTGAGGAGAGGGGGGACTTAATCCACTGAAAGACTCAGTAAATTAGCAACTGTAAAACAAACGGACTAGAACACTGTGGGTGACCTTGTTCCAATAGGATGACACAGATTCACACTAGTAAAACTAAATGAAACAAATCAAATCCATGATGAGAGGGAAATCAAGGGCTTACAGCACATGGCTCAAGATACTGGTTCTACCTACTGTACCACCAAGACTTCGACATTTCCTTGGCTCCATACATTTAAGAAAACGTCTTTCAGGAAGATTGTACTGTAGAAAATCAATGTAACATTATGGAGACAAGCGGTTTTGTTGAGAATCTTTATTTTGTGTTTGTGCCTTTCTTATGAAAACTATAGAGCTACCGTATTATTCACAGTGCTTTTAAAAAACTGGAATCAGCACATTTGCCCAGGTAATACTGTTTCATGGCGCCAGGATTTTTTCACCTTTCCATTATTGCATTCTGGCATTGAAAGAGAAGACAAATTATGCTCTACAAACATAATGAATAAGGTTTCTCTCTTTTTTAAAAAAATCCTTCAAGGAAGCCTTTGTCAACAGAAGAATGTAATGCATAGGCATCACTTTTGACATCCGCATCAGGAAGATGTTGCAAGTTTGGACTTTAGCAAAAAACATGGCAAGATCATCCACAAAACGGTTGCCAAACTTAATGAGAAGTTCAAGACGACTGGAAGAATTAAAGACCAACAGAAATGGTTGTCCATGTTCAGCTGATGAAGATAGAAAAGACGTGGGGTGCTGGGTGCATTTGCAAAGAGTCCACAGACCAAATATGTGCATTTTAAGAAAAAAAAGCACAAATTGCATCAATACAAATTGCAATTGTTGCATGATCTTAGTAACAATGACTTGGATAAATGGTTAGAATTTGCCAAGGTGTAGTAAACAAGTTGGACAGCAATGCAAACTTTCCATTCTGGGATCTTATTAACAGATTAACATAAATTGTTATGTTAATTGAGAAGGTAATCGCATCGTATGTGTATTTAAAGTAATGGCATCATTATAGAGCCTATTTTGAGAATAAAGTTACAATAACTCTTCTGGCACTGTTCCTTCTGCATTCAAGCATACCCTTGTCCAGAGCCGTAACTAAACTTTTTGGTGCCCTGTGCCAGAAAGAGCATTGGTGCCCCCCTCATTTTTCAAAGGGACGTAATGCACCCAAAAAAGGGCCATGGCTTCATGGGGAAGGGCCAGTGAAGAGATAGGAGAGGCCAGGAGATACTAGGGATGAAATAAGAGCAAGCTACAAGCAAGAATGATAATAAACAGAAATTTGACAGGTCCAAACAGCGCCCCCTGACCTGTGGTGCCCTGTGCAATGGCACCGGCCGCACTACCCTAGCTACGGCCCTGCCCTTGTCTCCCCCATGAATAAAAAACCTAACCTTGATCCTAACATTCTCTCTAACTACCGACCAATCTCTCTCCTCCCTTTTACCTCCAAACTCCTTGAACGTATTGTTTACAACCGCCTCACCACCTTTCTTTCCTCTCACTCCCTCCTTGACCCTTTTCAGTATGGCTTCTGTTCTCTCCACTCCACTGAAACTGCCCTCACAAAAGTCAGCAATGACCTCCTTGCTGCCAAATCCAAGGGCCACTACTCCCTGCTCATTCTCCTTGACCTCTCTGCTGCTGTGTGCTGTGGACCACCCTCTACTGCTGCATATTCTTCACTCCCTTGGTCTACGTGACAACTCTCCCTGGCTGTCCTCTTACCTCTCTGACAGCTCCTTCTCTGTTTCCTCTAACGACAACTCCTCCCCACCACAGCCTCTTACAGTAGGTGTTCCCCAAGGTCCTGTTCTTGGATCTCTCTTATTCTCTCTCTATACGTCCTCTCTAGGTAAACTCATCTGCTCTTTTGACCTCCATTATCATCTCTATGCTGATGATACTCAGATCTACCTTTCCTCACCTGATCGTTCCCCCTCTTTACTGAATCGTATCTCTGTCTCTCTGCTATCTCTTCCTGGATGTCCCAGCGATTTCTCAAACTTAATATGTCTAAGACTGAGCTGATAGTCTTCCCACCCTCCCACATAACATCATGTCCCACTATTTCTTTATCAATAGATGGCATAACTATCTCATCTAGTCCCAAAGTGCGTTGTCTTGGAGTCATCCTGGACTCTTCCCTCACCTTCTAACCACATTCAGAACCTCTCTCAGTCCTGTTGTTTCCATCTCAAGAATATTTCCAAGATCAGACCCTTTCTCACCAAGGATGCCACCAAAACCCTCATGCATTCACTGGTCATCTCCAGATTGGACTACTGTAACTTTCTCCTATCTGGCCTCCCCAAATCCCATCTCTCTCCTCTCCAGTCTGTGCTCAATGCTGCTTCTCAGCTCATCTTCCTCTCCAAACGCTCTACATCTGCCTCCCCTCTCTTACAATCCCTCCACTGGCTCCCCTTCCCTTTCAGAACCCAATTCAAGGTTCTCACACTCACTTACAAAGCCCTCACCCATTCCTCTCCCATTTACATCTCTGATCTCCTCTCCCTTCACTCTTCTGTCCGCCCTCTTCATTTACTTAATACACGCCGCCTTTCATGCCGATTACTTCCTCCCACTCCCGCCTCCAAGATTTTGCCCGCGCTGCTCCCCACCTTTGGAACTCCCCTCCGTCTCCACATCAGACTCTGCACCTCTCTACAATCATTCAAACGAGCTCTTAAGACCCACTAATTCATTAAAGCCTTCCAGCTCTCATCCTAACTTGCTGCCACATCTTCCTTCCTCCTCGCCTACCCCATCTGTGTCACTCCTGTTCACCTGCCCCTCCCTTAAAGAATGTAAGCTCTTTCGAGCAGGGCCCTCTACCCTCTTGTGCTTCTCCCTACTGTAATTTAATCTCTTACCCCCCACTAGGGCAACCAACACTCGGCTGCTTATGTGGGCGTAAAGGTCGCTAATATAGCAATGTTTATTATACATGTCCATGTCCTGCTTTGTATTGTATTGTAAGTCACTGGTTACTTATTTGTTCATGTACTTTGTAAGGCGCTGCGGAATACTTGTGGCGCCATATAAATAAATGATAATAATAATTTGTTACATTTCCCTATGTATGAAGACTTTTACCACCCTGTATTTTACCAAGCATTAATTTGTGAACACTTTAATTTTGAAAATAACAAAGCAAAACAAATCGCTGCCCGCGAACATGTGTATAGGACTAGGTTATTTTATTAAGCAACAGTATTAGAGACTTTACTTGGCTTTGTTGATATGAATTAAAAAGTCTGATTTTGATACCAAGGTTCTTAACCCTTCTAGTCAAAGATAAAGAAAAAAATAAATTAAAATGTTCAAGTTAGTGTCGCGTCCAGTCTTATTGATCTGTAGTCATTGAGGATGTGCTTCTACGCTAGAATAAACATGTACAGTAATTAAGACTTGACTCATTGTGACTACACCATCAGATAACAAGGCAGCACACCGCTGCCTACTGATGTCCAGCACAATAAAATAGACACAGCAAAAGGCTGAAGGAGAACAGCATCACTGTGCATGGGGATTTATTTAATAAATACATTAGTAAGAATGTAGAGTTACAAAACATTTTACTACACTTCGTTGGAGACATAATTAATCATTAAATATGTCTAAAATGTATTGTTAATATTAATAAATTTAAGCCAAGCATAGCTATTCATGGGCAGATAAAATCTGTCTCTGCAGTGGTTTCACTATATTGCCATGTACTTGTTATATATATATATATATACACACACATACAGGGTTGAGTTTCCCATATCCAAATATTCCAAAATACTGATTGATATATATATATATATATATATATATTAGGAGCATGACTGAGAATGTGACACCTTTGATTTATGATGCTTCAATGGGCAGCACAGATGGTGTAATGGTTAGCATTACAGCCTCACAGCACTGAGGTCGTTGGTTCGATACCCACTACGGCCCTAACTGTGTGGAGTTTGTATGTTCTCCCTGTGCTTGCGTGGGTTTCCTCCGGGTACTCCGGTTTCCTCCCACACTCCAAAAATATACTAGTAGGTTAATTGGCTCCTAACAAAATTACCCCTAGTGTGTATGTGTCTGTGTGTGATAGGGAATATAGAGTGTAAGCTCCACTGGGGCAGGGACTGATGTGAATGGCCAAATATTCTCTGTAAAGCGCTGCGGAAAATGTGTGCGCTATATAAATAACTGGTAATAAATAAATAAATAAATAAATGTACACAAACTTTGTTTAAGGCACAAAACTTAAGAAAATTGTATAAAATTACCTTCAGGCTGTGTGTATAGGGTGTATATAAAACTTTAATTCATTTTATGTATGTACACAAACTTTGTTTGAGCCACAAAATTATTGAAAATATTGTATAAAATTACCTGCAGGCTGTGTGTATAAGGTCTATATAATACATAAATGCATTCTGTGTTTAGATTTGGGTCCCATTCCAAAGATATCTCATTATGGTATGCAAACATTCCAAAATACGGAATATATTCCGATATTCAAAATACCTCTGGCCCCAAGCATTTTGGATATGGGAGACTCAACCTATATATGTGTGTGTATTTTTATATATATATATATATATATATATATATATATATATATATATATATATATATATATACATACATATATATATATATACATATATATATATATATATATACATATATATATATATATATATATATATATATATATATATATATATTTTATTAGCACTACTGGGTAAAAATATGAAACAGGAGAAAACAATGTTGGCATACAGTAGTTACAATCATCTTTTTCTCCCCGAATACAGCAGTATAACAAATGAGTGCTGATGTTTTTACTCATAAAAGGCACAAAAACACAGGTACTGCTCACGTGTGATTTATATTGTTTTGTACCATAATGTTATGTTAAAGGTGCTTTCCACATTTTTTTTTTGTAAAAAACAAATTATTAGTGCGTTTAGGTGGAAAGTCAGGATAGTCAAATATGGAGAGATGGAGTAAGTTTTGGGGTAATATAGAGCCTACATAACATTTACGCATTACTGCAGGTGTGAGGCTTTAGAGCAGGGGTGGGGAACCTTTTTTCTGCCGTGGGCCATTTTGATACATATAACATTATTTGCGGGCCCAGTGTAGGCCACACCCCTCTGTGTGATGTCCGGAGCAAACAGAGGATGCATCGGGGAGCTGTAAGGGCAGCGGTGTGATCATCTGAAGTGTCCTAAGGACGCTCCAGGAGGCACTGCTGCATAGATTCGGCTGCAGGGTGCCATTCTAGGCACCCTGCTAGCCAGAAGAGGCTAGCAGAAAAAAGCTCTGAGGGCCAGACCAAATGATTTTGGGGGCCTTATACGGCCCCCGGGCCTGAGGTTCCCCTCCCTGCTTTAGAGAGTGGGTAGCAAGTACCATTTCTTCGATGATGGGAGTTGGGCATTATTATGTGCTTCATTAGGCCCCACCACCTAGCTGCAAAATGCAGCAAATCTTGCATCTTTGAATAGGGGTGGGGCCAAATGACTCAATCATAGGGACCCGCCCCTTCCCCACAGACCGTGGATTCCTGGTAAGAATTTCCACATTCTGCCTACTTCACTAAAAAGTGGACATAATGCGGGAGGAGTACCTACTCTTCCTGGGGTGTGGGGGGCTACCCAAAAAATTGGGAGCCTCCTGTAGTTTCTGGGAGAGTAGTCAAATATGCTATAGAGCCGAGAAAACGTCTGTCAACTGTTTAGATGCTATGTACTATGCTTGAAGCTGGAGTGGTAACGCCTAATGCCAAATTCTGAAGATAAATTGCATGAAATATCATTGCCAAACATGGAGTGAGCTGAATAAACTACAAACTGTAAAAAAACTGTTTCATTACCTCCAGAACTATATCCCAAGATTTACCAGGTTGATTTTTATTTAAGGATCTGAAAAGTATATATTTTATACAGGTCTGCCAAAGAGCCTAAGACATACATTTTAGCACTTGCTCCTCATTGGGGAACACCACGTTCCTAGCAAACATTATATTGATGATTAGGTGTCTGGTAAATAAATCAAATGGTTTTTAGGCACTGACAGCAGCATCAGCAGTTAATGGGAGAGAGCCAGAAATCCATCTTAATTCTGACAGGACTTAATGGAATAATATAAATGGCGTAGTGGAATAATATAAATCCTTAAAATTAAGATTTTTTTTTTTTATATATATATATACCAATGTTGAAGTAACATTGCAGAAAGTGATGACTGAAAAAAAAATATTTGTAAACTGAGATAAAATAATTTTATTTAAACCAATTATGTGTCTATTGTTAATGTACATGTAATCAGTATAATGTAAGTGTAGCTTTAATGAAAGAACAGAGGTCCAATAATTACTGTGTAAATTAAACTGCATTGAACACAATGAGAAGATAAACAGTGAGGGACTAAATATAATTCTCTTAGGTAATACAGTACGATACTAAATCCATTTTTGTTTAGCTGAAAAAATCTATTGTTATTTAATTACATTTGACACTAAGCTGAACATTCCGTAAAATGAGGTTGTCCAAATCTAGAGGTAATGTCACATTTCACATGTTAAACTGTGCGAGTATGTATCCATGGGATGCAGTCATCATGTCCACATCACAACGTCAACACAGTAATGATGTTGACATGGAACCTGTCACTGTTACACAATTACAGAAATACAAAGACAAAAAAGCTAAAGTTATCTGTATCATTGGGCATTGGATAACTAATAAGGGTCAACTTGTTGCTAAATATTTGTTGGGAAATGCTGCCAGAGTAATAAAACTGTAATCATAGAGACGACAAAATAAAAAAAATAAAAAAGAATATGTTTTTTTTTTTTAGTGGTGCCCTGACTGGTTAATCCAAAATTGTATTATTTAAAATATATAAGTTATATTCATATGTATTACTATAAACCTCTCACAAGACAATAGCCTTATTCATCAAAATAATAAAAACTTGGGAAAACAAAAGACAATCCAAAAAGAAATGTAGTGAAAAAGAATACGGAGTTTAAGATTTAGGTTTTTCAATAAAACCAGGCTATAGAATGAAACACTAGACCCTCCTCATATAGGTTAATATACCACCCTTAAAATATGCAGCTTCACTATGAAAAGATGTGTAACCTAATTACAATGGGTTGTCAAAAGCATAAAGCAGGAGACTACTGGGATGTCAAATATTAAAGGTTTATGCAGTGAGTCCTACAAATTAAAGCAGTTGACTGAAAAATCCACACGATAGACCACTGTGATTACCAATGCAGGGAATCTGTTCACCAGACTATCTCCCCTTATTTGAAAGCTGATCTGATTGATAAAGTAACGATACTGTCACGTGCCATCAGGGTTTCCCTAAAGAGACCCGGTTATATGGAATCTATGTTCTTATTCTGAACGAATGTAATAGAGTACACTCTATTGGATGACCACAGTGCTTCAACTATGTTTAGGTCCCAAAATTCTGAGCCGTTGCCATTAAGAGTGATTTGAGAATAGCAATTACGCTTCCCTTCTAGGAATTGCAAGTGGTTCACCAGACGCTATCAACACATACATTTCTACCCAGGGACCAAACAACATTATTTGTATGTGGGAATAGTACATTACTTTGATGTGGCCATGATAAGTGGCACCCCATATTTGTTACCAGAGGACTTTAGGAGTGGTTGTACTTTAAGATTTTAACGGATTTTAACAGAACATTAAGGTCAATTATCTCATAAACTGCTTCCTATTAATGATTAAAAAAAAGTGTGTCATTATTTTTCAATAATACATTTTGTATCGGTTTAACCAATCAGTGCACTACTGAAGAGTAGAGTGATTTCTATTATTGCAGAAATAATCAGTTCTGATATTTCCAGACAGCTTTATTCTGAGTCAAGTTGCACTTTTCACTTTTTTAAATGTATTCTAAGTTTGCACTTAAGGGGGGCATCCACTACACGATTCTAGCAGATGATTGAACGATAACGACGTCGTTATCGTTCAAAAATCGTTTATAAATCGTGCAGTGTTTGGTCGTTAACAATCAATGATGCGCGCTCCCGCTGGTCGTTTGATCGTCTCGTCAGTCGACTGAACATGCAGGTCAATTTCACTTGATCTATTAAAGGTAGTTTGCAAATCGTTCAGACTGAAAGATAAAATTTCAAGGAAAAAAATCAAGGGAAAATCGTTTAGAGATTGGACAGGGAGTTGATAGTCTAGTGGATGTGCCCCAACATTTTTTTGTCCCATTGGACAGATATTTGTATTAAAACAGTAGTACTGTATGTAAATTTGAAAAGAAGAAAACTGAAACGACACAAGCTAGGGGTCAGGGAACTTTTTTACCTTTTACCCCAAAATATATTTAGATAAGCCGACATTACCACCTTGATTTGAATGGAAGGAAATCCTATAGTAGTGCCCCCATATAATGCCCCTGTAGCAGTGCCCTCATAGTTATGCCCCTGTAGAAGTGCCCCATAGTTATGCCCCTGTAGTGCCACTTGTACAAGAAAAAAAACAAAAAAACCTTAATGCCCGCTCCTGCATCCGCCGCCGTCCTGTCCGCCCGGCTGCTGGGGAGAGCGGAAGCTGGAGTTCAGAAGAAAACTCCAGCCTCCGGCTAACGCGGCGCTGCAGGGAAGGAGCCGGGTGCCCGCTGGTAATAACATCACAGCGGGTGTCCGGCTTAGAGCCTCCCTGCGGCACCGAGCTGGAGGTCACTGTCGCCGAGTGCAGCGGCGCACCCGGTTCACGTGTACCTCCAGCCCTGCATCCATTACCCCTAGGAATTTCAGTTTTACACCATGTGGGGTAATTTACCCCTGTTCCTCGACCACTGCTCTAAGGCAGGCGTTCCCAACCACGGTCCTCAAGGCACACTAACAGTCCAGGTTTTAAGGATAACCATACTTGAGCACAGCTGACTTAATTAGTACCTCAGTTATTTTGACTTAACTATCCATGCTTAACCATGGATATCACTAAAACCAGGACTGTTAGTGTGCCTTGAGGACCGAGGTTGGGAATCACTGCTCTAAGGGCTAAAGTTAATTAGCCGCGATAACGCGGGTACATGTGACTTAACCCTGCCGGCGCAGATTTTTAGCTATTTGATTAGTCAAGCAAGTTAACCTGCATTAACTCTCCATAGAGTTTACCGTGGATTTTTGTTTGCAGCCCCTGAGCAGGTGAAAATCTTACTTTTAAAAGGTAAAAAGGTCAGGATTTGGTTCAGAACTCCTAAGACAGACCCACCCCTTAATGATTACTAAGGCTTCAAGAAGTTATTAATTAGCTTAATTTGGCCAATAATTATGTCATTTATGGAGAAAAATTATTTTAAATGCTGAATAATGGGTTAAAAGATGTTGGGCAGGTATATTGGTGTACTGTATGGATGGGACAGGTAATTTTAAGCTTGCAGTTGGGAGTTACAGGTGTTTTAACAACATTTTAAGTGAAACAGAAATCTACTTAAAGGCTTTTTATGCAATCCATTTAGTTGGCAGAAAAACATTTCTAATATTTGAAAAACGCAAAAACAGCCATCTGACACATTTAAGAGCCACACATGCTTTTGGCCACTGACAGACTTTTATAATATTATCCAAAATTACTTTGCACTTTTTTGGGGGGGTAAAGACCGATTACCCTATTTGTTCCCACACACTGAACGTGGGTATTACCAGCAAGAATTACCGCGCGACAGCCGGAATAAGCCTTTTCCGACAGATATGCACTGTAAGCAAAATAACCACACGATATGCGCGTTTTAAATCAAGCCGCGGTAAACAGATTTTACCGCGGCTACCGGATTTCAGCTCGAAGTTATATTTTTCATCACCATCAAGAGACTTCAATAATAAGAATTATGGAAAACTGTGAAAACAAGTAGTAGATTTCAAAGTGAGATATTAAACACAGCAGTTTTCTTACTTCAATTCTGCCAGTGTCTGGCTGGAATCCACGGGCTGGGTCTTCTGTGGTGACTCTGCACTGAATAGCACAGCCATTAATACGGATATTTTCCTGCTTCAGGCCTAGGTCAGGCAAGCTTTTTCCTTCTGCCACATGAATCTGAGCGTGAACCAGGTCAACACTACAAAAAAAGATTAAAAACGTAATTATATTTTTAAATTTTTTGCACATTGTTCCCTAGAAGAAAAAAAAAAAATGAACTTATGGATCAACTCGCCACCAGAATTGCCCCTTTGAGGTATAAAGTAATACTGCTCTTCCCTTTTGGTGTCTTCTACCTCTCTCTCAGCTGAGTTTTACTATAAAGTATTTGTTTTCTTAGCGAGGGGGAGAGAGATGGCGCCCTTCGGATGCTAGATCCAACTTTTTCTTTATTAGTAAAAAAGCACCACAGGAGTTCACCAGCACCTGCATGACATCACTTTAGGGTCGCACCATATGCTGACAGATGAGGAAGCTGAAAAATGCTGGGGAAATGCCTTGTTAGAAACTGCAGTTTGAAGGAGGATTCCCACAATGTGAAGCCTGAGCAGTAGAGAACCCTCCCTAGGTAAGCCCCTTCTTAGGGGTGCTTTCTTTGAAGCTTTTAGATCATTATACATTCAGGCCTGATTCAGAGATGGATTCAATGTTGATGTTTTCTCAAATGGACAATATTTTGTCTACTGCACATGCGCCGTGATGGTATTGGGTCGGTAATCGCAGAGAGGATTTATTTACAAAGTGATTGATAGACAGGGACCATTTGTGGGTGACAATGGCAAGGAGGGTTGGCGACAAATGCAGGCGTGTCGTGAACATTTTCAGGGCATGCGCACGCAGTTGCAAAGGCTCGAGCATCTAATTTCAAATGGTCATGACCCAGAAATTATAGTACTTACCACAGCAAAGGGTGCTCTCCAAAGGCATACACCTGAGAAATCCCAGTGACCACACCATTACATCATTGATTTAACTTTTCTGATAAGTGGGATCTGAACATCCTCAATTCCCACTACAAAGACACCCTTAGCAGCCTGCATTGCCCCCATAGAGCAACATATCTATTAGAAATAAATACAATGTTTATCACATCATCGCTGTCTGTTTTCTATACAACATTACATAATTTATCACTCCCATTTAGATCACAGTTAGTGCAGATTACCTCTCCTGCTTTATGTATACAGAGTTCTATGCACACTACTGACATACTCATTAGAAAGCACAGGTCTTACCCCTTTTCTTATTTTAAGAAACTTCAGGTTCTCTCGGAAGCAGTACATAAGACTGGTGTGGCTTTGAGTATGGGCAGAGACACTTTATAGGAATAACATATATTGGCAAATCGTTTAAAAACAATAAAGTGATGCAAAAAGAATAGATTTTGTTTGTGAAGCATCCTTGCATGCCTTCATCTCTTCATCCAGAAGTAATAATAATAATAATTTTATTTATATAGCGCTTTTCTCCTAAAGGACTCAAAGTGCTTTACATTTACAGTACAAAATACAAAACAAGCTTAAACAAGGGACATTAGTGAAATGCTTGGGTGGATAGGTGAGTCTTGAATCTATTTTTGAAGGATTCTAGAGTGGAGGCCTCTCGAACTGTGCGGGGAAGTGAGTTCCATAAGGTTGGAGCCACAAAACTGAAAGCTCGACCCCCAGACGAATTCCGTGAGATTGTAGGTACTGTTAATAGTCAAACGTCAACGGATCGCAGTAATCGAGTGGGACAGTAGGGAATCAGAAGTTGCTTCAGGTACCCTGGGCCATGGTCATGAAGGGCTTTGTAAGTTATTAATCCAATCTTGAAAGCAATTCACCATCTGACAGGCAGCCAGTGAAGGGAGTAGAGAAGTAGTTACTGGAAGATCCTTCTGAGTGGCAGACCCACCGATAAAGTGCCGTTTAACCATGTTTTCATTTGTTGGAGAAAAGCTGGATGCAATAAATCACACAGTCATTGGAAGTAAATCCCATCACTTGTGACAGGATAGGATTAGTAGAAGTTCTCAACAGCATGCCAGAGAAATACAAAGCTGTCAGCCAGGGAAGCAGTATTTTCTGTAGTTTGGTGGCCCTTCAGGAATAAGTAACATTAATATGGGGGTACATCCTTAATTACTACTCTTTTCTAGATCACCCTCCGAAGTAATGTGGGTGGCAGTATTTCAAAGTAGGTGGTGCTCACCATTTAAGATCAATGTATATGTGACATAATCAACCAAGGGTACAAGATGAATCCCACTCTAATCCAGAGGGAATTTCTACTGTTCCTTTGACACAGAGTAGCTCCAGCATCTATTCCTTTAAGACAGAGCATGGGAATGTTGATCTGAGGTGGCTCAATCAATGAAGTTACACAAGGCATTTCCAAAGAGTCAGTACAGCCATTCTCAAGACAGTAGAGGAAGGAGACTTGCTATTCTCAATAGAGCTATAATTTGCATATGGCTACATTCTTAGTTAGTTCTCAGAATTTCCATCACTTTCAGTTAATTTGACTCATGTTCAGACTCACCATCTACCTTTACCAAAGGGCTGGTAGTTCTTATAAGTGCTCTCAGGAACATCACAATATGCCCTTCTCTGGAGAACATTCTTGAAAAAGGAAAACCAGAGCACTTTAACCAACACAGAACAACCCGAATGATAAAGTTCCGTCAGGAACGTGGTTGGATCATCAATACAGCGAAGTGCCATCAACTGCAGTTCTTAGTCATAACAGCTTAAACAGCCAAAACAGCACCGGGTCTGTCAGAAGAAAGACTTGCCAAAATTCTGCATCTTGCTTATCTTCAGTCTCAGCAAATGAAGCAGTAGAGGTCATGGCAGTGCTTCTGTTTTGGATAAGCCATCAACCGCTTACAGTGAAATAGGGAAAGCTTTAAGAAATTTTTTGGCCTCTGCCAACTTGATTAGATCTTCTGCACTAGGGATCAATTATAGCTTCAAAACCCATGTATTCTGTCTTTGAGATGGTGGCTATGCACTACCAAGCGGCACGGTGCTCACGTTTTATGTGTAACGCGACTTGTAGCACACAGAGGATAGATGTATGTGGACACATCTGTAAGTGGTTAATGAAAACGGTTTTGAAGTTTCTTTGCACTTGTACTGTTGATTATACTTAATACACCCTCTACCGTTACATTTTGCTTATGGACATTCCATATATTATGGCTGTCATGGAATTGAAAAGGGAAATAGAAGAATTATGGTTAATTTAAAAAACTTTGCCAATTGGATATTACCCCCTGTGGTAGGAGTTTATGTTTTGCAGGACAACTTAAGAAGATTTTCAAGACACTCTAGGGAAGGAGGAATCACACTACATAATAACTTCCAAAAGGTGTTCATTTTGCCTGACTTTACTCAGAGGAAGACTCAAATATTTATTAACTCAAATTATGAGGACATTAGAGTATCTCAAGAACAGTAAATTAAAAGTAATACAATTCTTCTATTTCCTAGGCAATGGACATTTTGACCCACAGACCAGTCTGATAACAGATAATATGAGATATGGTAAGAACTTACCTTTGTTATCTCTATTTCTACGAAGTCCATAGGGTTCCACAGGATACCTTGGGGGTATAGGTGATGATGTCAGGCATCGGGCACCATAGAGTTAAGTTTTCAGCCTCCCAGGATGCACTAGGGTCCCCCTCCTATACCCCGCCCCCGAGCCAAGGCAACTCAGTTACGTACCAAGCCATAGGCTGGAGGAGGAGAAGGAAGAGAGAAGAAAGATCTGGACACACACAAGAATCACATTCTCACCAGAGGGAGATGGAAAAAGCGGTGACCAGAGTAAAGCCCGTCTGCAGCACAGGTGCGACAGGGCGGGAGTCCTGTGGAACCCTATGGACTTCGTAGAAATAGAGATAACAAAGGTAAGTTCTTACCATATCTCATATTTTCTACATCAGGGTCCATAGGGTATCCATGGGATACCTTGGGGATGTCCCAAAGCAGTATCCTTCAAGGGTGGGGACGCTCCTGTGCTGAAAGCAGAATCCACCGCCCGAAGGAAGCATCCTGAGAGGCAAAGGTGTCAAACGCGTAATACCTCACAAAGGTATGGACAGAGGATCACGTGGCAGCCTTGCAGATCTGGACTGCAGAGGCACCACGTCGAGCTGTCCACAAAGGACCCACAGACCTAGTGGAATGAGCCCTCACAGAGGATGGAACCGGAAGGCCTTCATGAAGATAAGCTTCTGAAATTGCCATACGAATCCAACCTGCCAAAGTTTGCTTTGAAGCAGGCCAACCCTTTTTACGGAAGCCATAGAGGACAAACAAGGCGTCCGACTTCCGAAACGAAGAAGTGCGGTCAACATAAATCCTTAAGGCCCGCACAATGTCCAAAGTGGCCTTACCCACTGAAAGATCAGGTGAGTTAAAGGCCGGCACAACGATTTCCTCGTTGATATGGAAACGTGAAACAACTTTTGGAAGAAATTCCGGACGAGTGCGCAGCACTGCCCTGTTCCCATGAAAAATCAGGAAAGGAGGTCTACAGGAGAGAGCCCCTAAGTCAGAAACACGTCTGGCCGAAGCGATGGCCAGAAGGAAAATTGTTTTAGCTGTCAGCCATTTAAGGTCCACTCAGCCCAGTAGTTCAAACGGCGGTCCCTGGAGAGCCCTCAGGACCACAGCTAAATCCCAAGGCGCCACCGGTGGAACAAAGGGCGGCTGAATTCGAAGAACACCTTGCATAAAGGTGCGCACATCAGGGATTGTAGCAATCCTACGATGGAACCAGACGGACAGGGCAGACACCTGCACCTTCAGAGAAGCAAGGCGAAGCCCATGGTCTAGATCCGCCTGTAGGAAAGCTAACACTCTAGACAGATGGAACTCCCGAGGGGCATAACCTCTCGGTCGATACCACTGGAAGAACGTATGCCACACACGATGGTATATCCTTGCAGAAGATGGTTTCCGAGCTCTTAGCATAGTTCACAGTACAGAGCTGGAAAACCCCCTGGACCTTAACATGGCCGTCTCAACAGCCACGCCGTCAAAGACAGCAGAGTCAGGTCCGGGTGAAGACAAGGACCCTGTGACAGAAGGGCCGGTCGTAACGGCAACCGCAGAGGAATGTCCACGGACAGCCTCTGTAGGTCTGAGAACCAGTGCCGCCTGAGCCACGCGGGAGCTATCAACAGGGGTGTCCCTCCTTCCTGTTTGAATTTCCGGATTACCCGTGGAAGAAGGGAAAACGGAGGAAATAGATAAGCAAACTGGAACGTCCACTGGACGGACAGAGCATCCACCAGAGACGCCTTTTTGTCTCTTGTGCGAGACCCGTACACTGGCAACTTGTTGTTGTGCCGTGATGCCATGAGGTCGATCTCTGGAAGACCCCACCTGTCCACCAGAAATTGAAATTGGTGCAGAGACCATTCCCCCGGATGAACGTCCTGGCGACTGAGAAAGTCCACCTCCCAGTTTAGGACTCCCAGGATGAATACCGCTGATATGGCCGGGAGATTGCGCTCCGCCCAAACCAGGATTCGGGACACCTCTACGAGCACCGCCCGACTTCGGGTTCCTCCTTGCCAATTTATGTAGGCCATGGTGGTGGCGACCCTGGAGAACCCGATGTGCCTGCTGGAGAGCATTGAAAACCGTGCGGAGTTCCAAGATGTTTATTGGAAGCTCCGTTTCTGCCTGAGTCCACCTGCCCTGGAACAAGTGTGGACCCGTGACTGCTCCCCAGCCCCGAAGGCTGGCGTCCGTTGTCAACAGGACCCAGTCCGCCATCCAGAATGGACGACCCTTGTTGAGATGGGTCGTCTGCAGCCACCAGGCTAGGGACAGGCGAACTGCCGGAGTGAGCACCATCATCTGGGATTTTAGACTCTGAGGCAGTTCATTCCATTTGGACAGGATCAATTGCTGCAGAGGTCTGGAGTGAAACTGGGCACATTCCACCATGTCGAATACTGACACCATGGAGCCCAGTAACCTCATCGCCGAGTGCAGAGACATGGCGACTCTGCAGACAACAGCGCACCCTCAACTTTAAGGCAGAGATCTTTTCCCCGTCACAAAGATCCTTTGCTGCCTGGAGTCCAATAAGGCTCCGAGGTGTAGAATCCTCTGAGACGGGATCAGGTGGATTTCTGCCAGTTTATTAACCAGCCGTGCTGTTGCAGTACCGCAATCGTGAGGTCCAAGTGGCGTAGAAGGAGCTCCGGAGATCCTGCTACCAACAGAAGGTCGTCCAGGTACGGCAACATGCGGACTCCCTGCAGTCGCAGGGAAGCCGCCATGACCGCCATAACCTTGGTGAACACAGGTGGTGCTGTCGCAAGGCCAAAAGGTAACACCCGGAACTGGAAGTGATTGTTGCGGATTGCAAACCTGAGGAACTGTTGATGGCGCGAAAGAATAGGGACATGCAGGTAAGTGTCCTGTATGTCCAACAACACCATGTAATCCCCAGGTTCCAGTGCCAGAATGATGGACCGTAGGGTCTCCATGCGAAACCTCGGCACCCACAAGGACTTGTTGAGTGCTTTGAGATTGAGGATCGGACGGTACGACCCATTGGGTTTCTGCACCAAAAACAGATTGGAATAGAAACCCAGGCCCCTCTGGGAGAAAGGAACAGGCACTATAACTCCAGCCTGGAGCATAGTGAGCAAAACCTTCCGCAGTTCCGTGGCTTTGTTCCGGTCTGATGGAGGACCCGTGGTGAAGAATCGGGATGGGGGCCTGTGCCGAAAGGAGAGGGCAGACCCGTGAGAAACCACCTCGTGAACCCAACTGTCTGTCGTAGTTACCGACCAACACTGGGCGAACTGTAGCAGGCGGCCTCCTTCTTTGGGATCCCCCAAAGGGAGGCCCGGACCGTCAGGCCGCAGGTTTGTCATCGGACTTAGGGGCCGGACGTCTGGTACTCCAGGCCTGCTTTCGGGGCTTGGCCAATTTCTTGGGGCCAGCCTGTTGGGGAAAAGACTGTGCTTTAGGCCTACCCTGGGCCCTGTAAGGCCGACGTACCTGAACTGGAAGGAACTGCAGCAGACGGGAGACATGCCGATTTGGCTGCCGCCAACGTGGCAACAATTTTGTCCAGATCCGGACCAAATGGGACGCCATAACCATAAGGTGCGACGAGCAGCCACAGCTGCCGAAGAAGTCCGAGACGTCAGGGTACTGATATGTAAAGCCGCTTCATTAATGTAAGTGGCCGAATCCCGGAGATTGCCTACCAACTCTGTCTGTTCAGCCGAACAGTCGGAATCGAAAGATTCCTCCAAACTATCTGCCCGTCGCTTCATAGCTCTGGCTATGGACTTTAGGCAGATTTCCACCTTACGGTCCGTGGCATCCTTCAAGGAGGACATGGAGGGCATGGGCAGCGTGGCACTTCGGACCAGGTGTGTCACATGGGAATCCACCTGTGGCGGGGATTCCCACTTAGAAAAATAGTTGTCTGCAAACGGGTAAGCCACCGCCAAGCGTCTCTGAGGCTGATGCCGTTTACCAGGGTGTTTCCACGCCTCCTCTAAATGATCTACTAATTGACCCGAAAGAGGAAACACTGTGGCGTCATCCTTAATATCCTTAAAAAAAGGCATATTTTGACTTGGACACCGAAGGATCTTCATCCTCAATCACTAAAGCCGTGCGGACTGCCCGAATAAGGCCAGGAATATAAACCTTGGACTTAGCATCCGGCTCTTTAGTACGGAGAGGTTCTTGGTCAGAAAGATCCAGAATCTCCCCGTCATCAGACGTCCCGTCGTCATCCTCGTAAGGAGCGGACAAAGACGCCACCGGCCGCTTATGTGGCCGCAACACAGACTCCCCCCATAACACGTCCGACAAGTGCTGTACAGAACTTGTCAGTAAATTAACCCACGCAGGCTCCTGAGAGACCTGGGGAGGGGAAATCGGGAGACCGATTGGTACCATCAATTGTCTCGGGAAACCCTGTATGGGTGACGACACCACTGACTGCTGGGACAATCCCATTTGAGGGAACGCAGGTTGCGGAGCTAACTGGCCCACAAGGGTTGTAAGCGCTTTGGTGAAACAAGCCCAGGGCGGTTCCTGTACTGGAGCCGTGACAGTAATCGGCCGCGCCAATAAATAACACTGCCGACATAGCCCCTCCGCGTTACCCTCCCCCTCCACTATTGGTACCTTACACGTAGTACACAGAAGCTGGAGAGGAAAGTCACTCTCAGACATGATGGTAAGTATGTGACCCCTCTCACTAATACTCGTTAGTATAGTGGGAGAACCGCCCTGCAATCACCGCACCGCAAGGGCTTTAGCAGAAGAAGAGCAGGGACAGTGAAAAAGGCTGACAGTAGAAGTGAAAGTACAGGCAGCAGACGTTAGCAGAAGTCACATACAATGCAAAGAAATCAATTCCTGCACTATCAGCGCTGATCCTCAACTACGCAGACACAGAGCCTGGTAGGACACAGCGCTGCATACACAGACCTGCAACCAACGGAGGAGAGGTATGCCGGGGGACCCAGACCATGATGCCACCGATCACCAGCGTCCACCATGCTTCAGCAAAGATGGCCACCGAGGAGCAGAGAGGAGGCCGGCCTGGGGGAGGAGCGCTGCTACAGGGCCAGTCAGCAGATGCAGAGAGGGCTGTGTGCAGCGGGGGAGGCGCCGGCTGTGTACAGGGAAGGCGCGCTCCCCTGGCATGCAATTAACCCCTGGGGCGCCGCAGCGCTACTGCTCAGCCGCGGTCCGCTGTCCCAGGGGGGTAGTGGAAGTGCAGGTTAGTTACCTGGCTCCACGCTGCAGCCAGTCCCAAGGGAGCCCCCTGCCTGGGGACTGTGGACCATGTGTTCAGCAGGGACCCACCGCGGGACCCCGCTGCTTACCTGCTGCCCCCTTGAATCTGGCTATGGTCCCAAAATCTGGGGTCACCGCTGTGACCCCAGATGCTTACCAGCATCCCCGGATCAGTACCGGCGTTCTGGTACTGGCGGGGGGGTAGGGAAGACAGCATGGACGTCAGCATTGACAGTCCGTGCTGTACTTCCAGATGAGCAGCCACAGCTGCTTGCAAAGAAACTTCAGGGGCTAATCCTTAGCCCCCCTCTAAACAGGTGCATCCGACTCCGAGCCGGGCACCAACGAAAACTGGGTTGCCTTGGCTCAGGGGCGGGGTATAGGAGGGGGACCCTAGTGCATCCTGGGAGGCTGAAAATTTAACTCCATGGTGCACGATGCCTGACGTCATCACCTATACCCCCAAGGTATCCTGTGGATACCCTATGGACCCTGATGTAGAAAATATGAGATATGGTAAGAACTTACCCTTGTTATCTCTATTTCTACGAAGTCCATAGGGTTCCACAGGATACCTTGGGGTATAGGTGATGGCGGCAGACATCCAGGCACCACAGAGTAAAATTTTCAGCCTCCCAGGATGCACTGGGGTCCCTCTCCTATACCCCGCCCCCGAGCCTCAGGCCACTCAGTTTCGTAACAAGCCATAGGCAGGAGCAGGAACAAAAAAGAGAGAGAAGACAGTCTGGAACACACAAGAATCACATTCTCACTAGAAGGAGACGGAGAAACCGGTGACCAGATCAAAGCCCATCTGCAGTACAGGTGCGACAGGGCGGGAGTCCTGTGGAACCCTATGAACTTCGTAGAAATAGAGATAACAAGGGTAAGTTCTTACCATATCTCATATTTTCTACATCAGGGTCCATAGGGTATCCACAGGATACCTTGGGGATGTCCCAAAGCAGTATCCTTTAAGGGTGGGAACGCTCCTGTGCTGTAAGGAGAATTCGCCGCCGAAAGGAAGCATCCTGAGAGGCGAAGGTATCAAAAGCATAATACCTTACAAAAATATGGACAGATGACCACGTGGCTGCCAATCACCTCTGAGGCGCCACGTCGAGCTGCCCACGAAGGACCCACAGACCTAGTGGAAGAGCTTTAATAGAGGATGGAACAGGAAGACCTGTGAATCCATCCTGCCAAAGTTAGCGTAGTGGCAGGCCAACCCTTTTTATGGAAATCAGAAAGGACAAAACCGAGAGTCTGATTTCCTAAATGGACTGGTACGGTCAACTTAAATTCTTAGCGCCCGTACCACAGCCAAATAGGCCTCACCAGCAGACAAAGGCAAGCACTGCCCTGTTCCTAGGAAAGATGAGAAAAAGGGAGGTCTACATGACAGAGCCTCCCATTCTGAGATCCTACTGGCCAAATTAAGAGCCAGAAGGAATACAGTCCTAGCCGTAAGCCATTTGAAATCCACTGAGCCCAGTGGATCAAATGGCAGTCCTCAGAGAGCCCTAAGGACCACAGCCAAATCCCAAGGAGCCACAGGTGGAACAAAGGGATGCTGAATATAACGTACACCCTGCACAAAGGTGCGGACATCAGGAAGAGTAGCAATCCTACACTGAAACCATACTAACAGGGCAGAAACCTGCACCTTCAGGTAAGCAAGGCGAAGACCGTTATCTAAGCCCACCTGTAGGAAAGCCAACCTGTGGATATCCGGAATACCAGAGGAGCCTAGCCTCTAGGGCGACACCTGAAAGAAAGTATACCATACCTAATGGTAAATTCTTGCAGATAAAAAGTTCCGAGCTCTTAGCATGGACAGAGCCCCTGTTAACTATAGAGCTGGAAAAACTCCTAGAGCTTAAGAGGGCAGTCTCCACCGCCACACCGTCACGGACAGACAACCCAGGTCTGGGTATCAGCCAGGATCCTGAGACAACAGGTCCGGGCGTAGAGGCAACAGCTTCGGAGTGTTAACTGAGAGGCTCCGAAGATCTGAGTAATAGTGCCATCTGGCCTATGCTGGAGCTATCAGCAGGAGCGTGCCTCCTTCTTGCTATTACTGGAGGAAGAAGGGATAACGGAGGGACGAGGTACACAACTTGGAAGGTCCACTGGACCTACCTACGTCTATCAGAAGAGTCTCATCTCTGAAAGGCTCCACTTGTTCACCAGAAGATTGAACACCTCCTGATAAAGAGGACATTTCCCTGAATGCACGTCTTGACGGCTGAGAAAGCCTGCTTTCCATCTGAGGATTCCTAAATGAATGACGGCAGGGATATAGCCTTCCACCCAAGCCAGAATTCGGGACACCACTGTTAGTGTCGCCTGACTTCGGGAACCTCCTAGGTGGCTTACATAAGCCATCATGATGGCGTTGTCAGACTGTACCTGCACGGTATTTCCGTGGAGGACCTGTCCTGCATGCTGGAGAACCTTGAATACTGCTCAGAGTTCTCAGATGTTTATGGGAAGCGCAAAAACTACTGGTGTCCACCTGCCCTGGAACAAGTGTGGACCCGTCACTGCTTCCCAGCTACAGATACTGGCGTCCGTCGTCAGAAGGACCCGGTACGCAATCCCAAAGGGGGTGCCCCTTGTTTAGGTGAGCTTTCTGCAGCCCCCAGGCCAGAGAGAGACAAACCTCCGGGGAAAGCCTATTGACTTTATCCTATGGGGCAACCCATCCCATCCGGAGAGGATCAAGTTCTTTAGAGTGAAGCTGGGTACTCCACCATGTCGAACAGCGACATCCTGGAACCCAGGAACCACATTGCCAAGTGAATAGACACTCGGTGACTCTGCATTACAGGCAAAGGTACGCAGTTGCCTGCAGAGATCTTTTCCTCAATCACAAAGATCCTCAGATGTTGGGATATGAAGCATCCTCTGAAGAATCAGAGAGGACCATTTCCAGTTTATCAGTCAGCCCTAACGTAGCAACACAGATATTGTCCGTTGCATATGGCACTGAAGTATCTCTGGAGACCGTGGTAACAACAGGAGGTCACTCGGATAGGGTAACAAGCGGACCCCCTACATCCGCAGGTGGGCTGCCATAACTACCATGACCCTGGTAAACCGTGAGGCGCGGAGGCCAGACCAAGGGGCAATGCCAGAAACTGGAAACGCTTATCGACCACTGCAAACCTGAGGAAAACACTGGTGTGCTAAGATAAGAGGGATATTCAGGTAGTCACCCTGAATATATCCAACGACACCACAAAATTCCCAGGCTCCATTGAATGATGGAATGCAGGGTCCCTCTCCCGAACCGAGGAACCCTTAAGAATTTGTTGAAGGATTCGAGGTTGAGAATGTCCTGGTAAGCCCCATTGGGTGTCTGTACCAGAAAGAGGATGGAGTAATACCTCGTTCCCCTTTGGGGCAACGGAATAGGTACTATAACTCCTGCCTGGAGCATAGAGTGTAACACCCTCAAAAATTACAGGGCCTTGTCCTGAATTGACAGAAGACCTGTAACGAAAAACCGTCTGGGAGGCTTTTACCGGGAAGAGAGGACATACCTTCAAGAAAATACTTCTCTTACCCCAGTGTCCGTGGTGGTCAGACACCAGCACTGGGCGAACTGGAGAAGCCGGCCTCCAACTCTGGGGGCTCCCGAGAGGAGGCCCGTCCCGTGAGGCTGAAGGCTTATAGTCCAACTTGGGAGTAGGACGTCTTGTACTCTAAGCCTGTTCTTATGGCTGAGCAGATTTCCTGGCTACTGACTGTCTTGGAAAGCTGTATTTTAGACTTACCCTGGCCTCACAGGGCCGAAAAGACAAAGTCCCAGACCCTGATGGGACTGTAGCCGATGGCAGACACGCAGACGTAGCTGCTGCCTGCAGGGCCACAATTGCGTCCAGACGAGGGCCAAACAGGACTTGTCCCGTAAAAGGCAAAGCATTCCAAATGGAATCTGCGTCCGCTTTCCAAGAGCGCAACCACAGGGAGCGGCAAGCCGCTACTGCTGCCGAGGAGATTCTGGAAAGGAGTAGGCTATATGTAAGACCGTCTCATTATGAACGTGGCAAAGTCTCTGAGAATTTGCCACTATCCACCTGCTCTGCTGGAGAGTCAGTGTGCAGAGATCCAGTTACCTACTCAATGTTCCATGGCTCTGGCCCCCCAGCACACGGCCATAGCCGGCTTGGAAGCCCCTCCAGCAAGGGAATATTGGATTTTAGATATATTTGCACCTTGCAATCTGGAACCTCTTTCAAAGAGGACCTGGAGGGCATGGGCAATGTAGCACTCCTCACTAGGCGTGTAACAGGAGAATCTACCCGTAAAGGTAACTCCCATTCGGAAATGTAATTATCCGCAAAAAGGGTATGCAAAAGGTCAACCATTTTTGAGGCTGGAACCGCTTACCCGGAATTTCCACGCCTCCTCTAAATGATCCACCTGACCAGATAGAGGAATTACAGTGGCAACAACCTTATCCTTAAAGAAGGCATGTTTGGATTTAGCCACGGGGGATATGTAATAACCAAAGCCGCACGGACTGCCCGTAGAAGGCCAGGTATATAGACTTTAGACCCAGACTACGCCTCCTTTGCACTAAGGGGCTCGTGTCTGAAAAAGTCAATAATGTCACCGTCATCAGACGTCATGTCTTTACCCGTCTGAGACCCGAAAGGCCGTTTAGAAGGCCGAAATGGTGACTCCCCCTGTAAAACGTCCATCAGGTGCTATACCATTTGGACAATAAATTCACCCACACAGGCTCCTGCGAGACCTGGGGGGGCGAAAAGCAGGATACACTGGGATATCAACTGTCCAGGGACCCCTGCATGTGATGAGACCACCACAGGCTGCGATAACCCCTATGGGGAAACGCAGGGGGCGTTGCCCACAAAGGCTGTAAGCATCTTAGCCAGCCGAGAGCGGTCCCCTTTTTTTTTGTGCAGGCACAGTGACAGAAATGGGGCGTGATATATAATACAACATGCCCTCCATAAACCCTCAGCGTCTACATATCCCTCCGCTAACTGCACATGATATCAGTACATTATAGCTGGAAGAGGATATCCTCGTTCACTTTCCGACATGAGGATTGTGAACGGAGCGTATGTGACCTCCCACACAGAAAAACCACGTTTACTGTGAGGTAATAAACACCCTGCGACACCGCACCGCAAGGGCAATAGCAGAAGAACAGGGATAGGAAAAGGCTGACAGTCAGAAATGAAAGTACAGGCAAACAGCGCTAGCATTTAAGTCACATACAATGCACAGATAACATCCTGCATTAGAAGCACTGCGATCAACTACACAGACCAGAGCCTGGTAGGAAACAGTGCTGCATACACTGACCTTAATTGAAGGAGAGGTATGCGGGGGACCCGGACCGAAAAATGGCATCTGTATCAGCTTCCAGCAGCGTTTGCCATCCCCAGCACATGTAGTGAGAAAATGGCCACCGAGGAGTAGAGAGAAGGCAGGGCCCGGGGGAGGAGCGCTGACACAGCCTGCTCAGACTGCTGTGGAATGGCACTGTGCAGCGGGGGAGACGCCGGCTGTGAGACAGGGAAGGCGTTCTCCCCTGGCGTGCTATTAACCCCTGGGACGCTGCGCTGTACCGCACATGCTGCGGCCCGCTGTCCCTGGTGGTCTAGTGGAAGGCGCAGGATCAGTACCTGGCCCCACGCGCAGCCGGTCCCCAGGGAGCCCCCTGCCTGGGGACCAAAGAGGACTGTGTTACCGGCGGGTGCCCACCGCGGGACCCCGCCGCTTACCTTGTTCCCCGTGCATTCAGCCACAGTCCAGGTAGCCGGGGATCACCGCTAGCTGTGACCCCAGCTACCTACCAGCATCCCCGGATCGGTACCGGCGGGGTGTAGGAGTGACAACATGGACGTCAATACTGACTGTCCTATGCTGGAGCACTCTAGTTGTGCAGCCACAGCTGCGAAGAAATATTCAGGGGCCTTAAAAAGACCCCCCTCTGTACGGTGCGACTGGTCCGGCCAGGCACCTACGAAAACTGAGTGGCCTGAGGCTCGGGGGCAGGGTATAGGAGAGGGACCCCAGTGCATCCTGGGAGGCTGAAAATTTAACTCTGTGGTGCCTGGATGTCTGCCGCCATCGCCTATACCCCAAGGTATCCTGTGGATACCCTATGGACCCTGAAGTAGAAATAAT
Source organism: Taudactylus pleione (assembly GCA_031769625.1). Taxonomy (NCBI): domain Eukaryota; kingdom Metazoa; phylum Chordata; class Amphibia; order Anura; family Myobatrachidae; genus Taudactylus; species Taudactylus pleione. Next base: position 289,488 of record JAUIMM010000311.1, on the reverse strand, counting down.
GGATTCTAAACCTGAAGTTGAACTGCTGGAGAAAGCCCAGGTTGGAGGCCAGTGCAGTTGGAGATTCAAATGCCTCCAAATGTGTAAAGGACTTTCATTTTTTGTTGAGAGACTGACGCAGCACATTTTGCTATACAGGGAAAGGTTTGTAGCATCCATTACTCATTTATGTTGATTCTTTGCTAAAACATGAACACTCCTCCGCATGACATTATGAAGACCAAGGGTTACATTTAATAGACACCAGTTTGTCATTCATCTGTTAACTGAACACTGGAAAGCACCATGTTTTTAAAACTAATGATGCAGTACTCCTTGGGGTCTAATTACAGAGTCTTATTTGCATTATAGCAAGTCCATTTAACCCTTTAAATCCTATATACAACAAATAGACATAAAACAAATCAAAAAATCAGATTCTGTCTATCATTTTCTAGAATGCAATAGAGAAATGATTGCTATAATCTGATTGGTTTCTATGAGCACCACCACCACTTTAGTAAATCTACTCCTTATGGCCCGTACACACGGGACGATCAGACAAGGATCAGATATCGCTGTCTGATCGTCCTGCATGTTCGATATCGAACATCCAGCAACATGCACCAACCCCCAAACGACGTAACGGGTCCATATAGTAACCAGGCTAACCTGGTCGATATCCGTGCCCGCGCATCGGCCATCGTTGGGACACACAAGGGGGTCTGGGCGAGGGGACCACACAAGGGGGTCTGGGCGAGGGGACCACACAAGGGGGTCTGGGCGAGGGGACCACACAAGGGGGTCTGGGCGAGGGGACCACACAAGGGGGGCTCGCTGGAACTGGAGAGACACTTCAGGGCTGGAGTCACAGAAACACCTTGTGGAAGGGGACTGCCTATTTTGTCAGTCCCGGGCACAACAATTTCTGAAGGCAGCCCTGAATGCCATAGTATCCCTGTGGTATGTGATGATTTGTATTGACAAGTAGTATTTGACAAAAGTTTTAGCATTTTATTTGCATTTAGCTAATTTAAGTTATGCCATATATACTCTATGTTTATCTTTTCAAAGAGAAAATAAAGCAGTTATTTTGAGATATCAATCATGAAAAACTACAGCATGCATTTGGGGCTGGAACAGACAGGGGCTTTGTTGGCATTAGTGTGGGCAGTGTAATCTCTGGCTGAGTAAACTAATAAAGAGGAAGTTTGGTATGAAGTAGAGAAGCAGCAGATATTGCTCAAGCTCAGTGTATAGACAAATATGGAATGTAATTAAATTGCTCACTCACACGCTGTACTGGAAAACTGGATAAATGTCACAGCATGTGTGGTCCAATGGCTATGAGGTTTGATAACAATCCTACTGAAATCGGTCAAAAAGATAACTGCAGTAGGACCAATCTATACTCCATTCACTACAAGTCACGTTAAACAAAATGTAAGCGCTGTGTGACTCGGTAGCGCAGAGCGAATTTTTGTTTGACTTTTTCCCTTAAAATGCATCTTATTCGCAAAGCGATGCAAATAGGACGCACAAGCAGCTTCTGTTGATTAAAATTATATGCGGCATGCCTATATTCTGTGAGAGACTGCGGCTCTATCAGCATGCAAAATGCTGTGTTACAGTGTAAACGGCTGTGACACTAACATAGCATTTCACATGCAGATAGAGCCGCAGTCTCTCACAGAATATAGGCATGCCGCATGTCAGGGACCAGTACACAGTATCCCTGACGTTGGGGTGCCCTCCGCTATAGACAGAGCACCATAATACAAATACCTTACTTACTAAACTGCCACCACCGATGGAAACGATTTAAAGAGGCCACCGGTCCTCTATTGCCCCAATAATTGCACAGACTCGGCAACAAGATTCCCATGCAGTTAATCTTTTGCTTAACCTCTCCACAACTGCGCAGACTCGGCGTCCCAGACATCCACACAGGTCGCTGAGATCAATCCTCTGCTTCCCATACTTAATAGGTGTAGCGTCACCCTAGCGGACTAATAATCTCTTCAAAGACTAGGTTTCAGAGAATATATTAAATAAACTAATAAAGAACACTATTTACACAAAAAGGAGTACAATGCTTAAAAAGAATGGTTACAAAGCTACATACATGTATAGCAAGCAATATTAAATAAAAACGGAATAGTTACAAATTAAAACTCAGCTAATTTGCCTGGAAGGGACAGGAAGAAATGCAAGGACTGCAGGTTAAAACCTCAATGTAGCATTGACCCCTCAGGTTGAACCCCGAACCCAGGACTTCAATCCCTTTTATCAGAGGAGCATCACACCTAGGGTGATGTCATACCCGCCCTCTCTGATTGGTGGATTAGATAATTGGAGGACAGGAACCTCAAAGCTAAGTTTAAATTCCTTTAAACTTAGAACAGAATAAGCCTAATAACTTCCCCTGTGGATGGACTACCTACAATATGGGGTGTACATTGTACTGGTCCATTTTTTATCTGTTATAAAAGTGTAAATATGATGTGGTTGTCATAGTGCATTCCTGAGATATCTCATATCTTCAATTCTGTATGTCTCAGTGATCTGGGAATTGCACACAACCTGGATATGGAGTCCCGTTATAGGTATATAATTTTCCAAGCTTCCAGCTATCACTGATACATCAATTTTGTCACATAAACCATCCAAATATGATTGCTCTTTGATCTGCTATATCTCATCACACCTGAATGTCAGCCTGGTTACTCTTTGTTGTACACCCCCTATGGTGCTTGCTTCCTATAGCCACAAATACAAAGGGTTGAGCCATCCACATGTCCTGATGACAATGTTATCATAATTGAATGAACACACAGATGGGCTCTGAGCTAAACAAATCTGTTTAGTATTTCCTTACTTTAATAACAGGCTAGTGGGAACTTGGCCTGTATCTGTTAATTTCATTACCTGGGCTAGACTCTAACCAAAAGGCTCTCCTGCCTTGTACACTTCAAAGAATAATTATCATGTGACAGTTACATTTAACAATTCTTAAAATTAGGCTGTGGCTCCGAAATGTGAGAATAGGCCCTTTCAGGAACATCCAGAGCTAGGTGCCATTTGCATGTCAAATGGTTAGTTTTCCCATCTTTCCTGCCTTTCATTAACCTGTCACATGACTAAAAGGACACATGACCTAATAAGGACAGTCTGCTCTTCTGCCCTCACATTTATAAGACACTTATTCTATGGCTTTTAATTACCCATCTGTTATGACATTAAAACTATAATTCGCACTATGTGCCATATCGCTATGTTCCTCACACCGCATATAATTGTAATCAACAGAAGCTGCTTTTGCGTCCTATTTGCATCGATTTGTGAATAAGATGCATTTTAAGGGAAAAAGTTGCACGAAAAATGCTCAGCACTACCGAGTAAGGAGGCTAGATGTATGTGGACAAATCTGCATGGGCCCCCCCCATCTGACCAAATTATTACAGGACTGAAGCAAATTACCACAGAACAGTGCCCCTATATATGTATAAGTGCCACACTTTATTGCCTCTTACAACTCCCAACTTTACTCCCGGGTGCAGCGCCTTCTTCAATGTTTCCGCTCTTCCTCCGTACTTTTATTACCTGCCGATGTTCTATTCTTCTCTTTGGCTGGTGCGGCTCCTCTCTCCCCACGCTCCTCACAAGTCAGTGTCGAGCCGTTTTGATTTCATGCTAGACATTCAGTGAGGAGACGCGAGGAGGAGGAGGAGGGCTATGTCTAGGCACTGTGGTGACTGTGCCTTACTTGAAGCGCCCTGCCCATGGCACTCGCCACCCCATGCTGAAATGGGCCACTTGCTATCATCTTACAATCATACTGACATGCACAAGGGTAGGTCAGAAGTGTTCTGGCAAACGGACCTGTGCCCTCATTGCCCAAATATTGTCCAGTCTGGTCTCCCACAAAGAATACAAATTGTAAAAAGTACTCCCATTACTCAGAGTGACCGGATAGGGATATATTACCAACTAACATGGACTCCATGGGAAAAGCAATTATAAACTTTCATAACTAGTGATGTCATCGAGTGACAAAAAAGAAAATCTTTCAACTTAGTTTACACAAATATTTAGAAGAGGCGCAGATATCAAACTTAATGTGATTCAATATTACCAAGATATAAACTAAAACTGCTGCACTGATTTCTGCACAAAGCGTCAACCAAGCATGTAATCATTTAAAGTAAACGTGGATGGGTACTGTGCAACAGAAAGCTTCAGCCAGGCCATATATTACTCTGCTGCTAAGTCTCAATTAAAATAATGGGATTGTGGGTTTAATGAAGTTGAACATATTACTCCTGCTACTGCATTTACAAATCTGGTGATACCTCCACACATATTATATCATGGCAAATTAGCAACAAGAGGGTTCAAAGGCGACAAACTTGCATCACAATTATAGTGGAAAGCAGGGAAATGTGTACACTAGTCAAAGATGGCCATCCTCATGCCAACAGTCGTTAGCTCTGCCACATCAGGCAAAGGCCCTGAGGGAGACATCAGATGAAGGTTGATGGTTTTGTAATCATGACAAAAACTCAGCGGGGTGGAAGCAGAGAACGCCATGAGTGGGGTCTGATGGAGAGAAGTTTCAATTATAGTGTCAACACATCCTCTACTTATTAGACTGAAGTGCTCTTCCTAACAGTAATGTAGCTCACTGGAAGAAACATCCAACAATACATGAATACACAATAAAACAGTATGCACATTTTCTGCATATTGTAAATGTATACTGCAACAAAACAAAAAAATCTAATGATCTACTTGACAAAAAGAAATAAAAGATGTTAAGTCATGTCCTCACCCCCACCACATGCACAGTCCTCTGTATTTTTTTATGCGGGTGCTACTGTTTATGAATGTAGAAGGATCTTAATAAAGATGGTGCAACTTGTCATTCACCTGGAAGCCCTGTTGTCTATTGAGGACTATGGGGCTTATGAGTTGTTTGCTGAATAGACAGTGCACAAAAGCAAAGACTGTGCAAACCGCAGATTCATGCTAGTACTACACTAATCTTGCTGGGTAGCAGAAAAGTATTGTTATGGATATAAATAATATACATTTTTGTGTTTTCACTTGAGATTGCACGTAAATACATTAATAGGGTTTATCTGTGTGGAGGTTGTATGTTCTCCTCATGTTTATCTGGTATTCATTGCATAGCCAAAAAAATACATACTTTATTAATTGGCTTCTGACAAACTTAATCCTAGTTTGAGTGTGTGTTTTGTAGTAGCTAATATATATTGTATGCTCCACTGGCTTTAAGACTAATGTGAATGATTAAATATGTAAAAGTGTGCATAATATTTAGGTGCTATATAATGAATTGTTAATACATAAATATAACAATAGATTTTTAGTATAAGACTTAAGGGGCCTATCCATTAAACGACTTTCTGAACGATGCGACCAAAACCAGGAGGTTTTGGTCGGAACATTCAGAAAGTCATGTAATGGATAGCCGTCAAGGACCAGCGATGTGTGTGCACGCTGGGTCCTTGCTGACTATCTGTGGAATATGCCCGTCAACCTGACGACGATGGTCAGATTCCACATGTTCCCAGATAGGAGGTCGGGATCCTGCACTGAATAACGTTCAGTGAACGCTGTTCAGTCAGTGGCGTAACAAGGGTAGGGAGAGCAGGGTACGTGCCGTGGGACCGGCGGCGGCCATGGTACCGGCCCGCCCTAGTTAGCCAGTGTACCGCCGACCGCAGTGAGTACGGTCAGCGCTACACATTTGAACAGGTTCGGCGCTAGGCTTCCAGCGCCGGTCCTGTGCTGCACAGCTGAGCCCCTTCCCTCCCCCTGAGCGCTTGTCCAAATGAGCCAGGAGGAAGGTGGCAGGTGGACGGGCTCAGACTGTGCTAACACACACATCGCCGCCAGCATGGTAGCGATGTGTGTGTTATTCAGCAGCCAATGAGAGTCAGACAGACTCTCATTGGCTGCTGCTGCACACACATCCTCCGCCAGCGCTGGCGGAGGATGTGTGTGAATCAGCATCCAATGAGAGTCAGATAGACTCTCACTGACTGCTGTGCATCCACTGCGAGAGACGGCTCCCTTCCGGCTCCTGCAGAGGGTAATGGGAGAGACGTCATGATGTCTATCCCATAATGCAGAGCGCACTATACAATTATCTGTCAGATATCTGGCTGGTTGGAATGAAAACCTGGTAATGTGGAGGACTGACGTAGGCGGCGGGAGGGGTGTCCGGAGCAGGAGCATGGATTCAGGTAAGTATTTTTTTTTTGTAACGTGTGTGTCTGCACTACAGGGGGGGGGGGGGCTACTACTCTGGGGACACTATCACATGGGGGGGCTGCTACTACTGGGGACACTTACTGGGGGGACTGCTACTGCTGGGGACACTTGCTGGGGGGCTTCTACTACTGGGGACACTATTACTGGGGAGGCTGCTACTGCTGGGGACACTTACTGGGGGGCTCCTACTACTGGGGACACTATTACTGTGGGGGCTGCTACTGCTGGGGACACTTACTGGGGGGGCTGCTGCTACTACTGGGGACACTATCACTGGGGGGGCTGCTGCTACTACTGGGGACACTATCACTGGGGGGGCTGCTGCTACTGGGCACACTATCACTTGGGGGGGCTGCTACTACTGGGGACACTATCACTTGGGGGGCTGCTACTACTCACCCCAGTGGCCAGCAGCCAACTGACGTGGCTTGCCAGCCACCGGAGACTTAGTAGACTCCAGGCACTAGTGTGTGGAGTCTACTGCGCATGCGGCCATTTTCCGGCGTTCTGAGCAGCGCTGACACCAGACAGGTAAGTTTAAAATAATATGGGTGCAGTGTGTGCGGTGCCTCACCTGGGCCCAGGGGCACCCATTATAGATACGCCACTGATTGTACCTTATTCTCCTCTTATTCTAACTGGATCAGTCTCAAGGTCCCTCTCTCTCTATATCAATCAATTTTATCATCCTTTATTTATATGGCGCCACAAGGGTTCTGCAGCTCCTTACAGAGTACATAAGGAAATGATCACACAGGAAGTTATTAAAAGTACCAAGCTATGCAGGACAAGGACATGGTTTATACACTTTGCTGCATTAGTGATCATAACACAAATGTTGGGAATACACTATACAATTATCTGTCAGATATCTGGCTGGTTGGAATGAAAACCTGGTAATGTATGGGAGCAAATGAAAGTCGATCATATGGTCTTAAACACTGGAAAACAGACAAAAAACAATTATTGAAATTAGTTAAATTCATGTGTTTTAACCAATTTGTCTGAACAACCATTTTTTGTCTGTTTACCAGTGTTTGTGAGCAAATGATGTGTCATTTGCTCCCATAAATTACCAAATTTTCATTCCAACCAGCCAGATTGGACAGATATCTGACAGATACTTGTATATTGTATGCCCAGCATTAGAAAAGCAGCAGGGAGTCAGCAACCAAGTGTTAGGTGCAGCTGCGGTGAGTTAGGAGTAAGTGATAGTGTAAGTGAAGGACGTAGAAGCACATGAGGGAACAGGGCTCTGCTCATGAGAGCTTACATAAAGAGTAGGGCAGATAGACAGGGGTGTCAGGCCTATTTCACACATGCCGGTTTTTCCCGTAAGGTGTTAAATTTAATAACACATGGAAGCAGGTGGGTTCTTTCACACGGCATGGGCACGTTCGCAGTGTAATAGCCGGAAGTATCCACTGAGCAGGACGGCTGCCGTGCAAGCAAGGAAGTGGAGTATAGGAAAACAATGTTTCCTTACACACACTCCGGCCAGCTTGTACTGAAGCTTCTGCTACTGCGCATGCCCAGTAGAAGGAGGAGAAAATATAACACATTAAAAACGTCTCAAAGCCGTTCCATGTGAAAGGCATGGAGTGCCTGAAAAAAAACGTCCGGCTTCCGCTTGTTTTTTGGCCGGCCAGCCAAAACCGGCAAATGTGAAATAGCCCTCAGAGATGGGGTAGTCAGAGATGAGGTAGTCAGTGAGGAAGGAGCATGGAGCAATGGGTTAGGATGAGAGTGTAAGTCTTTGATGTAAAAGTGAGTCTTGAGAGCCTGTTTGAAGGTCAGTAGAGAGATGGAGAGTCTGATAAAGGGAGCAGCTCAGGAAAGATCCTAGGGACGAGAGTGGGGGGGGAAGTAATCAGTTGGCAGGAGAGGCGGCATGCAGTTGTGGAGCGAAGTGGACGGGCATGTGTGTGAAGGGAGACTAGGTGAATGGGAGAGAATTGGGTGTGGGCTTTGCAAGTGATTTAGAAAACAAAACAAAATTAGGCTCTAAAAAGTGTATACAATAAAAAATAATATTGAAACATTCATAGACAATTATAAACCAAATTTCAAACGTGGAAAATATTTCAATTGCATAGGAAAACACACATAAGGGACAGCAAAGCTCCTCATCCAAATTCACATTAAGGGCAAAATTTACTAAGCGGCGGTTTGACGGCGGCTTCTATTCTATTCTAAACCCCGGCGGTTTGGTGGCGGTTTCTATTCTATTTTAAACCCGGGGGCTTTGGTGGCGGTTTTGCAGTGGTTTCTAAATGACAGCCGTGTTCTATTCTAAAATTTGTTTTGTTGGCAGTTTTGCAGCGGTTTTGGGCTTAGTAAATCTGCAGATAGCAAAACCGCCGCCAAACCACATTCAAAACACATTTTAGAATAGAATAGAACAGGGCTATCATTTAGAAACCACTGCAAAACCGCCACCAAACCCCCCGGGGTTTAGAATAGAATAGAAACCCCCTCCAAACCACCAGGGTTTTGAATAGAATAGAAGCCACCGTCAAACCAGTGTTCGCAAATACGCACTATAGCTTTTGGCTTGCGATCCAGCAGCCAATAGGAGGACTACGCGATGAGCCAATCGCAACTCGTTGCGTCACAGCCCCGCACACTTGTGGCGTCTTGAATAGACGCTGCTGAGCGGGAACGTTCAGTCCGTTGGCGGAGGGGAGGAGTGAAGACTTCCCGAAGACAAGTGAAGAGCAGCGCGGCAACAGTTCCGGCGTCCGCGCCAGAGACCAGAAGACGGCGTGATCAGGAAGGAAGAGGCGACGCTGCAGGCCAGGACAGGCCAACGGCAGAAGACTGAAGCTGAGGACCGGAGGGGACTGCAGGAGTGGAAAGTAAAAGCTATCGAAGCTCCCCCCGCAGCCTCTTCCACCGTGCGGGTAGGCGGCCTTGGGCCACCGTTATATACCCCTCCCTAGACCACCAGGGTTGTCAGGCACTAGGCCCGTGGCATAAATTCAGGCAATAGGCCTGTGGGTATATAGGCGGGAACAAGCTACATAGGGGGCATTAGGCCCAATTGAAGGTATCTGCTCCCCCCCCAAATAGGTGTGGAACCTGGGTATTAGGCCCAGGTCACTAAAGGGCAAATAGGTGGGTCCCCAGTAGTTGACCCACCAATTTGCCCTATAGCGACCTGGGCCTAATGCCCAGGTCACTTATTTGGGGGGCAGCTACCTCCACTGCATAGGGGGTCTGAGAGGCATATGGGGGACTCCTTGGGGCACTAGATAGGGGGACTACTACTGGGGGCACTGCATAGGGGGACTACTACTGGGGGCACTGCATAGGGGGACTACTACTGGGGGCACTGCATAGGGGGACTACTACTGGGGGCACTGCATAGGGAAACTACTACCGGGGGAAATACATAGGGGGACTACTACCAGGGGCAATGCATAAGGGGACTACTACCGGGGACAATGCATAGGGGGACTACTACTGGGGACAATGCATAGGGGGACTACTACTGGGGACAATGCATAGGGGGACTACTACTGGGGACAATGCATAGGGGGACTACTACTGGGGACAATGCATAGGGGGACTACTACTGGGGACAATGCATAGGGGGACTACTACTGGGGACAATGCATAGGGGGACTACTACTGGGGACAATGCATAGGGGGACTACTACTGGGGACAATGCATAGGGGGACTACTACTGGGGACAATGCATAGGGGGACTAAAGGGCATTAATGTGTGGCATAATGTGTGAAGGCTGGACATTGCTGTGTTGGATAATGTGTAAAGGGCATTAATGTGCGGCATAATGTGTAAAGACCGGGCATTTATCCTTTGATAAATATGCCTATTACCTAAAGCGTTATTCATAGGCTAACCATACTATCGCTTTAAAACGGGACACATGAATTAAGTACAAAGGTTCTGTGACTGGCTGACTTCATGCCTGGATTTCACCTGGTTTTAATGAGCCACAGAACATGTGTAATCCATGAGTGTCCCAGTTTAAAGTGATGATATGTAAACCTACTTATTCACTATGGGTTTTGTGAACAGACAAGTCATATTACCTGAAAGATCGTGGAGGCAATAAAACATGCATTTAAGGGGCTTGTGGGGATATCTGATGCTGTTGGGGGTATCAGATGGGCATTTTAGGAAGATGTGGGGAGGTCTGAGAGGCATATGGGGAGCTCTAAAGCATAAATTATGATGGGACCCAAAAATGGTCAGGTAGTACCTTATTTTTTTTAAAGTGGTGGGTCCCTGGGACCCACAAATTTTGTCACTCACCACGATCACTGCAAACCACCGCTTAGTAAATTTTGCCCTAACTCTTTATTTCTGAAAAACACAAAGGACAAGAGCGCCTCCTAGTGTAATAATGTATAACCAACATCACTTGTGCAAAATTGCTTCAAGTCATCACCCCTTAGGAAGACCAGCAGGGCTGGATTAACAATGGGGCGGGCAGAGCTGCAGCTCCAGGTCCCCAATCAAAATGGGCCAACAGCACCTGCTATAGCCTGCTGGTCCCTGCTGCCTGTCAGCGCCGCTGCTGCCTGATGCCTCCACTGAAGCACCCATGGGCTGAAACCCCAAATGGAATAACCCCAGTGGGATGGCACACAGTCACACACCCCTCTCCCCCAGACCGCCACCAGTTAAAACACCAAAAATGGCAGCCATGTTACGTTGCAAAGCGTGACGTCACGTTTCACCGGCGGCCCCACCATCGCGCACTATAGCAGCCGAGGACAACAAGCTCAACTCTGAAAGCAGCCTGGCCGGTTGACTGACCCCGACTCTGGAGTTGTCAGTTGATGTCTTGCAGTGCTGGATGGCTGCTGCCCGGGGTGTTTGGTCAGCAGCAGCTGCAAGCAGGACACAAATGTGTTTTTTTCCTTCAGCCTAAGCCACAGAAAGTGCCTCTGTAAAAGGTATGCAGGCACTGACAAAAGATTTAACTAACAATATTTCTATATTTTTTGAATGTCCACAAGTATTGGTTTTCAAAATCTGCTGCTTCAGTGTTTTTAGACTTTTTTGTCAGATGTTACTATGGTATACTGACGTAAAATTACAAGCATTTCATAAGTGTCAAAGGCTTGTATTGACAATTACATTAAGTTTATGCAAAGAGTCAATATTTGCAGTGTTGACCCTTCTTTTTCAAGACCTCTGCAATTCGCCCTGGCATTCTGGGCCACATACTGACTGATGGCCTCCCATTTTGCCTAATCAATGCTTGGAGTTTGCCAGAATTTGTGGGTTTTTGTTTGTCCACCTGCCTCTTGAGGATTGACCACAAATTCTCAATACGATTAAGGTCTAGGGAGTTTCCTGGCCATGGACCCAAAATTTTGTGGTTTTTTCCCCCGAGCCACTTAGTAATCACTTTTGCCTTTTGGCAAGGTGCTCCATCATGCTGGAAAAGGCATTGTTCGTCACCAAACTGTTCTTGGATGGTTGGGAGAAGTTGCTCTTGGAGGATGTTTTGGTACCATTCTTTATTCATGACTGTGTTCATAGACAAAATTGTGAGTGAGTCCACTCTATGGGCTGAGAAGCAACCCCACACATGAATGGTCTCAAGATGGTTTACTGTTAGCATGACACAGGACAAAGACTTTTGGAGGATATCCTGGTGTCAAGAAGGGCAGCAAAGAAGCCACTTCTCTCCAGGAAAAACGTCAGGGACAGACTGATATTCTGCAAAAGGTACAGGGATTGGACTGGGGTAAAATAAGAATTATGGTATAACAAACCATAGTTAACTCTTTTTCTTCGAGGTTCATCGGGTCCACAGGAACTACCTTGTGGGTATGTAGTTGGAGTGATCCATTGCACCAAACAGTTTATAGCTTTCAAGCTCCCAGCATGCATAGGGCCTCCGCCCCATATACCCCGCCCCCAGCCACAGGCAGTTTGTAAACAAGCCTAATGTCAAGAGACGGAAAGTGTAGAAGGAAGAATAATGTACCCAAGAAACACTCAAAAAAGAAAGAGTGAATCAGTGATACAAAGAGAAAGGAACAGATCCCAACTGAGGCCATGTGCGTCAGGGTGGGTGCCCTGTGGACCTCGAAGAAAAAGAGTTTATTATTTTCTTCTTCAGGGTCCATAGCGTCCACAGGAACTACCTTGGGTATGTCCTAAAGCCGTTCCCATAAGGGTGGGGACGCTCCTGAGCAGAGAGGATAATCCGCCACCCAAAGGAAGCATCCTGGGAGGCAAAAGTATCAAATGCATAGCATTTGATAAAGGTATGGACAGAAGACAAAGTGGCTGCCTTGCACAGCTATTCAGCTGAGGCGCCATGTCTATCAGCCCACGATGGTCTCACAGACCGAGTAGAATGTGCTGTCACCTTGTTCAGGGCAGGGAGATCAGCCTGTGTATAGACTTGAGAAATAGTCATACGCAGCCAACGAGCAAAGTCTGCTTGTTAGCTGGCCAGCCTCGTTAGTAAAACCCATATAACACAAAGAGCACATCTCATTTCCTGATGGAGTTGGTACGATCTACGTAGATACGCAGGGCTCGAATCACATCCAGGGAAGCTTCACCCTTAGAAAGGTCTTAAGACAAAGGCGGGACTACAATTTCCTCATTCATATGAAAATAGGATACCACCTCTAGTACGAAGGGCAGCTCTATTTTTGATGAAAAATCAAATATGGGGTACAACATGACAGTGCTGTTAAATCAGAAACTCTGCAAGCTGAGGAAATAGCGAGGAGAAAAAGCGTCTTCGCTGTCAACCATCTAAAGTCCACCTTATCCAAGGTTTCAAAGGGAGTAGCTTGCAACGCCCTGAGAACCAAAAGATAAATCCCCTGGTGCCAACGGAGGGACAAACAGCGGTTGCAGGCGGAGAACCCCTTCCAAAAATGTTCTAACATCTGGCAGAGTGGTAATTCTGCATTGGAACTAAACTGACAATGCAGAAACTTGAATTCTCAAAGTAGCGAGACGAAGACCTAAGTCTAGCTTGAAGAAACGAAAGAATTCTGGAGATCCTGAAAACCTTAGGGTCATATTTTCTGTGGGAACACCACTGAAATAAAGAATGCCAAATCCTGTTATAGATGCGGGCAGAAGCAGGATTCCTTGCCCTAAGCATCGTCTGTATCACAGAAGTTTAAAAACATTTTTCCCTTAAGACGGAAGACTCGAGAGCCATGCTGTCAAAGCCAGCTGAGGTAGATCCGGATATAGGCAGGGACCCTGCACTAGTAAATCCTGTCGTAGAGGCAGTGGAAGTTTAACGTCTATGGATAGACAAGTCAGATCAGTGAACCAATGTCTCCTGGGCCAGGCAGGAGCTATTCGTATCATCCTGCCACCTTTCTGCTTGAACTTTCCGACGACCCTTGGGAGGAGGGAGATTGGAGGAAACCGGTATGCCAACTTGAAGTCCCACCTCACCGTCAGAGCATCCACGAAGGCGGCTGAGGGGTCCCTTGTTCTGGACCCATACCTGGGGACCTTGTGGTTGTGACGTGACACCATGAGGTCTATGTCCGGTAGTCCCCACTTGTCTACTAGGAGTTGAGACACGTCTGGATGAAGAGCCCATTCTCCGGAGTGTATGTAGCGTTCCCGCTAGGCTGTTTTAGTGGGGCGCGGCGCCCTGCCCTCTTTCTAGAGGGCAAAAAGCTCCCTGCCCTCACAGCCTGCGGGTGCCATCTTCACCCGTGGGTCGCAGTGTCCCGCGGGTGGGGAAATGTGCAGTGACCCGGTCACCACCGGTGAATAGACGCCGGACGCATGCGCCTGGCATCTATTCTCCCTGTCAGCAGCGCTTGGGGGCTGCCCGGCGTGTCCGTAAGTGCCGGGCATGCCCCCAAGAGTGACGAAGAGGGTGACGCGTCTTATAGACACGCCCCCTTTTCAGGACCGTAAAAGTGCCATCTCTGGTTCCGGCGCCCTGTCTGCCGCTGGAGCTAGAGTGAACACTATGTATGTCCTGACGACTTAGGAAGTCCGCTTCCCAGTTGAGGACTCCTGGGATGAATATTGGCGAGATTGCTGGAAGATGGCATTCTGCCCACCGCAGAATGTTCGCCACTTCCTTCATGGCTGCCGGACTTCATGTGCCTCCCTGATGGTTGATGTAGGCCACTGTGGTTGCGTTGTCAGACTGAATCTGGACAGGCCTGCCTTGAAGGAGTTCCTGCGTCAGAACGAGCGCTCTGTGCTTTGCATTAAGCTCCAAAATATTTATCGGTGACTTTCCTGAGCCGCCACCTTCCCTGAAAGGTGTGATGACATGTCACCACTCCCCATCCTCGCAGACTTGCATCCGTGGTTGGGACCCATAATGGGCGACCCGTCAAAATGAGTCATCTGCAGCCACCATGTGAGGGAGAGCCAAACCTCTGGTGAGACGCGGATCATCTGAGACATCAGATGATACTGACCATCCCAATAAGATAGATTCCATTGTTGCAGGGACATGGAATGGAACTGGGCATAAGCCACCATGTTGAAGGTGGATACCATGGAGCCCAGTGCCTGCATCGCTAAGTGAACTGATACTTTCTGCTTGTGGAGCAGACTGCACACTCGAGATTGTAGGGCCACAATCTTGTCCACTGGTAGAAGAATCCTTTGCCCCAGGGAATCCAGCAGCATCCCCAAGTGCACAATCTGCTGAATTTGAGAAAAAGAAGACATTTTCCAATTGATTATCCAGCCGTGCTCTTGTAAACCGACAATGGTCATTTGGAGATGACGTTGTAACACCTCCTGAGATTGTGCGACTATCAGGAGGTCATCCAAATATGGCAGTATCCTGACTCCTTGTCATCTGAGATAACAGTCATGACTGCCATTATCTCGGTAAATACCCGAGGGGCTGTAGAGAGACCGAAGGGTAGAGCCTGAAATTGTTAATGTTGCTGACCTACAGCAAACTACAGAAACCCCTGGTGCGATCGTGCAATAGGAACATGCAGATATGCATCCTGTATGTCCAGAGAGACCATGAAATCTCCAGGCTCTATCGCCAGCATAATTGACCGTAGGGTTTCCATACGGAACTTGAATGGATGAATTTGTTGAGAGACTTCAGATTCAGAATTGCCCATGTGACCCATTTGGTTTCTGGATCAAAAACAAAATTTGAATAATAACCCCTTCTCTTTTGCTTCACATGAACGGGAATTATAACTCCTGACCTCAGGAGGGCACCAATAACCTCCCGGAAGGCCAAGGCCCAGACCGGGTCCGAAGGCAGAATTTTACCAACCAACCAACCTCTGAGGGGGATCCTGCAAGAACGTGAGGGCGTATCCCTGAGAGACCACCTCTCGTACCCAAGCATCCATATTTGTCTGATGCCAGGCATGAGAAAACTGTAGAAGTAGGCCTCCAATCCCGAGACCCCCCCCCCCCCCCCTGCCTCATCAGGCAGCAGGCTTACTGTCCAAATTGGAGGCTGGACATCTGGTTGACCAAAACTTCTGCGGTTTCTTGCGGGAATTATCCTGTCTAGAGGAAGACTGTCTTTTTGCCCTTCCCTGCAGGCGAAAGGACCGAACTGACGACTGCCTATTCTTAGGGGTAGTCGTAGATGGCAACCCAGCAGATTTAGATGTTGCCAGAGGAGCCACTATCCAGTTCTGATCCAAACAGTACTTTCCCAACAAAAGGCAAATATTCCAGAGCCTTCTTGGACCCTGTATCCGCCTTCCAGGTTTTTAGCCAAAGGATTCTCTGAGCTGCAACCGAAGTTGCCGACACCCTAGAAGCCAAGATACCTGCATCAATAACTGTTTCCCTAACATACACAGCTGCCTC
Source organism: Taudactylus pleione (assembly GCA_031769625.1). Taxonomy (NCBI): domain Eukaryota; kingdom Metazoa; phylum Chordata; class Amphibia; order Anura; family Myobatrachidae; genus Taudactylus; species Taudactylus pleione. The sequence continues at coordinate 273,412 of JAUIMM010000311.1, read as the reverse complement.
TCGCATCTGACAGAGATAAGACAGCTGTTCTCTGGTAGCATCAGACATGCTATCTTTCAGAGATGTCGTCCATTCTTCCATAGCCTTGGCTACCCAGGCCACAGCCACAGCTGGTCTGGTAATAACGCCAGATAATAAAAACACTGATTTTAAATAATTATCAAGTTTTCTAATCTGTAACTTCCATTAGTGAGGATGCGGAAGGGATGGGTAATGTAAAGCTCCTGATCAATCCAGTTACATGAGCATCTACTGTTGGAGGAATATCCCATTTGTTACATTCACCAAGTGAAAATGGGTACATAGAGGTTAAATTACTTGTAGCATGGAAATGTTTATTTGGTGCACCCCATGCTTCAGACATGAGATTAGTCACTTGTTCAGACTTAGGGAAATAATCTTAAACCACTTTCTGACGCCTAAAGACAGGAGTTTTACATTTCAGCGGAACCTCCTCTTCCTCTATACTCAGGACAGATCTAGCCGCTCTCACCAGAGAGGGGACATCCACAGAGGATTAATGGTCTGACCGATGTTCGCACATCTGCGCATGCGTACGGATTTTAATGCGCATGCGCGAACCAGTCAGTGCGGCCGAAAATCGTTTGTTCGCTATGTAGCGAATGCCTGCTATTTTGAGTGACAGAAGGAGGCGTATGTGGGTGGTAACAGGGGAAGGTGCTTGAAAACGGGGGGGTGTAATTAGATCGCAGGCGTGCTTAAAGGTCAAAATGGGCGTTTTAAGGGAGTGCATAATTAATACAGCAGCGTCATTGACCACGTCACTTGGTTTTTCTTTACTCCAAACTGCTCACAAAATAGCGGTTGAAAAAACCAGCCACAAGAATAGCGAGCAGTTCATACGCTGTTCGATGTGCTCGATTAATCTAATAAATAGCGGATATGACGTAGGATGCGAGCGGCCAGGGGGCGTATTTTACAAAATGACAACCGCAAGTTTTGCTCGCTCGTTCAGACTTAGAGGCGTGAACAGACCGCAATTAGCGAACGGTTCATTTGAATAGCCACTCCTTGTTTTAGAACGAACGACCGCAAATAGCGAGCGGCTCTGAATCAGGCCCCGAGTCAGAATCCTGAGGCAACGTCTGACCTCTCTTATGTCCCTGCTTTACTACAACTGGTCTATTTGCCTGAAAGAGAAAATACTGCACTCTAATACTTAAGTTGGGACATTAGTAAACACAAAATATATTTATGAACATAAAAACATTTAATAATACAGATATCAAATCATACATAAGATATTAAAAATAAATATGCATACATTAAATGATAAATACACATAAATAACTAGCCAAGTGTAAAATAAGAATGTAGAAGGATAATATATATATTGTAGATCGGAATATTGAGTCCCGTAGAAAAACAGCTCAACCTTGGCTTAATGTAGCTGTTTAACAAAAAATAATAATTCCGGATTGCAATATAATTGTATCCATATAGCTGATATAGTTGCAATATCCTCAGTGATATTTCCCTGGAGATTCTCTCTGTAACCGCATAAATACACACCAGCTGTCCTTTAGATTGTTATCCTGAATTGGAAAGTAGCCCATCACAGTGGAAAAATCTCTAGTTTAGCGGTGAAACAGGCTATATGGCCAACCACACAATAGGACGACCCCTCAGCCTATCTGTTGTAAGTGGTCCCATGTATGTGCATAGCAGTGCACGAGGAGTGGTAAGTATACAGTCACTGGCAGCCCGTAAGAAATGTTATACCTGTAAAATGTCCTGGGCACTGCAGAGGGAGACGGCTTGATGTAGTGAACTGCCGTAGCGGATGAGCGGCACTCGTCTCTACGTGGTTGTAGCGGTGTGAGACGATATACAACCACTTAAGTATTAGAGCGCAATATTTTCTATTTCTGTTTTTTAAGTGAGGTTGACAATCACCTCTTTTCTTTACTGCTGCATTAATACTTGATCCTCCTGCTTGTTTAGTGCTGGGTATATAATGTATTTTTTTCTCTATTTGCCTGCATTACCTGCTGAGGGGCTATAGACGGCATCATACTCTCACTAGAGTGCGCAAAAGAATCAAACCATAAGGGATTCATGGGGGACATATACATAGAAGGATACAAATGCTGGGGATACACCATAGTAGGCAGCAGTACCGTAGCAGGAGCTCGTGACACTGCAGCCCTGTCCACTAAATGTTACAAAACCTAAGACCAAGAGGCCACCCAGGGTGGTTCTAGTGCCGATGCAGGTGTACCCGATAAGAAAGGTGACCGTTTACCACACACACAACACAAGGCATCTTGCACAAAATCCTGCTCTGACAGGCCTGCCAAACAGGATAAACATGACATCAGCGCCTGAGGCTCAACCTTCTCCCTTTTACCTTTAGACATAGCAATGTATAACAGGTATAAGGTATAAATGCAATATGACCCTCTTCACATTTGTGAAAAGCCAATGAAAAACCCCACACACCTTTTCAGAGGGATGAGGAGAAACAGTGATAGATATATGACAGCTTGGGAAATCAAAAAAGGCAGTATAGACACAGCAGCTAGCATTAAAGTCACATACAGAAAAAATATAATTATATTACATATATACATACACTCTAAATCATTCTGACCAGCCCCACAGGTGTATTGGTAGGATATAGCGTACTATATACCTGACCCAGGGGAGATGTATATAGGGAGAAAGACCAAACCTCAGACAAGCAGCTTTCAGCAGTGCACCCAAAGCAGAATGTGAGCGTCTCACACACGAGGTGATCAGAAGTAGCAAACGTGGGAATCCTCACCAGAAGTTGCGTCTGGGTTTGGGGAGCGCCTATCTCCCCATAACTGCGATTTTGACTGCACGGGTACGCTGGCCTCACAGTAGCAGGTGCGCACTAGTGTGTCTACTAACCGTCCTCGACGACAGACAATATGGCCCCGGTCACCTTAGTGAGGACACGCAGACGAGTCCTTCACCCGCAGCAGCCTCCGATGCATCTCCTACACCAGAGACCTGGACTGCAGCACATAATTCCCTCGCAACAAAGAATCGCCTTACCTTTCCATCTCCGTGAATCCGATCGCAGCCCGGACCCCAGCGAAGCCGCTAGCTAAGCCACTCTGTGGTCCACCGAAATGGCCAGGGCATATAGTGATACTGGTGTTTCGGCATCGGCAGAGGTAGGAGTCGCAGTATATGCGTCATACTTGGCGCCTAGTGCCGCTAAACTCATGTCTCCAAAACAAAGGTAAATCAAAAAGAAAAAGCCTGGGACTACCTAAGCAGTCCCACATTTATAACCAGTGCGCCTGGATACTTGCCGCGCACCAAACAAAAAAAACGGAATACTTGTGTTGGGGGCGGGGTATATAGGGAGGAGGCCCTAAGCTGGGAGTTTGAAAGCTGTAAGCTGTTTGGTGCAATAGGGAGGAGGCCCTATGCTGGGAGTTTGAAAGCTGTAAGCCCCAAGGTATTTCCTGTGGACCCTGAAGAAGAAAGTTAATTTCTCTGATGAATCCATTTTCAGATTGTTTGGGGCATCTGGAAAATAGCTTGTCCGGAGAAGGAAAGGTGAGCGCTACCCTAAGTCCTGTGTCATACCAACAGTAAAGCATCCTGAGACCATTCAGGTGTGGGGTTGTATTTCCTTCTACACTTTCAGTCTCTTACCATTAGGCTTGGTTACAAACTGAAATCCTGTGGCTGGGGGCGGGGTATATAGAGAGGAGGCCCTATGCATGCTGGGAGCTTAAAAGCTGTTTGGTGCAATGGATCACTCCAACTACATACCCCCACGGTAGTTCATGTGGACCCTATGGACCTCGAAGAAAAAGAGTTAACTAAGGTATGTTATACCATAATTCTTATTTTACCCCAGTCCTCAGCAGTCCAATCCCTGTACCTTTTGCAGAATAACAGACTGTCCCTGATGTTTTTCATGGAGAGAAGTGGCTTCTTTGCTGCCCTTCTTGACACCAGGCTATCCTTCAAAAGTATTTGTCCTGTGTCATGCTAACAGTAAAGTATCCTGAGACCATTCATTTGTGGGGTTGCTTCTCAGCCAAGGGAGTGGGCTCACTCACAATTTTGCCTAAGAACACAGCCATGAATAAAGAATGGTACCAAAACATCCTCCAAGAGCAACTTCTCCCAAACATCCAAGAACAGTTTGGCGATGAACAATGCCTTTTCCAGCATGATGGAGCACCTTCCCATAAGGCAAAAGTGATAACTAAGTGGCTCAGGGAACAAAACATGGAAATTGTGGGTCCATGGCCAGGAAACTCCCCAGACCTTAATCCCATTGAGAACTTGTGGTCAATCCTAAAGAGGTGGGTGAACAAACAAAACCCCACAAATTCTGACAAACTCCAAGCATTGATTAGGCAAGAATGGGCGGCCATCAGTCAGTACGTGGCCCAGAAGTTGATGAACACCATGCCAGGGTGTTAACACAAAAGTCCAGGAATGATGATGTTTGTCCATGCAAGATGACGTTTAGCCTCTTTCTGAGTTCCGTTTTTTTGGAGGGAAAAATCCGAACTCGGCGTGCAAACTCGAACCTATCCGAGCCTGCATATCCCTAATATAAATATATAGAAACAGGAGGAAACTACAAAAATACAAACACCGAAGAATCAAGACAAATCAACAATTTAAAACTAATATTAAAAAAGTTCTTAAATTGTCAAATCAAGTCCCCAAGTGGACGAAACGCGTTGGGTCAGCTGCCTTGACTGAATGAACTGCCACAGATAAGCTACACATTTTAAAGCAACTTCTTGGTTTATTTACATCTCTTTTTTAACAATTTATGAACTTTTTTAATATTAGTTTTAGATTGTTGATTTGTCTCCATTCTTCTGTGCTTGTATTTTTATAGATTCCTCCTGTTTTTATATATCCATCAATTTTATATATGAATGTAGGAATTCCATCTAATGTGAACTAATAAATAATTAAATAAACAAATAAATAAGCAATCAGCACTTTTGCACTTTGTATAGATTCACCACTTGCACTTACTGTGCTTACCTTAACAGACCTAATCAATGTCTGTATTGTTTTTTAAATGTTAAACTGTGTTATATATTTGTTAAAACACGTGTTTTATGTAGCATATTTATAACTAAATATTGCACATTTCACAATTATATCACAATTGCATCATATATACGTCAGTCGCTTAATTACCTGGTACACTTGAAACATTTACACGTAAGGGTTTCATCAAAAAATCCTAATACTCTGGGTATAGCAGTCACCCTTTTATCTGAAGGGAGTACGTATACTGACACTTTTTAAGAATCCTCTCTATATCTCTAATTTGGCGCCGGTATTTTCCTCATATATATATTAATCAAAAGATGACCGGGCACTCAATCTGTATAGGCAATGCTCCAGTGCCCTTCCAAACGGGAGGAATGTACAAGGTAGAAAATGGACGGCACTCAATGAGACTCCATAAATGAACCACAAGAACGCAACTGTGCTGAGAGTGCTCAGCACAGTTGCGTTGTTGTGGTTCATTTATGGAGACTCATTGAGTGCCGTCCGTTTTCAACTATAATATATATATATTGTGATAGGACCATTGGTAAAGTGGTCGGTGGCAGGTACATTTGTCCCAGATTCCTGTCTTATGTGTTTTAAACCCCCAGGACAAAGTCTGCAGTGTAGCAGGCTTGAGTTTCGGCTTTTTGAAAAGCCGGTTTGGGACCTGGGGGTTGTGGGTGAGAGGAGAGGTAGGGCTCCACCCACGGCCACTCCAGGTTTTGGTTCTCGCAGCCTGGTAACAGGCTTGTTAGGGTTTCCACCTGAGAGTGGCCAATATAAGCCTAGTGTGTTGAGGGCTGATTGTCTCACCTGGGAGAGCAGACAGGGAGTTTGCTCAGAGACACTTGAAAACCTAACTGTAAGTGTTGTGCTGTGCCCTTGTTGCTGGTGAGGGCATTAGGCCCTGCCAGGTTCTGGTAGTGAGGGAACTACCTGTGAAGTTAGTACCCCGACAGGGCTAGGATTTTTGTTTATGTTTTCTTTATGTTGTTTCTGACATTGTACAATAAAGACTGGCGCCGACCAGCTTGTACTTGCATCCAGTCTGGCGTACTGTTTCCCAGCTGCTGTGTGTGAAAGGAAGGAGTCCTCTACCCAGGAGAGGGACCCCCTAACCTAACTGTGTCACAATTTGGTGGAGAATGCTGGCAACCACACACACTGAAGTTGCAGCAAGAGGAAAACTTTACGTTTAAAAATTAAAGGGACAGACACCCAATTTGTGAGTGTGGAAATAACACTGTGTCCTTGGAGTCCCATAGAGGAGGCGTCAGCCAATGCTCAGAGAGGCAAGGTTCAGCTTCCAACCAACACCCCAGGACAAAATGGAGGACATTATTAAGGCCTTGCTCCAAGCTACAGCAGCTCAGCAGGAGACAAACAAACTTCAGCAGGAATCTACCAGAGCTCAGCAGGAATCCACCAGGGTGCAACTGTTGGCCTTGGAGACAGCCCAGAGGCAACAACAGGTCGCCATCGAGGAAACCCGCCAGGCCTTAGCGGAAAACAGCCAGGCCATAAGAGAGGTGGTACAGCACCTGGTCGCCCCCGGCCCAGAGATGTTACTACTAGTCCTCCCACCACCACTCACTCCATACGAGCCAGTCACTTCCTCCAAAAGATGACTTCGGGCGATGATGTGGAGGCCTATCTCGCCGCATTTGAAAGAACGGCCGAAAGGGAGAGTTGGCCCAAGGAGCAGTGGGCAAGTCTGGTGGCACCTTTTTTGTCTGGGGAGCCACAAAAGGCCTATTTCGACTTATGCCTGGCTGATGACAAGGACTATAAAACACTAAAACAGGAGATCCTAACTCGCTTGGGAGTCACCACCTTTGTTCGTGCCCAACGGGTCCACCGCTGGGAGTTCCATATGGACAAGCCTCCACGTTCACAGATGCATGACCTCGTCCATCTGTCCTCAAAATGGCTACAGCCCGAGACGCTGACGGGACCACAGATCGTGGAAAGGGTCGTGATGGACCGGTACCTGCGATCATTATCTGTGACTCTGCGCAAGTGGGTGAGCCATGCAGACCCTAAGTCCGCGGACCAGTTGGTCGAGCTGGTGGAGAGGTAGTGGCGGCTGAGGAGCTGATGAGTATGCCCCACCGAGCCCCGATGGCGCACTGGCGAACTCCCACAGACACTGGTAAGACTGTTCCAGGGGAGAAGAGTGCTGGGCGGTGCAATGTACCTAAGACTGAGGGTGTAGAACCTGGAGACAGGCCTGCTAGGCCAGGAAAGTTCTTGCCCCGTAAACGACTAGACATTAATATGACTCAGTGTTTCCGATGTGGTGGCTTCGGCCATATTTCCGCTAATTGTTCACTTACAACTAAACCTATGCAATGTGATACTGCTCATGTCTACCGCAGGGGGTCTTTCTTTGCGCAGACAGCCTGTACGGCTGACCGGCAGGCTGAGACTGATAAGCACATGTGTGTACTCACTGTAGATGGCAACCGAGTAGAGGCACTGTTAGACTCTGGTAGCTTGGTGACACTTATAAAAGCTGAGCTGGTGAACCCCTTGAGGCGTAAGGGGAAAACTGTTGGTGTGACCAGCATACATGGGGATACTCGATATTATGTTACTGCCGAGGTGAACATCGAGACACCATGTGGCTCTGCTATAGTTTCTGTGGTTTGGTGCATGGTCTGGTGTACGATGCAATATTGGGGAGAGACTTTGCTCACTTCTGGAAGTTGTGGGAAAGCCGTTTTGTTCCAGAGGTGAACAACCCCGATCCATTTGAGAAGGTTGTCGATGTAGTGGAGGAGGGAGTTTCTTCTGAGTCAGAGTTATTCCCTTTTTCTACTATGATTGGCGAACTAGAGAATGCGGAGCGTGACGATGGCCCGCCAACTGATGTGCCTCCCATTGAGGTGGGAAGTGTTGTTGGGCCAGGTGATCGTCTGCCTGATTTAGAGGTCAGAAGAGAGGTCTTTGCCGTGGAGCAGTTGAATGACCCTACTTTGGTAAAAGCCAGGGAGAATGTAAAAGTAGTTGATGGTAAACCCGTAGACCCCGATAGTCCTTTGTCCTATCCCCACATGGCAATGTGTCAGGATTTGTTATATCAGGTGACTAAGAAGGGGGAAGATATTGTGGAACAACTAATAGTTCCCAAAGCCTACAGAAGAACAGTGTTGGATCTGGCCCATGGTCATATAACGGCAGGCCATCTAGGGGTAGGGAAAACCACTGAGCGAATAATGCAGAGGTTTTTCTGGCCCGGGCTTCATAAAGAGGTATCTGACTTTTGCGCATCCTGCCCTGAGTGTCAGTATCATGCTCCCAGGCCACATTTTAAGGGTCCACTAGTTCCATTGCCTATTATAGAGGTGCCGTTTGAAAGAATAGGGATGGATTTGGTTGGACCCTTGATGAAGTCTGCCAGGGGACACCAGTATATTCTGGTCATAATGGATTACGCTACCAGGTACCCGGAAGCGATCCCGTTGCGCAATACGTCAACCAAGACCATTGCCAGAGAGCTAGTTCATGTCTTTAACAGGCTGGGTATACCCAAGGAGATACTAACTGACCAGGGTACACCGTTTATGTCAAAAGTCATGAAAGAGTTATGCCGCCTGTTCAAAATTGAACAGTTAAGAACTTCGGTTTATCACCCCCAAACCGATGGGCTGGTCGAGAGGTTTAACAAGACGTTAAAACACATGCTTAGGAAAGTGGTCGACAAGGATGGTAGGGATTGGGATTACTTATTACCGTATTTATTGTTGGCCATAAGAGAGGTTCCCCAGTCCTCCACCGGGTTTTCACCCTTCGACTTGTTGTATGGGAGACACCCAAGGGGGTTACTAGACATTGCCAAAGAGACATGGAAGGGGCAGTCTAGTCCTTACAAAACGGTGATTGAGTATGTTTCTCAAATGCAGGAGAGAATTGCTGCGGTAGTGCCGATAGTGAGAGAGCACCTGGAACAGGCTCAACAGGCACAGCAGAGGGTATACAACCGCAATGCCCGGTTACGCAGCTTTGCTCCTGGGGACAGAGTGTTAGTGTTGGTTCCCACTGTGGAAAATAAACTTTTGGCTAAATGGCAAGGGCCCTTTGAATCTTAGAAAGAGTGGGGCAGGTCAATTACAAAGTTTACCAGCCGGGGAAAAGAAAGCCGGAACAGACATACCATATAAATCTGTTAAAGCCCTGGAAAGATAGAACGGTACTGTCGGCCGTCCGAGCCCCTCCAGTAAATCCAGGGCCCTTAGTTCCCGAAGTGACAGTGTCAAAAACCCTGTCGGCAATTCAACAACAAGAGGTCAAGGAGTTTCTGATCAGAAATAGGGTGCTGTTCTCTGACGTACCTGGGAAAACCTCGGTCATTAAACATGACATCATCACTGACCCAGGGGTTAAAGTTAATCTAAAGCCCTATAGGTTACCAGAAGCACAAAGAGAATCGGTGTCGAAAGAAATTAAAAATATGCTAGAGTTAGGGGTTATTGAAGAATCACATAGTGAATGGTCAAGTCCCATTGTGTTGATTCCAAAGCCCGACGGGAGTGTGCGTTTCTGCAATGACTTCCGAAAGTTGAACAGTGTTTCAAAATTCGATGCCTACCCGATGCCAAGAGTGGATGAACTGATTGAGAGACTAGGGACGGCAAGGTATTTAACCACTCTTGACCTAACCAAAGGGTATTGGCAAGTACCGTTAACCGAGAGCGCCAAACAAAAGACAGCTTTTTCAGCGCCAGAGGGCTAGTTTCAGTACAAGATGTTGCCCTTTGGGCTACATGGGGCACCTGCTACCTTCCAAAGAATGATGGACAGGATTCTAAGGCCCCATAGATGGTATGCGGCTGCTTATCTGGATGACGTGGTCATTCATAGTCCTGATTGGCAGTCTCACTTACCCAGGGTACAAGCAGTTTTGGACTCCATCTATAAGGCAGGTTTGACAGCCAACCCAAAAAAGTGTTGTCTAGGCATGGAGGAAGTAAAATATCTGGGATACACCATTGGCAGAGGCCTGATAAAGCCTCAGCTCAATAAAGTTGATGCCATACAAAACTGGCCACGGCCTCTGAATAAGAAGCAGGTGAGAGCCTTCTTGGGAATTACGGGGTACTACAGGAGGTTTATACCCAACTTTCCCACCATGGCAGTCCCACTGACTGACCTGACCAAAGGCAAACAAAAAGTCATGGTAGAATGGAGTCCTGAGGCAGAGAAAGCTTTTCAGGAGTTGAAAGTAGCGTTGTGTTCCTAACCAGTCCTGATGACTCCTAATTTTGAAAGGGAATTCATAGTACAAACCGATGCATCAGAAGTAGGTATAGGAGCGGTCCTGTCCCAGAACAAGGAGGGTGAGGAACACCCTATTTAGTATCTTAGCAGAAAGTTGAATGTACATGAGAGAAACTATGCCACAGTGGAGAAGGAGGCGTTGGCCATAAAGTGGGCGTTAGAGGCTCTCAGGTACTACTTGGTCGGAAGAAAGTTCAAATTTATCACTGACCATGCCCCTTTGAAGTGGATGTCCGAAAATAAGGACAGTAATGCGAGAATTACGAGATGGTTCTTGGCGTTACAAACTTTTAAATTTGCAGTGGAACACAGGCCAGGAAGCCAGCTGGCCAATGCAGATGCGTTGTCACGCGTTCATTGTTTGGGGGCTTCAGTTGTTCCGCCCCACAGGTCGAAACAAAGGGGGGGGGGGATATGTGATAGGATCAATGGTAAAGTGGTCGGTGGCAGGTACATTTGTCCCAGATTCCTGTCTTATGTGTTTTAAACCCCCAGGAGAAAGTCTGCAGTGTAGCAAGCTTGAGTTTCGGCTTTTTGAAAAGCCGGTTTGGGACCTGGGGGTTGTGGGTGAGAGGAGAGGGAGGGCTCCACCCACGGCCACTCCAGGTTTTTGGTTCTCGCAGCCTGGTAACAGGCTTGTTAGGGTTTCCACCTGAGAGTGGCCAATATAAGCCTAGTGTGTTGAGGGCTGATTGTCTCACCTGGGAGAGCAGACAGGGAGTTTGCTCAGAGACACTTGAAAACCTAACTGTAAGTGTTGTGCTGTGCCCTTGTTGCTGGTGAGGGCATTAGGCCCTGCCAGGTTCCGTTAGTGAGGGAACTACCTGTGAAGTTAGTGCCCCGACAGGGCTAGGATTTTTGTTTATGTTTCTTTATGTTGTTTCTGACATTGTACAATAAAGACTGGCGCCGACCAGCTTGTACTTGCATCCAGTCTGGCGTACTGTCTCCCAGCTGCTGTGTGTGATAGGAAGGAGTCCTCTACCCAGGAGAGGGACCCCCTAACCTAACTGTGTCACAATTTATATATATATATATATATATATATATATATCCTTGAAAAAAGTTGAAATAAGCTGAAACGTTGGACTGCTGTGGCAGCAGTATCGGAATATTTTGGATATCAGTCCCGCCAGTTTGGGAGAGTGCTCTAGTGATTTTTGGAAGGCACCAGGGCAAGTCACATGTTAACTACTATTGTTTGTTGAGTGCCAAACCACTTGTCTGTTATATATATATATATATATATATATATATATATATATACACATACATACATACACACACAATCTCATTGTATATGTGGGACACTTAAGGGCTGATTCTGAGATCCACGCGCAGTGCAGGTGCAGTTTCGCCATCAGAGTATGGCCTCCTACATGAGCGGGATGCAGCCGCTTACAGCATCACGCCAGCAACTGCTTAGTCACCCCCTGTAACCTACCAGTAGCGCCCACTGATCTCCACAGATTATGCGTCCAATTCTGTTCTGCATCTCTGAGAACTGACAATGGAAACGCATGCGCTGTGTGACTGGGATGCATGCACTGAACCAAAACATTGGGCAACTGTGTGTGGCATCGACACTGTGTTCAACTCAGGATCAGGCCCATAGTGACTATTTTGCTCACACTATGGTGTCTAGAACTAATATCTTCTCACTCACTATAACTATTAATAAGGTAAGGTCTCTTTTTTTTATATAGAGAGAGATGTCACATTCATGACCCATGTGCTCTTCAATAGAGACAAATTTACATCATCACTTTATGCCATTTTTCTTCTGTGACGTCTCGTTAACAAGGAGTGTTTCCCTTTGTTCATTTGCAGACTCTCACGTTCCACTATTTATATAAGAAAAGAGGGGAGGGAGATTGAGGTTCATGAAGGTAGGCACTAGTCACAGCCGCTGTGCAGACCACACCCCGACAACACTGGTTATACCTCCACATCACTAGGGACACCCCAGCGGCAATAGTTACACCTCTTGCAGCAACACACAATAGGCTTTGAAGGATTTGAGCAAGCCTACATCCACAGAAGATCTGTCGTTAGTTCTCCAAGTTGTTTGGAACAACCTCCCTGCCGAGTTCCTTCAAAAACTGTGTGAAAGTGTACATAGAAAAATTTAGGCTGTTTTGAAGACAAAGGGTGATCACACCAAATATTGATTTGATTTAGATTTCTCTTCTGTTCATTCAATTTGCATTTTAAGTGATAAAAACAAAGTATTAATACTTCTATATTTGAAAGCAGGCACAGAAAGACAAATCTCAGGTGCACAACTCCAAATTAATGATAATATATGAATGCAATAAAATTTTGCAATCAATAGAGGTTTTTAGCATAATCATGGCCAAGGTTATGGGCCTACCCACCATATCCAGGTAACCTCTTTAGGGTAGGTCCCTAACATACTAGGGTTCAAATGCAGAGTGCAGGCACCCCCAAACTAGCCCAGCTAAGCCGCCCCAGGGCACCGCCATAGTAAGAAAAGTGCAGTGTATAAGAGATAGTTAAGAGCAGCCACAGCTGCACACAAAGAATGAAAATAAAAAAGTGAAGTACATGTATAATAAAACAAACAGTGAAGGGTTAAAATGTGTTATAAGAGAAAAGTGTTATATGCGGTGCCCTGAAACAGATCAACCAAAGCAATCCAGGGGGACCCACGCCACAAAAATGAACCAAAGTTGCACTACAGTATATAACTTGTAGGACTTACCTAGAATTTTTATTATTATTTTTGAAAGCATTCTCACTTTGTAGCATTTTTTCCACACCTGCCTAAAACATTTGCACAGTATTGTATATATATGGTGTATCTTTTATGCAGCACCCTGTGCTGGCCCCGCATATCCCCTGATGAAGTGGCTTCTGCTTAATCCCCATTTGCAATATCTTTGCTAAGTTACTTGAAGTGTTGCCTGTTTGGTATATTGTGAACCAGGGGCACTACAAACTGGCATAATGCGTACTACAATGTTGCATAATGCGTACCAGAGGTACTACAATGTGGCATAATGTTTAAGTAGGGCACAATGATGCAACATAATGTGTACGGAGGGCACAACAATGTGGCATAATGTGTATAGGGGCACAACAATATGGCATAATGTGTACGGGGGTACAACGATGTGGTACAATGTGCATCAAGGGCACTACAATGCGGCTTAATATGCATCGGACGGAATACTAATAAACTGACTGATCAACATCCCCAGTGTGCTGTGAGTTAAACAATCTCTGATGTAAGGGAAGGAGAAAAGTGAGTTTTGGTGTCGATAGGACAGTTGTATCTGCATAGCATTGGTGCTGATGTCTTTACTCTGGAAGGTGACAAAGAAATTGAATCACTGAGGTCAACCCGGAACATTCAATCTTCAACCCTAAAGCTGGGTACACACGACCAATTCTCTGCAGATCCAACTCATGAACGACAGGTCTGCCCGACATTGGACAAGTGTGTACCCGCTGCCGACCAACCTGCAGACCCGATCCTGGTCGCCTATCGGGTCTCCTGGTTTTTAAACATGCTTAAAAACTGGGAGACCCGACCAGGCAACCAATATTGTAGTGTGTAGGCTGCAGATACTGGCGACAGATCTCCGGTCCCGACAGCCCAGTACACTATCAACGTATCGGCAGTGCGGGATACGGAGGGAGCCCAGCACCATCTCCAGCTGCTGCGGGGTGAGGCAGTGGAAACCATGGCAGTGATGGCGGGGGTATGGCAGCTGGACTTTAAATATTTGCCTGTGCATGGGTGGCATGCATAATAGCGGCGGGTGTGGCTTCCAGTTTAAAAAATAAAATACAATCAAGGCTCGTGCGAGGCGGCGGGAGTCAGTCCCGTGACGAAGGAGGAGCGAGGAAGAGCTCCTGAAAGTTGAAAACGCTGGGAAAGTCCTGGGTGGGCGGCAGCCATGCTCCAAGTAATGGCATGCCAAGTAATGGCATCCCGGGACTGGCCTGCTGGGACTTGTAGTCTGCCTATAAAGTACAATATTTTAAACTGCTATCAATTTGGCATCCAAAATGAAGGTAAACGACAATGAATCTATTTCCTATTAGTATAAGTTAATGTGCCATGTAGAATTGCCTCTTATGAAGTAAATTTGTGTGTGAGTGACAGCCTCTTCCAGCAGAATGTTTCAGCAGACACATACTGGTCTGCTGAAAATTGGTCAAGTGAGTAGCGAGGATTGGATGTAGAATCTGCGAGAAGGTCTGCAGTAGGATTGCATAAATGATCTGATCTGCGGTCTGATCTCCTGCGGATTGCACAAGTGTGTACCCAGCATTGTCCAATCTGTGAGAGATCCTGACCGAAGAGTCTGCTTGACATTGGATAATTGTGTACCTGCCGCTAAATGACCAGCAGACCCGATCCTGGTTGCCTGTTGGGTCTCTTAATTTGTAAACATGCTAAAAAACTAGGAGACCCGACTGCCGAATGATATTGTAGTGAGACCGGAGCTGGCCATCTCTGGTCCCGGCAGCCTAGCACACTATCAGCGTAGCGGGATCCGGAGGGATCCCGGCATAATCTTCCACTGCTTCGGGACACGGCGGTGGCAGCGGGACTTTAGATATTTATCTGTGCAGAGTTCGGCAGTGGGCGGCATGCATTATAGTGACGGGGCATTTCCCATTTCAAAAATGTCGCCGTGGCACCATTTTTGAAGATCCAAGATGGCCGCGGCAAGCCACGATGTTTGAAATGGGAACTGCGCAGCCGCTATTATGCATGTCGCACCCTACCCCCTTATACCGGCTAATACTAGCCAGCACGAGGAGGCGGAAGGCAGTTAGATGGCAGAGGAGGAATGAGGAAGAGCTCCTGAAGAATGAAGACACCAGTTCAGTCCTGGATAGGCGATGGCCATGCAAAAGAGCTAAAAGTCCTCCGCCCTCCAGGTGAAAACGCCGGGGAAGTCCTGAGGGGAGCGGCAGCCATGTAAAAGAGCTTAAATGTCGCCGCCGCCCCCCAGGTGAAGGTGCAGCAAAATAAGTTAATACATAATTGAGGAATTTAATTATAATGGTGAAGAGGGGGAGGCTGAGAATTAATAACCTGATAATTGGAATTTTACAGGATTTCAGGTTTAAAAAAAAACAAAAAAACAACGGCGTGGTGTTAATCTATGAATATGTAGTTGATGTGTGAAATACAGACCAAAGCTCAATGAGAGAAACTGATGCTAGTGAAATCAGCCTGGAGTATGAGTAACTGAAATGCAAATGTGACCATTAATTTACTTGACATGTTTTCATTCATTCAATCTCTTCCTTATCATCATTATCAGCTCACTGCAAAAGGTGAGGAAGAGGATGATTAACCATTTTGACATCATGCTCACTACATCCACCCTCCTGGCATTCCAGGCACTCGCTAAAGCCCACATAAACTACAGTTTCGCTACTTCCACCCTCCTGGCATTCCCAGGCACTCGCTAACGGGATACAGTTTATAGACCGACGGACTAAATGCCGCCGGTCTATATCCCGAGAGGAGATGCCCGATGGGAGACTTAAGATAGGCGTCTTAATCCCGACGCCGGAACGCCAGCCTGAACGAGGTAATTCCAGGGCGTCCCTAGCGTTAGCTGTGGTGGGGGTTAGGTTTAGGGAGTGTAGCGGAATTAGGGTTATGATTTAAGGGGGGGGGAGGTTAGGTTTTGGCACACCCGAGGGTAGGTTAGGGTCAGGTTATGTTTAAGGTGCGGGAAGGTGGGGGGGGATAGGTTTAGGCACCCCTGGGGAGAACTTAGGGTTATGCACAACCCCGGGAGTTTTAGAGTTAGGGACCCATAAGGAAGGGTTATGGGGGGGAAAGGAGAGGGTTCGGGTACTTACCAGCCGGCGACGGGATCTTCTGTCGGCAGCCGCCGGTATTTCATATCGATCCCTTCACTAACGCCCACAAACTACAATTCCGCTACTTTCACCTTCCAGGCATTGCAAGGCTCTTGCTAACTCCCACATAAACTACAATTCTGCTACTTCCACCCTCCAGGCATTGCAAGGCTCTCGCTAACACCCACATAAACTACAATTCTGCTACTTCCACCCTCCAGGCATTGCAAGGCTCTCGCTAACACCCACATAAACTACAATTCTGCTACTTCCACCCTCCAGGCATTCGGTAACGCCAACATAAACTACAATCTCCTTGAAGTGACATTTTGCAACTATTATTCTTTGCACTGAATTTAGAAAAAAAAAAAAAAAAAAAACAACAAAAAAAAACAACTTATGACAACTTTAAGAAATGTTCTTCAATGTGAGTAGTGCTTAGTACAGCAATATCAAATCCACATGCTGAAAAGGTACAAAGTAATAAACATAAATGGCTTCTTGCTTTACATTATGTTTTCCTGTGAATGTTAGTACAATATCAGTGGCTGTGTCTCAAAATGACCTTTAGCAGAAGATGTAATGATCTGTAATTAGAATCATGTCTGGAGATTGGCGGTATATAATCCTCTGTGAAGGGAACATTTGTAATGACGTTGACAAAGTGGTTTGTGTTGACCCAGATCAATAGAGGGGCAATTTAGAAGTAATATAGGTGAAACAGTGAGTAAACTGTCAATAATGTCTTTTTATTTACGTTACATAGTTTCTGTTAATAGACTTTTATACAAAAGGCTCTATTGGCTAGTTGATGGCTTCAGATGAATGCAACTAATCCTCATTCTCTTCCTAAATTTACGTTTGGCCTAGCTGAAGCCAGCTCTGTCAAGTCCACAAGACTCTGTTACTCAGCTGTAAAATTGCCTGCTGCTGTTTTCATTAGCTTTAATTGAGATGCTAATTTTGTACAACCAAGTGGATAAAAAAGGGCCCATCTCCTACAACAGTAGTTGGATTATCAGGACTTCAGGGAATTCTATCACAAATCAAGCTTTGCTAGACTGGATATAGGAGACGTAGCATATCGCCTACGTATAGTTAACTTTCACTGCGTCAACACCATCGGTGACCATCACATTCATTAGAAAAAGAATATTACTGTGATAAATAAAAACAAGGAGTGCAGAGCTACTGTTTGATGAAGAGACAGCAGCCACACCTCCTGAAGGCTAGTCAATACCATTTTCCTAACCTTTACATTTCCTGAAAAGAGGTTTTGTGGCTGCTGTGTATGGTACATGGGCAAAGTGAATAGCATTACTGATGGGGCTGTGGTTTAATTTAGACTAGAGCACCATTGGTATTGAGTTCACATGTTCTCCCTGTACTTCTGTGATTTTCCCATATTTTCTAAAAACCTAGTAGTAGATTAATTGTCTTTGGAAAAAAACAAACACTTGTATGGGTTTAAAATTTAGATTTTAAGCTTCATTCGGGCAGGTATCGCTCGGCAATCCAACAGGGTTAGAATACCGACATTTGTCAGTTGGTATCGTAACCCTCCTCCTTCTCCATACCCTACTCCTCCCTCTTCGGTGAATGAACTGAACCCTCCCCTTTTACATAGAACAATAGCATGATCAGTGTCGCTGTCCATTATTTGTTTAACCCCATTATCGATCATTGAAGAAAAGACAATACCACCTTTGGTTATTTAAATTTATTCATAACACAAAATATACAACTGACTGTATTTATTTTTTCATTTATATAAGAAGGAATACAACAATCTAAAAATAAGCAAGTCTTCTGTCAGTAACTGGACTGATTATGCTACAAGTGCAGGAAATCATCCCTGGAAGAAATCAGATTACATAAAGTAAGGTCATGCCAGTCACTTGAACCAACCTAAAACCATCCCACATGAAAGTCAATTTTGGTCTGTCAAATTACTAGAGATGAGTGCAGGAGAAATATATGACCAGATAAGGCTCCTTGATTTGAGTATCTGATTTACAGAGCATTAATATATATGGAGAGCAAAGCATATTGTCATAAAGCTGTTAGCAAGAGAAATATGATTTATGAGCCTGCAAAATTCTTATTAACAGGGCAGAGCCAGAGAGATGGGTTAAATATATTTTTTATTCTGCAGTTCCATACCTGTCACCCTCTTGCTGTAGTATTTGCCAGTGAGAGGAATATTGATTTATAGTGGTCTGTTTTGCATGAAGGGGATTTGTTCTTGCTTTGCTATGAAGGCCTGGATTTCAGGTAACTTGAATATTTACTTTAGTTACCAATACAAAACAATATCAGGAACAGTTTATGGTACCGAACACTGGGCCTGATTCAAAGATGGATGGATATACACAGCCGCACACAAGCTATGGTTGCACCTTCGGTCAGACTGTGGGAGCTGAAGGTTCCCGCAGCCTGGCCGCTGCCTGGTCTCGCAAGAAGCCAGGAATCTGCTTCCGCCGACGCAGACCCTGGCCTCGTCCCTTCTGGAAAACAGACACGCCTCAGTTTCTGGGAACGGTGACCAGGCACGCCCCCGCTCCACATCCCAAACGCCGCAGTACGTCAATCATGCTTCAGCTTGGGGGATCGCACATGCGCAGAATGGGTCCTGCGCAGGCACAGACCGCTAAACATCGGAGATGTGCGTTCATCTCTGAATCGGGTCCACTGAACGCTTGACTAAATCCCATGGCATGATGTCATGGAAGGTTATCTGAATAGATGGTGATGACCGAGTCCCAGTGCAGTATGGGATGTCAGCTGACTGGAGTCATGGAAGACATCACTGCCCGGATCATGCAGGAAAGTGCAATTAAGGGAGGGGGGGGGGGGGTCACGGGAGAGGGGGGAATCAGCGATCGCGGGGGGTGGGGCTTAGTGCCAGGGGGGATAGCAGCGGCGGCCGGTCGGTGCATGCGCGGGCAATTGTCACGGTATTTTTGTAAAAATACAGTGATTAGTGTGTGGAGGGGATTTGCAGGGACAGAGCTTTATCGCAAGTAAATCCCTGTGATATTGCCTGAATTCGCAATGCGAATTCAGGCGGTAATATCACACTACAATCTGCATTCCCAATGCAGATTGTAGTAAATAGAGCCCTAAGCAGTCTAAGGGGGTATATTACCGCTTGGTAATTGATCCTCTGGGGCTATCCAAATAGCCCTAAAGCGCGGCCACATCAGGGATTTCTTTTAAAACCCTGGCAAAAAGCATTTTTTTGGGATGCTGCCTGCACAAACAAATAGGTCCGTGTACTTATCACGGATTCTATGTGTTTTCACTTTAAAACAGTTTGGGGTGTTCATGCTTTGGCCGGGGTGACCTGGTGAAAAGAACCCCTGTCTGTGGTATTACACTCCGGCTAGTTTGAGTCCGGTGCTGGTTTTAAAAATACTTTTTCCCCTATATTTTTAAAATTAGGACTGGCTCACAGAGCCCAGTGCTTGTTCATAAAATACGGGGGACTCTTACACATTTTGCCCCCTGTATTATTAGAACCAGGACTGGCTCCTGGAGCCCGGTGCGGCTTATGCTTTTGGGGGGGAACCACATGCCATTTATTTTCTATATTCAAACATTTCTTTTTAACAGAATACACACTTGCAGCCTGCACACCTCACTGATATGTGCAGGCTGCATGTTCGGGTGTGTTTGGCTGCGGTAAAACACTGGGAACTCAGGGAGAAACACAATCACATACACTGCATTGAAAGCGGTGCGCATTTAAACTGGTCATAGGCTGCCTATTTCAAGTGCAAGGAAATAAAGATATTAGTAGCAGATATAAAATGGTACCATATTTCTAAAAATAAACAATGTTTAAAAATAGTTTTAAAGTTCCATAAAATAGGAGTAAAATCAAGGTCATGGGCCATTTCTAAAATGTAAAGGCCAAAGACAACCACTCTTTAACCTGGAACCTAGCCCATAAATAAGGATCCTCCGTCCTTTCGTTTCATTGTATACTCCTGTTAACATGCTATAGTGAGGTTTCTTGGACAGTACAAATCTGCAAAAAGTTGATGCTATAAAATGAAAAAGTTATTCTACAGATGTGTCCTCACACATCATTGCTGCAGTCGCGTTAAACAGAATCTCTCCCCCAAGTCGTATTGACGAAAATGCGTCTTAGTCGCAACATGATACGACTAGGACACACCAGGAGACTGTGCTGATTAATTTGATATACAACACTTGTATATCTGTGTGTGACTGAGTCTCTGGATCAGTATACAAAGTGCTATGATATAGCGCCCGCAGGCTTTTTCCACACCAAGTGCCATTGCTTCGTATACAGACTTTGTTGCACAGAGATACTGTATACAAGTGTTCCATATAAAATCAAAATCAGCATGGTCTCCCGGTGTGCCCTAGTCACATTGCCTTGAAACAAGCCGATGCCAGGCATTTTGCGCCGCGTGGCGTATTGAGGCTAGATGTGTGAGGACACATCTATATGTAGTGAAAAGGAGGATATTTAGGGGTCTATTCAGGATGTTAATTATCGACCGCGATAATTAACATTCTAACGCCGCAGCAATTTTAGAGCAGTGAATGTTTTCACTGCTCCTTTCACTTCCTGACATACGGTGGAAGGAGCCGGACAGGGACGGAGGGATCATAAAGGATCCCTCTTTGCAACCCGGGACTCCTTCCCATAGAGAAGCGGGAGCAGTCGCCATCTGAGGATGGCGAATGCTCCAGATATCAAGCTTTGAAAATATTGTATTTTTAGAGCTTGATGAATTCTGTATGGGGACAGCGGGCCATTCCGCGAGAGGAAGGTAAGCGGATATCTCCTGCTTTACTCTCTTAATGAATGGCCAGATAATAATTTCTACAATTGCAGGTGAAAATGTGCATTTTCACAAGCTTTGGTAGAAATTAAGGGATGAATAAGCTCCTAAGAACTACACTGCGTCATCAATGAGCAAAATTCAACAAAACCACAGAACATATTACACATGTGCTTGCTGCAGTGATTTGGTGCTCAATTACTTATTCTGTGCCTCACTAAAAAGATGAGAACACAAAGTGCAACTGAAGTATATGACATTTCACAGCATCAAAAACACTAGAGACAGAAGCAATTATTGTACAGACAATTATTGGTCCTCAGCTAGGTCAGCAGCATGAAATAAATGCATCACAGCATCTCTTATTAGCTGGCCACACACCTGCTGGGTGCATATCCCTATGGATAAGGTTACTGATTTAGTATCATCTACAGTCAGAGTTGTGACATTAGCAAAGGTAGAAATGCTAGAAGGGCAAAATTCTCAGGCTTAGTAAACATATGTATGTAATCCACAAAATCTCTGGTGGTGCATGCACATAACACAACAAATGATAAACCAATAGTTTAAGGTACAGTTATTAGGGCTAGTCACATCTGACCGATTCATCCTGCAATTCGTTATACAATAGTAGCTATGACAGATGCCAAAGCCTGGAGCTAGCAGCCAGCTCAAAGTTCTGTTTTGAAGCTGAACAGGTTTATCTGTGCTCCAGAACTGGAGATGAGCTAGAATACTGGAGCAAAAATCAGAACAAAGCAGGGCAGCAAAGCTTGGAGCTATAGCTCCCTCTTCTGTAGCTGCTCAGTCTACGATTTGCCAACTTATTATATGAAAATATTTAAAATTAGCCAAATATTCATATTCAATTTACAACAGTTAAACAATTTAATCAAACATACCACATTTACATAAAATGATTAAAATCTCCCCCCTAAAATCCTAAGACTTTCATTAGGCAGGTTGGAGCTGCTCAGCAGAGGTTCTTGAGTCCCAGTTTTCTTGGCTCTGGAGTCAGGCTAATCATCTCAGGACAAAGCCGATGCTAGAAAAGTTTAAGCACTGACAACACTATTTTACAGTATTCATCAACAATTATTATACTTTATTTATATAGCGCCACAAGTGTTCCGCAGCGCCTTACCTAGTACAAAAAACTAATAAGTGAACAAGAAACAAGTAACTTATATTACAGTACATTACAGTGCAGAACAAGGACACTATTTATATACATTGCTGTGATAGCGATTAAAGCACTCAAAATAAGCAGTAGGGAGTTGGCAGTCAAGTGTTAGGTGCCCCTATGGGAAGTAAGGCGTAGAAGAAAACGTAAAGAAGCATATGAGGGAAGAGGTCCCTGCTCATGAGAGCTTACATTCTAAAGGGGAGGAGCAGACAGACAGGCGTGACACAGAAGGGGAAGATAGGGAGGAAAGAGCATGAAGTGAGTTAGGATGAGAGCTGGAAGGCCTTGATGAAGTAGTGGGTCTTGAGAGCCCGTTTGAAGATTTGTAGAGAGGCGGAGTCTGATAGGGAGAGAGTTCTAAAGGAAGGGAGCAGCACGGTCAAAATCTTGGATGCGGGAGTGGGAGGAAGTAAACAGTTGGCAAGAGATGCGGCATTCATTTGTTTAGCGAAGTGGGCGGGCGGGAGTGTGAAGGGGGAAAATTTCAGAAATGTATGTGGGAGAGGATTTGGAGAGGGCTTGTAGGAGAGTCTAAGAACCTTGAATTGGCATCTGAAGGGGAAGGGGAGCCAGTGTAGGACTTAAAGGATGTAGAACGTCTGGAGAGAAAAATGAGCCGAGCAGCAGCATTGAGGACTGATTGCAGTGGAGAGAGGTGAAAGACTGGGAGGCCAGCTAGGAGGTGGTTACATTAGTCCAATCTGGAGATGACCAGGGGAGTGGATGAGGGTTCTAGTGGCACTCTGGGTGAGGAAGGGTCTGATCCTGGAGATATTTTTTAGGTGGAATCGGCAAGACTGCGAGAGGTGATGAATGTGTGGTTTAAAGGAGAGGAAGGAGTCTAGGATAACTCCAAGACAGCGTACTTTGGGGCTAGAGGAGATAGTTGTGCCATCAATAGATAATGAAATTGTGGGAAGTAAGGTAGTGGAAGAGGGTGGGAAGATGATCAATTCAGTCTTAAACATGTTAAGTTTAAGAAAGCGCTGGGACATCCATGAAGAGACACTTGGAGATACGGATAAGAAGCAAGGGGGAGAGCCTAGGGGTGGAAAGGTAAATTTGAGTATCAGCAGCATAGAGATGATATTGGAGGTCAAAGGAGTTAATGAGTTAATCTAAAGAGGACGTATATAGGGAGAAAAGGAGAGGTCCAAGAACAGAACCTTGGGGAACTCCTACTGTTAGTGGAAGTGGGGAGGGAAGTGGAGTCATGAGAGGAGACAGAGAAGGAACGATCAGAGAGGTAGGAGGACAGCCAGGAGAGGGTAGTGCCACATAAAACCAAGAGAGTGAATGATTTACAGGAGGAGAGGGTGGTCTACAGTGTCAAATGCAGTAGAGAGGTCAAGGAGTATGAGCAGAGAGTAGTGGCCCTTGGATTTGGCAGCAAGGAAGTCATTGCTGACTTTCGTGAGGGCAGTTTCAGTGGAGTAGAGCGAATGGAAGCCAGATTGAAATGAGTTAAGGACGGAGTGGGAGGAAAGAAAGGTGGTAAGGCAGCTGTAAACAATACACTCAAGGATTTAGGAAGCAAAAGAGAGGAGAGAGATTGGTCGGTAGTTGGAGAGTATGTTAGGGTCAAGGCTAGGTTTTTTAAGAATGGAGGAGACAAGGGCATGTTTGAGTGCAGAAGGGACAGTGCCAGATAATAGGGAGAGATTGAGGAGGTGGGCAAGATGGGAACAGACAGAAGGAGACAGGTAACAGAGGAGACGGGAAGGGATAGGGTCAAGGAGGAAGATGGAAGGAGGGGAGGACGAGATGAGGGCCATGACATCCTCTCCAGAAACAAGGGAAGAAGGATGTCAGAGTTGGTGAGACAGAAGGAGAGGGATGGTCAGGGAAAAGGAGGGTCAGGAGTGCTGAGGGTCTGATGGGATATGACGTCCTCACGTATGGAGTCAATGGCAGATGTAAAGTAGGTAGCAAATGTCAAGGGCAGAGAGCGAGGAGGGGAAGGGCAGTGGAGGGAGTTGAAAGTGGCAAAGAGACACCAGGGGTTTGAGGACTGGGAGGAGATGAGGTTCTTGAAATGTTTGTTTGGAGAGGGACAGGGCAGCACTGTAGGATTAGAAAATAATTTAAAATGGAGGATGTCAGCCTTAGAGCGTGATTTCCTCCACTGACGCTCGGCAATTCTTGAACATTTTTGCAGGTATCTGGTGCACTTGGAATGCCAGGGTTGTGGATCTGCAAGGGTGTGTACTGTAGTTATTGCCGGAGCAACAGAGTCAAGAGCAGAAATAAGGGAGGAATTGTACAGGGAAGTGGCTTGTTCAGGACAAGAGAGAGAAAGGATAGGTTAAAGAAGAGAATCCAGCAGGGAGGAAAAAGTAACAGTGTCAATAGCCTCAATGGTAGCCTTAGGAGGTAAAGCAGGGGAAGGAGAGAGGGATAAGTTAAAAGAGAGGAAGTGACTAGACATTATCTTTGTACAGTAGGTTATTGTCATCTTCATTAAAATCCCAGTCTAGTTTCGATGCCAAGTGCTAGTCGAGTCACTACAATATACAAGTTGCCAACAGCTTTTGTTTTAATATGGTTTAATAATCCAAACGTCTCATCTTTTAATTCTCAGTGGTTAGTATGCAAAGGTTCTGCCTGTGCACTGTATACATAGTAATCATATTTTGGTCTTCCTTCTGTTCTACTCCATATGTCTTCTGTACGTGAAGTGCAGAGATAAACAGCTCTGGTTGGGCACATGCAGGGGGATTTGGAGGTACAAATCTTAGGCAAGAGAGATCAGCTAATAAGAGGAGGCTGTAATGAGGCAGAACAAATTTCAGATCCACAGGGAGCCACTTGTGAACAGTGCAGCAGTTGATTCTCTGAGAGCTGTTAATGTGATAAGAGCTCTCACCTCAACCACGCGCCTATATACTGAAAAAAGCTACTTGATTGTGATTTAAGAGAAAAAGGGGCGAGTGGTAGGTGGGTGAGCCCAATCACACAAACTGCAGCATATTAACAAAAATTGTTACAACATTCAAAAAGAAGACTTTCACAACAAAGTACCAAAACAAATTATGGATGTAAAGACTAACAGCATTTCAGTAATATTATTTCCAAATTTATTTTTAATGATTTTAAATATTGCATAGAGAGATAAAGCAATAAGTCAAACGGCAACAAGAGAAATAGTGTTGGGGAGATATGGAAGAAGGTGAGAATAAAAAAAAAAAAGTGGAGTGGGAGAAGCCAGGCAGAAATTTTACAGCACAAGGAAAGGGGTTTGTAATTGGGTAGCCTTGGGCGGACTACCACCCTTTTCCTCACGCTACTACGGCCAATTAAATGCGGCCCTATATTTTTTAACTTTTTAAAGATTAAACTCTCTGGGGGAAAAAAGGTTTAGGCGACATTCTGTTCAAAACAGAATTATAAATTACTTTTTTAAAAATAAAATATAGCATTTTTTTTTCACTTTTCAGTTTCAACAATAAATACAGAGGTTATGGGGATGTAGTCTGGAAGCCGACGGTCTAAATGCCGACCGCCGGCTTCCAGACTGCTTTATCCTGACTAGGGACGAATGACAGGCGTCTACATCTAGACGCCTGTCATTTGCCCGACGTCGGGAGACCGGCGCCCGGCATCCCGACCGAGCGGATGCCGTGCGCCGCAGCGGACAGCCGTGGGGGGCGGGTGGGGGTTGGGTTTAGGGCTCCCGGGGAGGACTTAGGGTTAGGCACCCCCCGAGAGGTTAGGGTTAGGCTAGGGGGAGGGAGGGTTAGGGTTAGGCACCCCTGGGGGGAGGTTAGGGTTAGGCACCCATAAGGAGGGTATGGGGGGTTAGGTTAGGTTAGTAAATACCTTTAGGACGATCGGGATTTCCTTCTTTGTCGGGCAGCCGCTGTCGGGAATTGAACCGGCGGTACTACATATCACACCCAGGTTATGAATTATTTCAGCAAAAATAAAACTACATTTCAATATTGCAATTATCTATCTACTCACAAAGCATCTGTAATTTAATTTCCACGTAATCTTTCTGTTTCAGGTGCATATTAACCAGAGAAGTTAGAAATGTGCAAATTATACTTGCAGTTTACCGTAAAATGAATGTGAACTCTCAGTGTGTCGTATAATGTACTTTTCCTTTTTGAAATGTCAGCTCCCTCTAATGGCAATTTATAATCTCCAAAATTGTGTACATTTTATATAACCTGCTAAAGGGTTAATCTCAAATGGAACATAAAACCCAGGGCTCTGCCAGGTTAACACAAACTTCTATCACAGTAAATAAGCCCTGGAAAAAAGGGTGATATTTAGGACTTGTGATATTTATGGCAGGCTAATTTGTGTTTATATAGGGAGGATGTAAAACATACAGCCAGGGGAGGGTACTATTAAACTAAGAACCCACAGTCCTATAAATTACTACTGTTAAAAGTCTTTTTCTCCTAATCAGGGTTTTGTTTATAAAATCATTCGGTAATAACCCACCTTGCCAGATTTTATTTGCTCCTTTTACAATCGCTATATTTCAGACCAGGTTTTATTCCCATTTATTCATTTTGAAAGGTTGCCTCTGCTTTTTATGGCAGTTAAAGGTTAATGAAGGGAGGAATGAAGCTCTTGAGAGGAAATGTGCTATTTATGAGGTCCCAGTGATCCAACATCACTGTAAATCAATGTGAAATTAATGTTAAGTGCAGAATGATACTATTTGGAGATTCGATCTTTCTATTTTCCTACTTCTGTCTTCAACTATGAACTGGACTGTCCAAGTTTCTGTTCTGCTGAGACTGCACAACACTCTTCAGTTCACACTTAATGTAAAAGAAATCATTTCTGCACTGACACATGCCAAACAGAAAGTGCAGCCCAGCTATCACTATTATGGCATAACTAGGACTAAAGAAAATAATATTATATTATGATTACTCTCAGAGATATGAATTTACTGCATGTAATCAAATTAGGGTTTCTGTATAAGGATGAATAAGTCAGGGACCCGATTCCTACTACCAACAGGAAGTATTTATGTGCCCAGGGGACCAGCCAACTGTAGTTTATGGCACATGGGGAGAATTTCAGAAACATTGAGAAGGTGGTTTCAGGGGTGGGATGGGGTGGGGTTGGGGACACTAGTGCTTTATGTATTTGAGGAAAGCACAAAAATACATCTTTAATATTCCATATTTGAGAATATCACTGTACATATTTGTAGTCAGGGTAACTACTTATAAGGCAGTGGTTCCAAACTGCCCTGGCACCCTGGGGTGCCTCAAGTTGGTGCTCCAGTGACAAATATTTATTTTTAGTTAGTGTGATTGGCAGCCATCAGGACTGGTTTTACCTATCAAAATATATGTGGACGAAAAGAAGCGCAGCCCTGTCAATCACCACATAACTGAATCTAAAGGTGACATAAAAGCACAATTTACTTAATTTAATTATTGCTGAATTTCTCAATAAGAAACTTTTGGCCCAGTGGCGCCGTAGCAAAAATGCTGATCTCACAGTGATTCATAAAAGTTTGGGAACCACTGTTATAAGGTGTTGTTGATATATACTAATCTCATAATTAAGATGAACAACATTACTTCCCAACGGATCCACTTAATATAAACAGGTTTCACTCTCTATTTAATTAACATGCAGCTCTTCTAACACAAGATATACGAGGATGACTCCCCAATTAATGGTTCACTTCCTACCTTACCAACACCCCTCCTTTTCAGTCTATACCTCCGACTCTACCTCCCCCTTCCTCTAACTGCATCCCAAGGGTCCCTTCTCAACACCCTCTACACCTCTTCCCTTGGTCATCTCATCTGCTCCTCTGGCCTCCGATACCATACATACGCTGGAGACATTCAATTCCTCCCCTCTCCTGATCTCTCACAAATTGGGAGAACAAAAAAAACTGGGTGTGGTATGTTATGTCTACATTGTGCATGTCAACAGTCGGCGCTTCAACATAACATTTTGGTCTATGCTGCAGGTTCATAGTCAAATACCCAAGCTGACAGTATAATATACAAGCAGTAAGTAAACAACTACATTTGAATACTGAAAAGATTATGTGCGTTATAAATACCACCCACCAAATGCTATTCTAGCACTGTTTGGAGCTTTTACCAAGAAGTAATTTCACTGGCTGATGCAGTCGTGACCTGTTTCTAGCAGGACGTGATCAATACATTACACAGCTAGTTCCAAATTCACAGCCAGAGTTAGAGTTACAGAAAGGGCTTCATTCAGAGCATCAGCCTTCAGGGTCATGGGTTTAAGTCTGAGTGAGAACAGAAAATCAATAACAGGATAGCAATGTGAGGGACAAGTCCAGTGTCTGATCCCATTGTATACCACTGGCCTAAGATAATACATTTAATCAAGACCTACGGTAGGTCACAGAAAGCACAACTAATTAATGCTACACTTTTAAATTAAAATGTGCAGTAGGGTAAGTCAGTTATTACATGTTTTTCAACTAGATAAGTATCCAGGAATCATTACTATTATTAACAGTGGCAAAATAAAAACTGCCAATACGGCTAATTCACAGCTTCTCGCAGAGGACCTGTTATTCTGTTCCTATTCAAAGGCTTTTTAGAAGTCCTTCTGTTAACCCATTCCTAGAGCCTAAAGTATCTGCACACCACATCTGTATGTCATGCAAGGAGCTATGTATTTAACGATTTAATTGACTGCCAATCACATACATACTATACAGAATTATCAACCAACTAATGTATGCACAGCAGTACAGTATTCCAGACATCAAAACTCCAAAGATATCTCCCTATAGCCCAGCTACAATTTGTGTCTCAAGGTGAATCCTGCTTGCGAAGCCTCAGCATAAAGTGTTAATAATCTGTTGCCAACGACACTTTTTTCAAATCTCTTAGGGATGTTTTTGCTGTACATCTGGAAAACAAACAACTAGAGGAAAAGTACAAGGACACAGAGAAGCTCTCAGTGGCCTCACAAAGAACATGGCACATTGAGATAGAGTGGAGAGCAATTACCCAAGGACAGAGAGGCAGGGCAGTGAAGGAGACTGAACAGCAGCTGTTTACTTGTAGGTGCACACACAATGACATACTTTACACCTAGTGGCCTGAAATAAATAAAATGGTTTAATAAATAATGAATACATGTGATACATTAATGTAAAGGGATGACATAAGGTGCCTATCCACTAAACGATTAAAATGAGCGATTGAACGATAACAATATCGACATCGTTCAAAAATTTGGTCTATCATCGTGCAAACATGCTGGTCAACCCGACATATCGTTCAGTGTGGGCACCCTGCAGTGTAGTGAACGACTGAACGATATTGTTAAGTCTTTTCACTGTCGGGTAGTGGACACCCACCTTTACACTGGGAAATAATATAAAGTGTTTTCATATTACAGACGCAATCAAACTAAGAATGTGATGCAGTCATAAGGCCACCATTCACAATATTGAAAATCATGTTAACAGTTACAACAACATTGTTGAAATGTCGACATGTCGGTATCCTGAGAATTTCTACATGTTCCCAATGTCAACATTGTCCGAATGTCGACATTAGGGTTAGGCTGCGGGATGGAAGGGTTAGGCTATGGGAGGTTAGGGTTGGGCACTAGGGAGAGAGAACGCTGGTGCATCAGATGACTCCTCCAGAACTGCTCCTCACGTGACCCAGAAGCCGCCACTGAAGACACGGCTGCAGTTGGGACCAGGTAAGACATCGCTAAACCACCAGGTGTGTTAACATTTTAGCAGTGTTGACATGCTGCATGTCAACCGAATATACCACACCCATAAGAATGGTTTGTATACTAAAATGTATCAGTTTAATTTATTTATCAAAGTTTCTTTCAAAACTTGGGTTTTGCCTCCCATGTAACCATGTAAGCAGTGTTCACACAAAGCATTGAACCAACAGAAAATGCCCAAAAGAAATTAGATTAATTTCTAACCAGAAGGCGCCAAGTCTACTTAATATAATGATAATGTGATAACAGAGGCATTTAACGTTGCGTGTATCTAGCACACATGTAAAATAAATAAATTAAATTTATTTGAGTAGAAAGTGTGTATTTTTTTTTTAAAGAGCTGTGTAGCCCCTGTTAAAAAACACTAAGGGAAAAATCCTGTGTGGACATGCCACCCTTCGTACACGCCTTTCCCTCTTACATTCTGACTATGGAAACAAAACTGTCTTTACCCAGACAGGAACCATCTGTGTGGCTGGTATTTTCCAGTATTTTACACCCTTTAAAGTGTGACCAACCCACTGCTTACAGTGAGTGGACAAAGCAATCCATGTGACTTTCACTTACATCTAAACTGACACCCATCTTGTACAGAATTGCAGGCATTATAGTTGTGTAGAGGGATCTAGCTATCTAGGGCAAACAGACTAGCATATCAAAGGATCAAAAGGTATGAACAGATTAAATATCTCTTACCTAACACAACAAATTACACTGATTTATCAGAGACCAATCCAAATGATAAAACAAATGGCAAAATAAGATTTACTTTTATTATAATTCTGATTGTTTTCTTTATTTGTCATTACGAAGAGACGAGACGATGCCATACAGAGGAAAACTACAGGCAAACACAAGCAATTCAATAATAATAAAAACAAAACAAAAAGTAAAACACACCATTGAAAGCAGATTAAACCAGTGGTTCTCAACACTCAAGTTTTTCAGATTTCCGTCTGTGGAAGCAGGGGCATATTAAGAGAGGAGGGGGCCCATGTTCACTCCCCGGTCCAGGACCCCTCCTCTCTCTCTCCGGCTGCCGTCAGCAAACTGACAGCTGCAGTAGACTCCAGGCACTACAGTGTGCCCGTAGTCTACTGCACATGTGCAGGTCACGAAGGAAATGGCGCAGCAATCATTTTCCCAGAGATTTCCTATTGCACATGACGCCAGGAAAATGGGCGCGGTGGCTATTTTCCAGGCGTTTTGTGTAGTGCTATTCCGTGGGACTTTGGAGAGGTAAGTACTAAAAAAAAAAAAAAGCTATGGGTGCAGGATGTACGGTGCTGGCCCGTGTGCACCCATTATAAATACACCCCTGAGCAGGAGTGATAATTGTGCATAATTAAAGAAATCCACTAAACATGACCTGATGGTGGCATTTTAAGACTAGAGTGGAGAACCCTTGAATTAAACAATGAAAATATATCACAAAGTGAGTGGGTCCTGCTTGTGAGAGATTACATACTGAAAAATACAGGAAGAGGATGGTGGGTTGCTGACATGGAGGCATGAGGGTGGTGGTATTTAACACTCTGAAATCTAGCACAATTATAGAATAATTAGCAGTCCTAATTTCTTCACCTCTTAGGAAGTCTCTCACAACATTAAGGAACAGAAGGTTTGACCAAATTATCAGTTTTATCTTGAGAATGAATTGTGAATGCTTACAATATTTAACATTTCCTCTAACTCATGGTATTCCCTTGTCTCGGTCTAGTGAATTCATAACATAAGCAAGAACCACTGTCTAAAATCAGACAGGATTTCTCTGATGGTAGATGAGTCGACAAGAGTAAAATAAGTCAGAGAGGTCTAGTCCTGACAGAGTACGATTGCAGTAGTGTGAAAGGATTGGCTTAGCTCTCTGATTTCCCTCTGTTACAAAATAAAAGGTTATGAATGGCCTTGAATAAACACCTGATAGAGTAAACACGTAAGAGGTTTATAAAAGGTTTAGTTTTGGGTCTAACTTATGATCAGAATCATAATATATTATGAACTAGCTGAGGTACCTGGCGTTGCCTGGGTTTAAATAGCCAAGTTATTACATTTTATTATGTGATGAATCCATCCAGTGGAAGGCCCAGAACAAACGCCCTGGGTCAAAGTCCTGCCCAGCACATTCTGCCTTGAGGTCTGACTGGGACTCCAACCACTCAATTAGGCATGCCAGACCAATTGCCACCCCTCTGTGAAGTTTTCATCCAAATCCACCCAGTGGAAGGCCCAGAACAGGCTCCCCGGGTCAAAGTTCCGCCCAGCGTACACCGTAGTGAGGTAAGACTGGACCTCACCCCCCTAGCAGGTCTTCTGGTATCCAATGTTACCACACTGTGAAGTTTTTGTCCAAATCAATCTAGTGGAAGTCTCAGAACAGGCTCCCTGGGTCACAGTTCTGCCCAGTGTACACCAAAGGAAGGTCCGTCAGGGACCCTAACACCCCCCCCCTCTAAAACCTGGCCAAGATACAACTAGACCAACTCACATTGGTTTCATCCCAATCGGAGCAGGGGTGTCCGAATGCATGAACGGACAAAAAGACCAATGAATTTTATGAATATATAACAATAATAATTTTATGCCAAAAAGGATTCAAGGCACTTAACAGGTAAAAATAACATAATACAGAGGTTCATATTTTCAAAGTAGTTTAGCAATGAAGAATATAATATAACAAAGAACATTTTGGGTCATCAGTTACAGGATTATTCATCCTACCCAGGAAGGATCATGGTGAGGCAGCCATTTCAGGCGCACTATATCTGATCACACCGGGCAAAATAAGCAATGCATGGAATTGATGACACATAATGGGAGAAAAATACTAGGCAAAATCCTTGCAAGTTCATCAGACCCATGCATTTTTCATTCCACACAGAGCACCAGGCAAGGCAGCCATGTTGGGTGCACTACATTGGTCACAGTGTGTGAATTAGCAATTCATGGAGATAAGACATGCAAGGATAAAATGAATAGTGAGCTAACAGGATATCCCCTGCATCACCACTTCAATATGCTGCCCATCCTGCCCTTGAAAGAACCAGGCAGGCACACTACATGGGTTACAATTGGCAGGATGAGCAAATCATGGTACAAAGCAAGGCTTATCAATATAATTCAACTACGTAATTTTACTGTTTTACAGTTGAAAGGACAGAATAACAATGCAGATAAATGGATGGTATGGAACATACAAGCCCGCATCATGCCAACTACAACTTTGTAATGAAAGATAAGGATGAGCAGATTTGGAGAATTTTAAGAAATGACTCATGCTTTGGAAGGATAATCATTGTAGCATCTGCTTGGTTAAAGAGATCTAGAAGGTAACAAAGTACAGTACTATATACTTTCAATTCACTGGGAACCTAAGGAAATCAGCAGCAGCAGCAGCAGACAGTATTGTAGGATAAACTCACTCTTGCCACTATCTATATATTAATGGTGTGAAGAAAGGGGAATCAAGTCAGACAAAATCTGGCTCAGAAAGTGTCTTAAAAAACTATATGGATGAGGAGAGTTTTTCATACAAGATAATGGAAATGTTTTGCTCAAGATGAACAAAGGGGAACAGAAGGTTTAAAGTGTGAATAAAGATACTTAGTAAAAATTATCTAATGGAAAAAGTAAATAAAAGACCTCTATAAGAGTGTGTGTGTGTGTGTGTGTGTGTGTGTGTGTGTGTGTGGGGGGGGGGGGGGGGGGGGGGTTTGTTTGGCAGATCTGTAACTGGAGAAACGCGCTTCAAAATCAGTGAAGGGCCAAGATTAGAAGGGCAAACAAAAATAGGCAGCATAAAAATTAGTTATTTAAAATAGTCTATGGTATTGCTCACTAACCTCCACCATGGAAGACCTGGCATCTGACCGACGAGTAATGGACATATCCAGCAATGAAAATGACTAAGCAATGTGATGGAATAAAAAAAAATTAGAGACAAAATGATTAAGTGACATGCAAAGAAAAATGAGTAGGGAAGAAACAGCAGCTGAGGACAACCTGACAATTATATAAGTGAAGTGACTATCGTAGGAAACAAAAATGGAGGTGATCTGCTTAAACTGAATTCTAGCGCTTTTCATCTCATAAAAGAATAAAATAAAGAGAAAGGATAAAGAATGTGAATGGATTACTCAGAAGAGTCAGAAGCATTTCATTGATAGAGGGATTATGGAGTGCACACTCTAATCAAATAAAGACACAGGATTCAAGGGCTAGATTAAAAACCATGGTGCAATACTGCACTCTCTGAAGTAATGATTGGAGTTATTAGATAATCCAATGAAAAGATGGATGAGCAAGGGATAGAAAGGAGGGAAGGAAAGCAATGTGATTGAAACATGGTCTTTGACTCCAGGCACTGGAAACAAAGTAAGCAAAGACATCTAGATGGTGACAGAAATATGGGAAGGTAATGAATGCTAGAAAATGAATGCTAAATTAATAAGGTGCTTGGCTTGAATGGAGGATGGTTCAAGTAGGTGTGAAAATGCAATATCTGATATAAAAGAATAAACTACTCAAAAAGATGCCATTGTCTGAGGAACTGTAGAATTAGTACTTCACAACAAATGAAGGTCAAGGAACTGTATCAAATTGATTAATTACTATGAAGGAGGACTGTGCATTGCTGATTTGCTACTAATGTGCTATATTCAAGAGGAGGATGGGCTATGGTTCAATGAGGTACAGTATCAAAGGATAAATCAATTGTATATTGTGACTGGAAGCGTCAACGTAATGATATACGTAAACTTACAATAAGGAAACAGGTGTTTAAAATGAATGAAAAGGCAGGTGAAGCGGGTGCTCAACTGAATAATTGACAAAACAGATAATTAAAGAGTGAATGGAGAGTAGTGTTATACATGGAGTGGAATAAAGTAGGGCACAGGTTCTTGGGGCCCAAAACAGTGCATGTTTTCCAGGTCTCCTCAAAGAATCACAAGTTAAATAATTAGCTGTCAGTGAGTAATGAATACACCTGTGCACTTGCTGGGTGACCTGGAAAACTGTGTGGGGTCCTGAGGACAGAGTTTGAGTACCACTGAAGTAGGGGGACAAATAATCAAGGTAAAGGAGAGTAATAATCAGAGTTCTGGTATATCATACCTTAGATAACTTTTTCTTCGAGGTCCATGGGGTCCACAGAATCTACCTTGGGGTTTGTAGTTGGAGAGATCCATTGCACCAAACAGCTACAACTTTGAAGCTCCCAGCATGCACTGGTCCTCCTCCCTATACACTCTGCCACAAGCCACAGGCATTCAGTTTGTAAACAAGCCTAACGGCAAGAGACGGAAAGTGGAGAAGCAAGTACAATGTACCCAAGAAACACTCTCAAAATACGAAGAGGGAACCAGTGATGCAAAAAAGCAAAGTGCTCTGTGGACCCTATGGACCTCGAAGAAAGTTATCTAAGGTATGTTATACCATAACTCTGATTTTCTTCTTCAGGGTGCATAGGATTCACAGAATCTAGCTTGGGGACATCCTAAAGCAGTTTCCTTAAGGGTGGGAACGCTTCTGAGCAGAGAGGAGAATCTGCTGCCCAAAGGAGGCAAAAGTATCAAATGCATAGAATTAGATAAAAGGAATGGAGTGAAGACCAAGTGGCTGCCTTGCACAGCTGTTCAGCTGAGGTGCCATGTCTAACCGCACACGACGGTCCGTCAGACTAAGTACAATGTGCTGTCACTTTGTTAGGAAGGGGGAGATCAGGCCTGAATATAGACTGAGAAATAGTCGTACGCAGCCAGTGAGCCAAAGTCTGTTTGTTTGCTGGCCATCCTCGTTTGTGAAACCCATGTAACACAAAGAGAGAATCGGGCTTCCTGATGGAGCTGGTACGATCCACGTAGATACGAAGGGCTCGAACAACATCCAGGGGAAACTTCACCTTTAGATAGATTTGAAGACTGAAAAGCTGGGGACTACAATTTCCTCATTTATGTGGAAACTGGATACTACCTTCGGAAGGTAACCCGCCTTAGTACGAAGGATAGCTCTATTTTGATGAAAAAAAATCAAACCTAGATAGTGACATGACAGTGCTTCAAAGTCAGAAACTCTACGAATTGAGGAGGTAGCGAGGAGAAAAGGTATCTTAAGTTCACCTTATCCAAGGGTTCAAAGGGAGGAGCTTGCATTGCCCTGAGAACCAAGGATAAATCCCATAGTGCCAACGGAGGTCGCAGCCATAGAACCCCCTGAAAAAATGATCTTACATCTGCCAGGGGCGCAATTGTGAACTGGAACAAAACTGACAAAGCAGAAACCTGAACCCTCAAGGTAGCCAGACGCAGTCCTAAGTCTAACCAAGCCTGCAGAAAGCAAGTACTCTTGAAACCTTGAAACCTTAGGGTCATATTTTGTTTGGGAACACCAACGAAAATATGAATGCCAAATCCTGTGATAGAGGTGGGTTGAAGCAGGCTTCCTTGCCCTCATCATTGTCTGGATCACAGAAGCAGAAAAACCTTTGGCCTTTAAGACGGGAAGCCTCAATAGCCACGCCGTCAAAGCCAGCTGAGGTAAAACCGGATATAGACAGAGACCCTGCACTAGCAAATCCGGTCGTAGAGGCAGTGGAAGTGGCCTGTCCATGGATAGACATGTCAGATCGGTGTGAACCAATGTCTCCTGGGCCAGGCAGGAGCTATTAGTATTAAGTTACCGCCTTCCTGCTATAACTTTCTGATGACTCATGCGAGGAGGGATATTGGAGGAAACCGGTATGCCAACCTGAAGTTCCACCTCACCACCAGAGCGTCCATGAAGGCGGGCTGAGTGTTCCCTTGTTCTGGAGCCGTACCTGGGGGACGTTGTGGTTGTGTCGTGACGCAATGAGGTCTATGTCTGGTAGCCCCCACTTGTCCAACAGGAGTTGAAAGATGAAGATCCCATTCTCTGGCGTGTACAGTATGTCCTGATGACTTAGGAAGTCCCGCTTCCTAGTTGAGGACTCCTGGGATGAATATTGCAGAGATTGCTGGAAGCTGGCATTCTGCCCACAGGAGAATGTTTGCCACTTCCCTCATGGTTGCTGGACTTCGTGTGCCTCCCTGATGATCGATGTACGTCACTGTGGTCGCGTTGTCGGGACTGAATCTGGACAGGCCTGCCATGAAGAAGGTTCTGCGCCAGACTGAGCGCTCTGAACTGCACGAAACTCCAAGAAATTTATTGGTAGGTGACTTTCCCGAGTCGTCCCACCTTCCTTGAAAGGTGTGACGTCCTGTCAATGCTCCCCATCCTCGCATCCGTGGTGAGTACCACCCAATCTGGGACCCATAATGGACGACCTTATCTAAATGAGTCGTCTACAGCCACCAAGCGAGGGAGAGCCAAACCTCTGGCGAGATGCGGATCATCTAAGACTTTATCCGATGATACTGACCATCCCAATGAGACAGAATCTATTGCTGCAGGGACTGGAGTGGAACTGGGCATACGCCAACATATGGAATGTGGATACCATGGAGCCCAGCATCTGCATTGCCAGGTGAACTGACACTGTTTGTCGAGTAGACTGCGCACATGAGCCTGTAGTGCTGCAATCTCATCCTCTGGAAAGAGAATCCTCCTGCCCAGAGAGACCAGCAGCGCCCCAAGTGCACTATCTGCTGAGTTGGAGAAAGAGAGGACTTTTTCCAATTTATTACCCAGCTGTGCTCCTGTAAGCAGACAATGGTCTTCTGCAGATGACAATGTAACAACCCTGTGATTGTGCTAATATCAGGAGGTCGTCCAAATATGGCAGTATCCTAACTCCTTCTGAGATGAGCCGCCATCACTGCCACTCATTTTGGTATATACCCCAGGGGCTGTAGCACCGAAATTGGTAATATTGCTGATCTACCGTCATTCTTAGAAATCCAGGGAGACAATGAAATCTCCAGGCTTCATTGCCATCATAATTGACCATAGGGTTTCCATATGGAATTTGGCACATGGATGAACCTGTTGAGAGACTTCAGATTCAGGATAGGGCGATGTGACCCATATGGTTTCTGAACCAAAAACAAATTTTGCATCACAGGAAAGGGGATTATGACTCCTGACCTCAGGAGGGCCCCGATAGACTCCCGGAAAGCCGAAGACCTGACCGGGTCTAAAGGTAGGGTTTCTCCCAACAAACCTTTGAGGGTGATGCCTCAGGAACGTGATGGCATAACCCTGAGAGACCACGTCTCAAACCCAGGCATCTGTTTGTGGTCTGATGGCAGGCCAGAGAAAACTGTTGGAGTCGGCCTCCAACCCTGAGACTCCCAGGGGGATGCCCGCGGCCCGTCAGGCAGAGGGCTTACCATCTGGCTTGGAAGCAGGATGCTTGACTGCCCAGGACTTCTTGGTCTGCCATCTCCTGTGGGAATTATCCTGTCTAGAGGAAGACTGTGGGTGAAAGGACCGAGCTGTCGACTGCCTATACTTAGGGGTAGTCGTAGATGGCAACCCTGCAGATTTAGATGTTGCCAGAGAATACACTATTTCATCCCAGCTCTGGTTCTAACAGTACTTTTCCCACAAAAGGTGAGGATTCCAGGGCTGCCTTGGAACTTGTATCCGCCTTCCAGGTTTTTAGACAAAGGGTTTTTCAAGCTGCAACTGAACTGCCGATACCCTAGAAGCTAATATACCTGCGTCAATGACTGCTTCCCCAGATACATAGCTGCTTCTCGCATCTGACAGAGGGAAGACAGCTGTTTTCTGGTAGCATTAGGCATGCTACCCTCCAGAGACTTTGTCCATTCTTCCCATAGCCTTGGCTACCCAGGCTACCCGCTATAGCTGGCCTGGTAGTAGCTCCAGATAATGAAAACATTGATTTTAAATAGTTATCAAATTTTCTATCATCTGTAGCCTCCTTCAACGAGAATGCCGCATGAATGGTAACGTAGAGCTCTTGATCAATCTAGTCAAATGAGCATCTACTGATGGGGGGAACTTTTTATTTGCTACATTCACCCTGAGCAAATGGATATCGAGAGGTTAAATTACTTGTTGTATGGAAATGCTTATTTGGAGTAGACCATGCTTGCTCAGTTGCTCAGACTGAGGGATATAATCTCAAGCCACCTTTTGACGCCTCAAGACCGTAGTCTTAGCTTTTGGCGGCACCTCCTCATCCTCTATACTGAGGACAGATCTAACTGCTCTCACCAGAGAGGGGACATCCACAAAGGATTGATGGCCTTCTTCCACTGAGTAAGACTCAGAACTCCGAGTATCAGAGTTTGATGAGGAGGGTGGGTCAGAACATGAGGTAATGTCTGAAGAGAACCTCTTATGCCCCTGCCTCTTTACAGCCACTGGTCTATCCGCCTGCACCACCTGCTGAAGGGCTATAGATGGCAGCATACTACTAGAGTGAGCAGAAGAGTCAAACCAACTGGTATTTATAGGGGACATGTACATAGAAGGATGCAACTGCTTTGGGTATCCCACAGTAGGAGGCAAAATCGTGGTAGGAGCACGCGTCGCTGCAACCTTATCCACGATATGCGACAAAACCTGCGACCAAGACGCCAAACAAGATGGCTCTTGTGTAGGTGCAGGTGTATCAAATAGGAAAGGTGGCTGTTTGCAACAGGCACTACACAATCCATCCTGCACAAAATCATGTTCAGACAGGCCTGCCAAACAGGATTTATATGAATTGAGCACCGGAGGCTCATCCTTCTCACCTTTACCCTCAGACATGCCAAATGTGTGATCGGTATAAGGTGTACAGTATAAATGCAATGTGACCCACTTCACATATGAAAAACCCCACACACCTTTTCAGAGGGATGAGGAGCAACACAGCGATAGATATAACTGACAGTTTTGAAAACAAAAACAGTGTATATACAGCAGCTAGCATGAAATTCACATACAATGCATAAACATTGCTATTGCAAATTGACTCTGAATCAACTGACCAGCCCCACCGTGGTATTGGGCAGGACATAGAGCACTATATACCAGCCCCAGAGGAGATGGAGACAGACCAGATCTCTGAGACAACCAGCCTGCAGCAGTATGCACAACTGTGAACTGCGAGTGTCTCACACACGAGGTGGTCAGAGTTAGTAGTAGAGGCGGGAATCTGTAACCGGAAGTTGCGTCTGGGTCGGGGGAGGAGAGCTGCCGGGGGAGCGCCTATCTCCCCTAAGCTGCGATTTTGACGGCACGGGTACGCTGACATCACAGTAGTAGATGCAAACTAGTGCGCTCTAGTGTGTCTACTACCCATCCCCGGCGACAGACGATATGGCCCAGGCCGCCTTAGTGAGCCCAGTTACATGAGGCAGTCACCCGCAGCAGCCTCTGGTGCGTCTCTTACACCAGAGGCCTGGACTGCGTCGTGCACGATTCCCCTCATGAGGAATTGCTTACCTGCCATCTCCATGAATACGAGGAAAATCATAAAGAAAAAGCCTGGGACTGCCTAGGCAGTCCCACTGTTAAACAGGTGCGTCTGGATACTTGCCGCGCACCAAACAAAAAAACTGAATGCCTGTGGCTGAAGGCGGGGTATATAGGGAGGACCACTAGTGTATGCTGGGAGCCTCAAAGCTGTAGCTGTTTGGTGCAATGAATCTCTCCAACTACATACCCCAAGGTAGATTCTGTGGACCCTATGGACCCTGAAGAAGAAATCGTTTTAACAGGATTTTGGTACTTACCGATAAATCCCTTTCTCCGATTCCACAGGGGACACTGGAGTCTCAGTACAGTGGTTATAGATGTGTGTTAACCGGGAGCTATCACTTTAATAATTTGAATGGTAACTAGC
Organism: Taudactylus pleione; assembly: GCA_031769625.1. Lineage (NCBI taxonomy): Eukaryota > Metazoa > Chordata > Amphibia > Anura > Myobatrachidae > Taudactylus > Taudactylus pleione. Next base: position 232,719 of record JAUIMM010000311.1, on the reverse strand, counting down.
TCCTCCCTCTCTATACCCCCCCCCCCCCCCCCCAAGCCAGTCTAAATAACTGTGCCGTGGAGAGCTGGAATATAAGGAGAAAGGCAAATACAAGCTACAACATACATGAACAAAGAAAGAAAAAGGTGTTATGAAAGAAAACACAACATTCCAAGCAACAACGGTCCTGTTTTCTCCTTCATCCACTAGGGGACACTGGAGTCTCAGTAGAGTAAGGACGTCCCAGAGCTCCAATCCCGGGCGGGAGAGTCCCGAGAACCCTGCAAAACAGCACGGCCATACTGCAAAGCAGAGTCGCAAAGGTGTCAAAACGGTAAAACTTTATAAAAGTATACCTGCCTGACCAAGTGGCTGTTCCACAAATGTGAGTCAAGGAGACCCCCCAGGCGGCCACCCATGAACGACCTACCGAGCGCGTTGAATGCGCCGTAATAGAAACAGGTGTCTGTCTTGAAGCGGCCAGATAAGCCTGTCTGATTGTCAGGCGAATCCAGCGAGAAATAGTCTGTTTTGAAGCCAGCCACCCTGGCCGTGCCAGATCAAAACGAACAAAAAAGCACATCCGATTTCCGGATAGATGCTGAACTCTCAACATAGATTCAAACAGCTCTATCATCATCTAATGATTTGGAAGCCGGAGAATCTTCTTTAAGCACCGGAACCACAATCGGTTGGTTTATGTGGAACGCAGACACCACTTTAGGGAGGAAAGACATCTGCGTGCGAAGCTCAGCCCTATCCTCGTGAAAAATGAGGCAGGGCAGGCGACAGGAGAGAGCCCCAAGCTCCGATACTCGTCTAGTCGAGGCAAGCGTCAAAAGGAGAACCACCTTCCAAGTTAAAAACTTAATCTCCACCGTCTGCAAAGGCTCAAACATAGCAGACTGAAGAAAGGAAAGGACTAAGGGCCTGATTCAGAGGCGCTCGCAAAAAGCTTTTTTTTTTTTTTTTTAGGAGCCACCCACAGCTATAGCAAGTGGCCATGATGATGGTCGCGATGCTCACGCGACCTTGTGGTAGGGTCTCATTCATCGCAAGCCCCAGAGAGCTTTCGGCTCTAACAGAGCCAAACGGGGCGAGCTGTCGCTCAACATCGACAGCTCACCCCCTTTGGTAAGAGACCCGGAGCGACGGATTGCCCGTCGCTAGCCGGGTCTCGCGCATGTGCACGACGGAGCCGGCTCTGTCGTGAACATGCGCTGTGGGCCCCCATCAACCCAGTTGCGAGCGCTTAGCGCTTGCGACCGGGTCTGAATCAGGCCCACAATCCAAATCCCATAGGGCGTTGGAGGCACGAACGGTGGCTGTAGTCTGACTACTCCCTGTAGAAAGGTCTGGATATCCGGCAATACTGCTAATTTTCTCTGAAAGCAAATGGACAGAGCAGATACCTGAACCTTCAAAGATCCTAGACTAAGGCCTGCTGATAAACAGGCCTGCTGATAAACCGGCCTGCAGAAACAGAAGACAACGGGACACCCTGAATTCTGACGGAGGTGAACTGAGGCGTTCACACAAAGCTATGTACGTCTTCCAGATATGATAATGCTTTGACGTAACTTACTTCCGAGCCCGAATCATAGTAGGAATTACACTTGAAGGAATACCCTTTGATCTTAGGATGGCCCTTTCAATAGACACACCGTCAAACGAAGCCGCCTTAAGTTCTGATAGATAAACGGACCCTGTAGCAGGATGTCGTCTTGTAGAGGCAGAGGTCACGGACCGTCTATCAACAGACGTTGTAGGTTTGAGTACCACGCTCGTCTGGGCCTATCTGGAGCCACCAGCAACACCTTGGCCCTTTCTCTTTTGATTTTTTTGAAGCAGACAAGGAAGAACCGGAATTGGTGGGAACAGGTACACGTACTGAAACTGCCAAGGCATTGTCAGTGCATCCACTGCCACTGCTTGTGGATCCCTTGTTCGTGAGCAGTAAAGTGGCAATTGATGGTTCAACCTCGACGCCATGAGATCCGCCTGAGGTAGACCCCAACGCTGAATCAGCTGTTGGAACACCTTCAGATTGAGCGACCATTCTCCCGGATGAATGTCCTGTCGACTGAGGTAGTCGGCCTCCCAATTCTCTACCCCTGGGATGAAAATTGCTGAAATCGCTATTGCAAATTCCTCCGCCCAAAGCAGAATGCGGCTTACCTCCCTAATGGCGGCCTAACTTTTGGTGCCGCCTTGTCTGTGTATATATACCACAGCCGTAGCGTTGTCCGACTGAACTGATTGCTTGACTCTGCAACAGAGGATGTGCTAGCTAAAGAGCATAGAACACTGCTCTTAATTTGAGAATGTTTATAGGAAGCGCTGTCTCCCACTGAGTCCAGCAGCCCTGAAAGTGTCTTCCCAGAGTTACTGCCCCCCACCCTCTCAGACTTGCGTCCGTGGTGAGGAGAATCCATTCCCACACTGCGAACCTCTTGCCTGCTAACAGGTGAGAGGAATTCAGCCACCAAAGGAGAGATGTTCAAGTTCTGGGAGACAATAGCACTGGGAAAGGTGGTCCAATTGAATGGACGGGCATGAAATCTCCCGTACTGGATGGCTTCGAAGGGGTCGCCACCATTTTTCCCAAAAGGCGAATACACAGATGTACTGACACTCTGCGAGGACGCAATATCAGTCACACCATGTGTTGAATGGAGGAGAACTTGTGTTGAGGAAGGAACACCCCCTGTTCCACAGTGTCCAAAATCATCCCCAGGAAGGACAGACGCTGTGTTGGTTGTAGACAGGACTTTTGGAAATTGAGAATCCATCCGTGTTGCAAGAGCAGACTCTGAGTTAACTGTATATCTATAACAACAGTTGATTTACTGACGGTTCTTTGATAAGATGATCGTTCAAATATGGGATGATAGTGACACCCTGAATCCGAAGCAGGGCCATCATCACGGCCATGACCTTCGTGAAAACTCTCGGTGCTGAGGAAAGACCAAAAGGTAATGCCTGGAATTGAAAATGAGAGTGTTGTACTGCAAACCAAATGAATGCCTGATGAGGAGGCCAGATGGGAATGTGGAGGTAGGCATCCTTTATATTCAAGGACATAAGAAACTCTTCTCTTTCTCGAGGCCTGCTATTACATACTGGAGAGACTCCATTTTGAACCTGAAAGCACGCAGATAAGGATTGAGATCCTTCAGGTTCAGAATGGGTCTCACCGAAACGTCCGTCTTGGGAACAACAACCAAGCTGGAATAAAAACTGACCTCGCTGATGGGTTGGGACATTCACTACCACTCGAGACAAGAGAAGCCTGTGAATTGCTCCCTGAATCACAGCCCGTTTTTTCACTGACTGTGACAAACCGGTCGTGAAAAAGTGAGGAGGCTGAAACTTGAAATCCAACTTCAACCCCTGAGTAATGATGTCCCGAACCCAGGCATCCTGGCAAGACCGGATCCATACTTCTTTGAAGCTCTGAAGGAGAGCTCCCACCTTGGGGTCCCCCAAATGAGAAGGGAGTGCGTCGGGCAGAGGGTTTAACCGCAGGCTTGTCCTGTTGGGACGAGGATGCAGTGGATCTACCTTGGCCTCTGGATCCACGGGAAATAGCAGAGGCTTCCCCGAGAAAAGTGGCTGATTCTGCAATTTGTTCTGCCAACTGAATCAGCTCCTCCGTTTGGACCCCAGTCTTAAGGCCCTCTGAAAGCTGTGTAGCCCATGCTTCTACTGCCTTGTTACCCCAGCAGCTGACAAGCACGGGACGAAGGGACACCCCTGCAACTGTATATATAGACTTCAAGGTGTTTTCTAACTTCCTGGCTGAAGATTCTTTTAGGGAAACTGCTCCTGGCACGGGGAGTACCGTCTTCTTAGAATGATGGGACACTGAGGGATCAACTGCAGGAGTTGTCTCGTATAATTTCCTGCTTTCTGAGGGAAATGGATAATAAGATAAATGTTTCCGTGATATATGGAACTTTTAATCTGGGTGTTTTCACGCCGAGGTTAGGATCTCATCCAATTCCTCCGATGCTGGAAAAGTGGAAGCCTGTCTTTGTCTTTTATTAAAGATAGACGGCCTAGTAGCCACTTCTATGTCTTCAACATGTAACACCTGGAGTACCGCCACAATAAGCGCCTCTACGCCTTGAGTTGCAGGTTCCGACTGCTCTGGAGTCTGTTCCTCCTCAGGTTCTTAAACCTCGCCTTCCTCTGGCTCCTGCATGTCCTCTTCCTCAAATTCATCCCACCTGAAGGGATTATGAATCAGTCTCTTAGTAGGGACATTAGAAGACGAGGCTGCAGGAGGGACCTGGCTCGACACCCAATGACCAGAACTGTTAAACACAATATTACTGTGTAATAGTTGTATAATACAAAGATTACTACAGCTTCACACTAGCCTGACCCCACTGCGCACTCACAGACTCGGTAGGCAGGACAGTCTCCGCGTTCAGCAGCAGCGTTTTTCTATAAGATGGCCGCCAGTCTCTCTGCAGGGAGAACTGGGGCTACTGGGAGGCAGGAGCAGAATTGTCATTAGGCTCCGACCCCCCGCTATGGCACCAGTTTACAGCGCTGAGCGGACCGCTTTTTTCATGCAAGCCTATCTTCCTGGCTCCCCTGCTACTCAGGGTGACAGGAAACACTAACCTCTCTGCTGCCTAGTGCTGCCTGCGGCGGACTGTGCTAGTGGGGGACCGCGGTGTGCGCCGCACGCAGCATGTCTAGGTACCCCCCAGAGACTGTGGTCTCTGTAGCTGAAGAACCCAACGCGCACCGCAAGCAGCTGCGTTGGGGTCTCCCCGGCAGCTCCAACGATGCAGACAGGCAGGGGCAGTGAGCTGCCTGTTTGATCTTCAATGGTGTTGATCGGGGATCTTTTCTTTTTAGAGAGCCCTGGAGGAGTGTACCAGCTCCCTGGGAACAACATTGTGGGGGGGTATAGAGGGGGAGGAGCTAGCTACCATTCAAATTATTAAAGTGCCAGCTCCCTGTTAACCCACATCTATACCCACTGTACTGAGACTCCAGTGTCCCCTAGTGGATGAAAGAGAAATTTTGTCTACAACTTTTATTGTACTTTGTTACTATTTTACAATTTATCTGTGAATGTATCTTAACTGATGTACTGTGGTGTATAGATAATAAAAACATTTTTCCAAAAGGTGATATATACTTGAGCTACACATATGCACAAATGGCATTTCTTTGGAGAAGTTGGGAGAGAATAAAGGAAGTACATAACAGTTAGGTAATAAATGTATGACTAGAAATACATTAAGGTGATGATTTACAAGAATGAAATGGGAGATCTGCATTGTGAATCACAGTCCAGAATGTATACAGCACGTTTAATCTACATGATGTGACTAAGAGAAATGTATGAAGATAGAGATAGCATTCCTGCATGTGTCACTCAGATCTGCTGACCTGACCACGGAGGAGAAAATCAACACAAACATTATCAGAGCATTGGGAAAGCTGGTAGGTGGTTATTGTGGGAGGTAACAGGACTCAAGCAGCAAAAAACATACTAGATACCAAACAAACTGAGCAACAAAGATTTCCAAGCTAAACTCATTCCTGCAAGCATCATGTATTAGTAGTGTAGAGATAGGGGAATCTATGCAGACTATTCAGAAATTGAGGTGAATTAAAGAGAATTACAGAGATTTAAAGCCCACTGGAGAACCAGGCCAAGTGCAAAGAACGTAAGGAAGCCAATCACCAAGCATCAACAAAGGTTTTTAGTGAATAGCATTATAGAAGGAGCTTACAGCCCCACAGACACTCATTTTGTTTCTGGATTATACTAGGGGAAACATCTGTGACTGTTCTCTTTGATTTAGTAATGCAGACTACGGTACACTTGTGGGCACACTGCATACTTGCATAAACGATACATTAGCTAGCATTGCATGTCTGAACTAGGTCTTCACATTTGGATCCCTCATCGCAACACACTGACCATCCCAAAACACAAATTGTTCTCTGCAGTTGTTATTAATGCCATTAACTATCTACATGTTACAAAAACAAAAAATATCCTTTATTCACAGGTCTCTGCAATTCATGGGAGATCTGAACGATAGGATTTTTACAACACACTAATACCTATAACTTATCTAGGCGAAGAAATACATTGTCAATCCATTGTGGTATCAACTGGTGCATTTGTTAAACCATTACAAGCAGAAAATGAGCACAAGGGAGTCATTGCTTAAACATTGCCAAGAAATACTTACACAGGCTCTCCAGACAACAAGAAATAGGAACAAATTAGTTTCTGATCACAAGAATCTCATGTCAACATCACCAGAAGACATTAACAATGCAAAATAATCTATTTTGGGGAGAATGACGGATACATTAAAAAAGAAAAAAAAAAAAAAAAAGATTGTGATTAAGTAATATAATTGGAACACAAAATTGACCAATGGGCAAAATTATTAAAATTTACTACTGAAACCTGTTCCTATCTATGTTCTGGTGTAACGGTTAGTGAAAAGGGCAATTAGGTGTCCAACAACCTGGAAATAGCACTTTTGAAAAAATAAATAAAAAATCAAACAGTTAAACCTTAATTCAGATAACAATTCTGCACAGCGCACCATTTGGGGTTTGTCCGTCAGCTGGAAAACACGGGTGCACTTCTAGTTTATTGAGGCAAATACCTGAAAAGTAGGCCTACCATAAAATGTATTGGGTGGTACAAGCAAGAACTGTGATGTAATTACAATTCACCATTTCAAATGGTATCAACCATGATTGTGATGCATTCCAATAATTAATTCAAACTACCCCAAAAACAGAATTCCTTTGTCCCCATATATTTCTCATACTGCTATTATTTCAGATTTGTGAAGAACATTGTAGAAGCAGGGATTATATATACGGAGGTAGAGAAGAGCCATGGGGGACTGATGTGCAAGGGGAGTGCAAGTTGAGGAACAGAAGGTGGAAAACAGTGAATGAGTATGACATAAATTACCATGATTAATAAAAACAGCTGGTGATAAAGGAGATGACCGTGGGAGGCAGAAAGACATACTGAAGAAGTGAATAGATAATAAGGTTAAATAAAACAGAGTAGAATGAGGATTTTCACCCCGTAATGAAATACTTGTATTGTTTATTTATCACAGTGAGCCACATCATGGGCACAGTCACTCCAACACTAAGCCAGCAATGAATCCGGTTACAACATGTTTGCATTAGAGATTTAGTGAAAGATGCAATTTGACCAGCATTCCCTATACTTTTGCATACAACTGCATATTTATATTTTGCTAAAGTGCTTTATACTGTTCCACTCAATGGACTGTTACATAAATGAGAATACTAATTCTAGATGAAAAAATATGTATACTGGTATAGAACTAATTGAATTACCAAACACACAGAGAAGATATAAATGGAACATCTGGGATAAAGTCATTAGTCGTATACCACTGGTCTCTGTCATTTGTAATACTTATTAATGACATTGTAGATGGCTTACAATGTAAGGTGTCCATATCTAATGATAACACTTAGATATACAGTAATAAAGCAGAAAAACAGCTTGCTACAAAAACAATTACACAAAATGGCAAACTAAACCATGACATGGCAGATGAAATTTTATGTAGTGTTATGCAACTAGACCAAAGGAAAATCCATTACAAAGAGTACATTTTGGAAAAAGTGAAATAGAAAAGCACTTAAGAATACCGACTAAGAGAACAGGAGGCCAGGCACCAATGGTAAATGCAAATAAAATCCAGGATTGTTATAATAAAATTAAAAAAAAGGATAAATGGCACATTTTGATTACCGGGAGCAGGTTTTGTACAACGTTCTGGAAGGACGACAAAGGGTTCAGACTCAGGACATCTCATTTATAAAGGGGATGGAAGGGTAATAAATTTAAACTTTGTTAACTTAGGTAAAAGTATGTATAAATGCATTCAAGGACAGCACAAAAGATGTCTGTAATGGACTTTTCTTCTTCATGGTCTATAGGGATCCACAGGGATACCATGGGGATAATGTGGTTGGAGCGATCCAGGCACCAAACAGTTAAAGCTTTCAGCTACCAGGATGCCTCGGGTCCTCCTTATATACCCTGCCCCCAGCCTTCAGTTGTTCATTTGGTGCGGCAGGAATCAGACGCACCTTTGTAACAAGGGACTGCTCAGGCAGTCCCAAGCTTTTAGTTTTATGTTTTATTGTATTTTCTATGTTTTTGGGTTGGCAGTACTGAGCGTCTGAATTAAGACGCATATACTGCGAATCCTTCTACAGCCGCCAGGCCGCAACACCAGTAACAGAGCTGGTGATTCCGGCGGGTCTTGGCTGAGCGTGCTAGCAGCGATGCTGGGACCTGGACTACAGTTAATTGTTATTTGTGAAGGTTGTCACATTACATTGCATTGTTACCTTTGAAATTGATATGTCAATAAGTAAAGGCAATCAGGAGGAGGGGGTCCCTGTGCTGATTTCATGTAAAGCCTGTTTAGTGGGTTTGACCTTGCCGGACTTGATTAAGGATGGTTTGTGTTCTGTCTGTTATAAATAACCACCTCACCAGTCCAGTATACCAGTTCCTGTACAAAAGCCATTTTGGGTGTCTTCCTTGTCTCAGGTTATAAAGCAGTTTGTGGATCGAATGGCTACTCCCATAAAGACTCCTTGTATGGGGTACCCACAGCATGCTATGTTTACACCTCCTATACATACTTCCTGGATGGATACTTATACCCACTAAAGTCAGAGTATGGCTGTCAGCAGTTGCAAGCAAACCAGTAGTTACTAAAGTTATCTTTTTATCAGTCTGCCCAGCATACGGATTCAAACGCATCAGACGACGAATCAGATGATGCACAGGGTTCTTCTCCAGGGTTTAGCTCAGGAGAGGAGGACCATCCCTCCTCAGTGGATGTTCCTTCTATAGGGACAACGGTTAAATCAATCCTAGATATTCAGGATGATGAACCAGCTCCTAGTAAGAAGGCTCCAGTGTTTAAACACCAAAAGGCAGTCAAATCGGAGATTCCTAAATCTGAGCAGCTCACTGAGCTTATGGAAGAGGCATGGTGTAACCCGGTGTCGAAGCTGGATAATTGGCTGAGACAGAATCAGTTTAAAATTAGATCTGCATGACGCCATTTTGCGAATGGCCGCCCAGCGCCATTTTAGAGAAACTCAAACTTAAGTACATACGGCGATATTATTAGCATCATGCGATCACATATTTCACCATACTCCATACACACATTAAAATACGCACATTAGCGAATGCATAATACCCCGCGTACGGACGCTGTTTATTAGCTTCATTCGTACGCATCTGCCCCAAGTTAAAAGTCCTCACTACATAAACCTAACTAGCGTCTTTTCCCAAACCCCTAATACTTACACTGCACACTCACATAAAAGGTTCCATAGCTTCAAAGTGTAATATTCAAGGTTTATTCATTTATTACTAATGTTGTGAAATAAAGACTATTTGATATCTAAGGTTTAGTACATGATAAGCAAACCATGTTTGGTGTTGTACTGATCTACTCTGTCTCAACAGCTTTCCGGTGTCATCGGTGAGAAGATCGCAACATGCGTTCGCAACTTATGGACTGTAGAGAGTTAAAACACTAAAATGTACTATGTAATGTTAGCAGCTTAGATTTGCATGCGGCGGGAAAAAGGATACAAAAGGCTGTTGGAGGCTGACCGGTGTCCATTTGAATTGACCTGTTAAATGTCCTGTAACAGAAGCACCGTGACGGAGAACCAATGGAATCGTGCCAAACTTGCCTATTGCATTGCTTATCCCTGTAAGGGTATGTGGGTGCATTCAGACCCCAATCTGGAGTCTTCTTGCTAATGCTGTTGACGGAGGATTCTTGTTGATGCTGGTAACTGGTCCCAGAGCGCGTGCGTATTTAATAACTGTACCTTGGGTCTGTATGATTTCTTTGTGCTAAATGGTCTTTAGATCACAGCGTGTAACCTACTGCTTTTATGTTGAATAATAACCTTTGTGCGTTGGAAACACATTTCAAAGTCTGAAGAAATTTATTTACTGTATGACTGCGTACGCAAATGGTGGCAATTCTAGAAGGTATAGGCAGGATTTAGAAGGTATAGGCAGGAGCATATAGAGGTTTAAATCCAGTATTGTTACCGGATAAACGGTTTTATGTGCATAAAAGATTAACATCATTATATCCTTTCCCAGCTTCTGAATGTACTAAGTGGGAGGTACCTCCTCTACTGTGGATGTGAAAAACTGGTCAGAAATGCTATGTTGCCTAATCCATCAGCATCTTCTCTTAAGGATTCTACAGATCGGAAAATATAAGCATGTCTTAAGGCAATATTTTCATCATTGGGAGCCACTACTCGTCCAGCTATGACTGGAGCCTGGGTAACCATAGGTGTTAAAGATGGGCGGAGGCAGTGGAGAACTCTCTACCAGAGAACAGATGAAGTATATTTCCCACATACGGGAAGCAGCCTCCTATTTGGGAGGAGCAGCAATAGATGATGGAATTTCAGCTTCTAAAGCATCATCATCATCATCATCGTCGTCGTCGTCAGTAGTGGCAATGCAGGGTCCTTTGGTTATGATCCTGGAAAGCTTATACAGGATCAAAAGCGGCTCTGGAAACTTTACCTTTTTATGGAAATATACTTTTTGGAGCAGAGGACCTGATTCGGACCCGCTCGCTAGGATGCGTTTGCTCGTTGCTATCCGATTGTCGCATACTGCGCATGCGTACGCATCGCAGTGCGTGAACCAGTGCGAGAGATCGGGAAGCGTTCGCTCGCTGCGCATATACAGCCCAGCAGAGTGAATGACAGGAGAAGCCAGTTGTGGGTGGTGACAGAGGCTGGCCATCAACAACAGGGGAGTGGAGGTGCGAACGCAGGCATGCCTGAACATCTCAACACCATTTCAGAGGCATGCATAATTAACAGGCAGCGTCATAGTACACGTCACCTGGTTGTATTTCACAATGAAGTGATCGCAGTGCTTGCGGTAGGGTATAGTCAACATCAAGCTCTGCGTTCACTTCCAATGGTACCCGATGTACCGATGGTTGCATACACTTTCTGGAGATGTGCGCAAGTGGGCGTCTGAAGACAGACTGGTGGGCGTCTGCATACACAGAGCGTTCACACGCCAAGACATAGTGGGCGTGCTTATGCCTTGCTGTGCGATCGCCTGCCATGCCGTCACTTAGCTGAATTTGCATAAGCTGGGTGCGAGCGTACGCATCTAGCGAGCGGGTCTGAATGAGCTCCAGAGTTCAATAAGATAATAGCTACTCTGGCAGCTTCAAAATCTGCAGGTCTGCCATCTACGGCTACATTGAAGTCGAGGCAGTTTTCTTTTCGGTCTTTTCATCCTCAGGGTCGAGCAAAGGAACAGTCTTCCTCCAGGCAGTCTAGTTTTCGCAGGATAACAAGGCAACAAACTAAGAGGTCTCGGTCGGCCAGATGTCCAGCTTTTAAGCCGGACGACAATCCCTCAGCCTGATGGGGCGGGTCTATTCCTGGGGGATCCAAGGGTGGGGGGCTGACTTCTTCAGTTTGCGGATTGCTGGCATCAAACAGCAGATGCTTGGGTCCGAGAAGTGGTCTCTCAGGGGTATGTTCTCACTTTCCGAAGGTATCCTTCCCAGAAGTTTTTTTTGCACAATTCCTCCATCAGGTGCGGTAAACGTGGCCCTTCTGGAAGCCATTCTTTACCGGCTGCAGGCATGGGTAATAATACCGGTTCCTGTGTTACAACAAGGAAGGGGTTATTATTCCAATCTATTTTTGGTTCAGAAATCGAATGGGTCTCGTCACCCTATTCTAAATCTAAAAACCCTCAACAAATGTATCCGTGTACCCAAGTTCCGTATGGAAATGCTCAGTTCAATTATTTTTGCAATGAAACCTGGGGATTTTATGGTTTCCCTGGACATTCAGGATGCGTATCTGCATGTTCCCATTACGTCATCCCACCAATGTCTATGGTTTACTGTCCTACAGTAACACTACCAATTCCAGGAGCTGCCCTTTGGCCCATCAACTGCCCATCGGGTATATACCAAGATAATGGCAATCATGACGTCCCATCTCATGCGTCAGGGAGTCAGAATATTACCATATCTGGATGACCTTCTGATATTGGTACATCTTCAGTTAACCAAAGCCATCCTACAGAAGCAGGGTTGGATCATCAATTGGAAGAAAACCTCTATTTCTCCAACACAGCAGATGGTACATCTGGGAGCACTTCTAGACTCTCAGGCACAAAGGGTCTTTCTACCAGAGGACAAGATTGCGGCCCCATCATTGAAAGTATGCAAACTGCTACGCATGTGAAGGGTATTAGTTCCATCAGCGATGCAGGTCCTGGGATCAATGGTATCCATCTTCAACATGGTGGTGTATGCTCAGTTCCATTCCAGGCCTCTGCAAAAATTGATTCTCGCCAAGTGCACAAGAAGTTATGCAACCATGAAAGAGGTGACAAAAGTTCTGATTTGGGCAGAACATCTTCCAGCCATCTCGGCAATATTCATACCGGGAGTACTCAATTGGGAAGCAGACTTCCTAAGTCGCAAGGACATACACGCCGGAGAGTGGTCTCTCCATCCGGGAGTGTTTCAGCTCTTGGTAAACAAATGGGGCCTACCAGAGACAGTTCTCATGGCATCACGTCACAACCACAAGGTCCCCAGGTACGGGTCCAGGTCCAGAGACCCATCAGGAGCTTATTGTGGTCGCAGTGGCGTAGCTCTTTCCTCCGATTTCCCACCTTGCAAGAGTGCTCAAGAAATTCAAGCAGGATGGCAGAACAGTAATACTGGTGGCTCCAACTTGGCCCAGACGTCATTGGTTCACAGACATACAGAATCTATCCATAGACAGTCCATATCCTCTTCCTCTATGGCAGGATCTGCTAACGCAGGGTCCCTGTCGGCATACGGACTTCCCTCGTCTGTCTTTGATGGCGTGGCTCTTGAATCTTCCATCTTAAGAGCAAAAGGTTTTTCCAGTTCTGTAATTCAAATGAGGCTTAGGGCACGAAAGCCGGCCTCTGCCCGCATCTATTACAGGGTTTGGCATTCTTTTGGTCAATGGTGTTCCCACAGAAAGTATGATCCTAAGGTGTTTAGGATTTACAGGGTACTGGCTTTCTCCAGGCAGGTTTGGACCGGGGTCTCCACCTGGCCACTTTGAAAGTGCAGGTTTCTGCACTAGCAGTCTGGTTCCATGGGAAGATTGCCTCATTACAAGAAGTTTGAATTTTGTTTCAGGGAGTTCCGTTAGTTCAGCCTCCTTTAGCACCATGGAACTTGTCTTTGGTTTTTAAGGGGCTACAAGCTCCCCCATTTGAAACTCTGGACTCTGTACACTTGAAATGGTTGACAGCGAAGACACTCTCTCATCGCTACCTCTTCTGCATGCAGAGTCTCAGATTTTGCAGCGCCCTCTTGTCGCTTCCCATTTTTGATTTTTCACCAGGATGGAGCTGTTCTTCGTACAAGGGAGGGTTACCTTCCTAAGGTAGTGTCCCATTTCCATGTGAATGAAGAAATTGTAGTTTCTGCTTATTAGGCTCGAGATCTTTCTGTTGGTGAAGCCTCCCTGGATGTAGTCCGTGCTCTCCATATCTATGTGGAGCGCACAAACTGTTAGAAAATCAGATGCTTTTTTGTATTATATGGTTTTTACAAATGAAGATGGCCAGCTAACAAGCAGACTCTGGCGAGATGGCTATGCATGACTATCTCTCAGGCTGATCTCCCTGTCCCAAGGACGGTGACAGCACATTCTACTCAGTCTGTAGGGCCATCGTGGGCGTTTAGTTGTGGTGCCTCTGCTGAACAGTTGTGTAAGCCAGCCATGTGGTCTTCTGCCCACACTTTTCTTAGGCTCTACGCCTTTGATAATTTTGCTTCACAGGATGCTTCCTTTGAGCGATGAGTTCTCCTTTCTGCTCAGGAGCGTCCCCCACCCTGCTTTAGCACAACCCCATAGTATCCCTGTGGATCCCTATGAACCCTGAAGAAGAAAATAAGAGTTATGGTAAACTTGCCTTGATAACTCCTTTTCTTTTAGGTCCATAGGGTACACAGGGCACCCACCCTGAAGCACCTGGCTGCATGGGTAATTTTTTCTTTCGGTCACAGATTACCTCAGTTTGTGTAAGAGTGTTTCTAGTGTATGATTGCTCTTCCTTCTCCTCTTTCCTTCTCCTGCCTTGAGGCTTGTTAACAAAACCGAAGGCTTGTGGATAGGGGTGGGTTACATATGGAGGAGGACCCTATGCATCCTGAAAGCTTTAACTGTTTGGTGCCTGGATCTCTCCAACCACATATCTCCATGGTATCCCTGTGGACTCTATGGACCTTGAAGAAAAGAAGTTATCAAGGTAAGCCTACCATAACTCATCTTTTTATACCAAGAAAAATGCAGTAGAATACAGGTGATCAATTGTTAATGCAAGACACACTGTTCTATCAAGGGCACAGGAAGGGGCTCTTAACTGTAAGGGTATAGTGTCATAAAGTCAACAATGTCAACATGGACAGGAAAACACTGTCTACACTGCAAGGCTGGGTAATGGGATGTGGTGATGGCAAATTCAAATAATATGAAGTGAGAAATGATTGGGGGCCATTCATACAAGAAATGGTATGTGCAGCTATAAGTAGGTCACGTAATGTGGGTGATTGAGTCAAGGGGGTATATTTACTAAGGTGCAGGTTTTTAGAAGTGGAGATGTTGCCCATAGCAACCAGATTCTACGTAACATTTATCTAGCACCTTCTAGAAGATAATAGCTAGAACCTGATTGGTTGCTATGGGCAACATCTCCAATATCTAAAATGATCTCCAATAAACAAAGTCAATTTATAAAAGTGATTAAAAAAATTATGAATGATATGGCAATGTTGTAAGAAAAAAAAAGTTAGTAATTGTGGTGATACCACTGAATGTTTATAGCTTTTTATTGTATATTTGTGGAGCCAGGCAACGGAGGCTGTAGATGGAGTGTACTCTGCGGGGGGTCTGGCTTGCTCGATTTGGGCAGACACTCTGATTACCTAACTAACTTGCCCTAAATCCTACTTCTGTCTCCTGGCAGTGGGAAGACCATCCTGGACCCCCCAAAATGGATAATTTCGTTAGCAGGACCATATATGGGCATTAGGAAAGTACTGTAGGGTTTTAAATGGTGTCAAATGGCTGATTTGTTTTTTGTCTTTTTAAATGAAAGAAAATTATAAAAAATAACCCTTTTTCATTTACTCTGATTTTGAGGTACTTTGAGAGCACCTTGACAAACTGAAAAATATTTTTATAAAAAATTTTTTCTTCATCTAAAAAATGATTGTAATTAAATGTGGGATAACTAAACTAACGAAAAAGTTGATTTTGGGGTAATGGGGACTTTTTTTACCCCAAAAAATTACATGTAATTATTGGATTAATTAAGCCAATTGGAAACCTCAATTGCCTAATTAGTCATTAGAGGGGGTGTCCAATAAAGATTTTCCTTTCCATCTCTCTGCTCTGCGAGCGGAAAGTTGCAAATTCAGTCTGACTGATTCTGTGCGAGTTGCTAATTGGATTGCAAAATGAATTCACTATGCGAATTCAAAGTGAAAATAGCAACTCACACATCCCACCTAATAGGATTGATATGAAATAAAGGCAGGATCAATAGCTGGATGGAATTGGTATGATTTACCGCTGAACCCCTGGGGCCGGCGGTTCAAATCCCGACCAGAATGAAAATCCCGATCGTCCCCAGGTAAGTATTCACTAACCTATACTACCCCCTAACTCTCCCTTAGGGGTGCCTAACCCTAACCTTCCCCCCAGTACCTAAACTTAACCCCCACTTCACCGCCGCCTAAACCCAAGACCCCAGGGGGGGTGCCTAACCCTAAATCAACCCCCAGGGGTGCCTACCCCTCCCTCCCCCTAGCCTAACCCTAACCTCCCTGGGTGGTGCCTAACCCTAAACCTAACCCCCCCCCACGGCCCCGGTAAAATGACAGGTGTCTAGATTTAGACTATTTTCATTTAACCGTCGTCGGGATTAGGTCCGCCGGCTTCCCGACTGCATACCAGCTGGATATATAAAGACAAAAGAAAAAAGATTACGACTGACCATTTCTGGTAATGGTTTCCTTCTTGTAAAGAAGGTAAAATAAAAAGTAAATAATCACCAATAACTTGGTAAAATTAGATGGAAAGGAAGGTATTTAAGATTTTGTTGAAAAGCATTACTACATATATCTTGAAATGGCTGTTTTGTGTTTGCATTGGTGCACTGTGTTGATAGTTAGTGGTCGCCACCAAGCACTCTGGGAAAGGAAGCTGCTTTCCAAAAGAAAATGCATTCCTGAAATCAAAGCAACCTTGATACCAAGAAACCTAAAATAGAGCTCAAATAGGAGAATGATGTTCTTCTGATGTTTTTATTATTCATCTGTAAATCTGCTTTCATATATTTTGCAGATAGTCTATCAATTTTAAATGAAACACACATTTATTATAAATACGTTTTGCCATAATGTGGATTTCAAATTGCTTTTGAAAGGAGAGAGGTTAATCCGGCATGAACTTGAATAAAAACAGTGTGTTGTGGGCAAGTCAGCAAGAAGAAATTTCAAAGCAAGGTTATGACAGAGATTAGTATCAAAGGAAGTGGTATGTAATGCTGGAGGCGTGCCGTGTAAGAATGAGGCCACCCCATGGCGAGAAATTAAAAGTCTTTGCCTCAAGTGAGAGCAAAGTGACCCAATGACTGGTTTAAAAACCAGATAAAAGGTTTGTTTCAAAGCTAAAAAAAAAATGTCATTTGTAATAAACCAGATTTGCTAAGAAAAAAAAATGCACATTTTGGTAGAATTCTCCTGTGCATAAGATTCCTACAAATCACTATCATTTTCTAAATGACCGAAGTTGTTTTTTTCCCCGTTTATTATTGACAAAGCAGATATTTTATACTGAGTCAGGAAACCGATCTCTGTATGTGGTAACTGAACTTGAACTCTCTAGAATAGAAGACTAATTTATTCATGGCAATCATAGATTATTATATTTAAATTAGGGGTGAGCGGGTTCGGATTTCTGAAATCCGAGCCCCCCCGATCCGAGTCCGATCCGAGTCAGGCTCGACTTTTCCCGCCTGACTCGGATCTGAAATCGAGGCAAAACGTCATCATCCCGCCTTCCGAGTCTCGCGGGTTTTGGATCCTATATAAGGTACCCGCGTCGGCGCCATTTTCTCACTCGGCTGTGGACAGTGAAGAGGGAGGGTGGGAGTTAGGGCTGTGTAGTGTAGTGTAGTGTAGTGCTGCTGTTGTCCACTACTTCAAAGTCCATAGGGGCTGGCTGTGTTGTGCTGTGCTGCTGTTGTTAATAGGGGCTGTGTCAACTACTTCAAAGTCCATAGGGGCTGGCTGGACTGTGTTGTGCAGTCAGTTCTCCATAGGGGCTGTGTCCACTCCAAAGTCCTGTGCAGTGTCCCAGTCCTAAAGGAGTGCTGTAGTGTTGTCCAGGGGGTGCTCTGTCCATCAGGGGTGCTCCCCCCAAGTGCTAAAAAAATAATATATTTTCTGTGTTTGTGAATTGTGTGCGCAGTAGCCGCACGTGCATCAACAAAGTAGTGCCAAGCGTGCGCCTGTGTCATAAGTAAAGGGCCGGCTGGCTTGACCGTTAAGGGTGCTGTAACCCCCGAAAGTACACTCCAGTCCAAACCAAAAAAAAAATATTTTCTGTGTTTGTGAATTGTGTGCGCAGTAGCCGCACGTGCATCAACAAAGTAGTGCCAAGCGTGCGCCTGTGTCATAAGTAAAGGGCCGGCTGGCTTGACCGTTAAAGGGTGCTGTAACCCCCAAAGTACACTCCAGTCCAAACCAAAAAAAAAATTATTTTCTGTGTTTGTGAATTGTGTGCGCAGTAGCCGCACGTGCATCAACAAAGTAGTGCCAAGCGTGCGCCTGTGTCATAAGTAAAGGGCCGGCTGGCTTGACCGTTAAAGGGTGCTGTAACCCCCGAAAGTACACTCCAGTCCAAACCAAAAAAAAAATTATTTTCTGTGTTTGTGAATTGTGTGCGCAGTAGCCGCATGTGCATCAACAAAGTAGTGCCAAGCGTGCGCCTGTGTCATAAGTAAAGGGCCGGCTGGCTTGACCGTTAAAGGGTTCTGTAACCCCAAAAGTACACTCCAAAACAAAAAAATATATATTTTCTGTGTTTGTGACTTGTGTGCACTGTGGCTGCACGTGCATCAACAAAGGAGCAGCGCCAAGCGTGCGCCTGTGTCCCATAAGTAAAGAGACGGCTGGCTCATTTCTTAAAGGGTGGTGTAACCCACAAAGTGCACTACTCTCCAGCAAAAATAAAAAAATATTTTCTGTGTTTGTGTGCGCTTTAGCAGCACGTATATATCAATATAACATAAATGGAGGACCAAACTTTCTCCGATAAAAATAAAATAGGGAAAGATCAAGAACCACTTCCTCCTAGTGCTGTTGCTGCTGCTGGGAGTTGTTCATCATCCCAGAGAGGAAGTAGGAACATCACTACTTTTACTAAACAATTGACCCTCCAACAGTCCCTAGTGATGAGGATGAAGTACGACAGCAGTCATCCTGAAGCAAAACGTATAACTGAGGCCTTGACTGCTATGTTGGTGTTAGACGTGCGTCCGGTATCCGCCATTAGTGCAGTGGGATTTAGACAATTGATGGAGGTAGTGTGTCCTCGGTTCCAAATCCCGTCTAGATTCCACCTGCATCCTCAAAGCAGCAGCGACAAGCGTGCGTCTGTCTGTTAAAGGGTGGTGACACCCTCAAAGTGTGCTACACAAACAATAAAAATATTCTTCTTTTTTCTGTCTTTGTGAATTGTGTGGGCTGTAGCAGCACCTGCATCCTTAAAGCAGCAGCGACAAGCGTGCGTCTGTCTGTTAAAGGGTGGTGACACCCTCAAAGTGTGCTACACAAACAATTAAAATATTGTTCTTTTTTTTCGGTCTTTGTGAAATGTGTGGGCTGTAGCCGCACCTGCATCCTTAAAGCAGCAGCGACAAGCGTGCGTCTGTCTGTTAAAGGGTGGTGTAACTCTCAAAGTGCTCCAAAAAATAAAAAACTATTTTTTTAATGTGTTTGTGACTTGTGTGGGCTGTAGCCGCACTTGCATCCTTAAAGCAGCAGCGACAAGCGTGCGTCTGTCTGTTAAAGGGTGGTGTAACTCTCAAAGTGCTCCAAAAAATAAAAAACTATTTTTTTAATGTGTTTGTGACTTGTGTGGGCTGTAGCCGCACTTGCATCCTCAAAGCAGCAGCGACAAGCGTGCGTCTGTCTGTTAAAGGATTACATTGGTGACAGCATCCAAGTAGGCATGTCAGACAGTCCGTACCTGTACTGGCAGGAAAAAGAAGCAATTTGGAGGTCCCTGTACAAACTGGCTCTATTTTACCTGAGTTGCCCCCCCTCCAGTGTGTACTCCGAAAGAGTGTTTAGTGCAGCCGGGAACCTTGTCAGCGAAAGGCGTAGGAGGTTGCTTCCACAAAATGTGGAGAAGATGATGTTCATAAAATGAATTATCAACTCTTCCAGGGAGACCAGCCTCCTGAACATACAGAGGGACCTGTGGTTCCAGCAGGGACGAATTAATACTCTGTGAGGATGAGGATGTACACACTGAAGAGGGTGAGGAATCGGTGGATGAGGAGGATGAGGATGACATCTTGCCTCCGTAGAGCCAGTTTGTGCAGGGACAGATTAATTGCCAGCTTGTTTTGTGGGGGCCCAAACGAACCAATCATTTCAGCCACAGTTGTGTGGCAGACCCTGGCGCTGAAATGATTGGTTTGTTAAAGTGTGCATGTCCTGTTTATACAACATAAGGGTGGGTGGGAGGGCCCAAGGACAATTCCATCTTGCACCTCTTTTTTTTCTTTGCATTATGTACAGTTTGGGGCCTAGTTTTTCAAACTGCCATCCTGTCTGCCACTGCAGTTTCACGCCTAGATGGGTCACGTGTTTGTGCCACCCACTCGTGTCGCTTAGCATAGTCATCCAGCTACCTCGGTGCAACCTTTTGGACATAAAAACACTATTGTGAGGTGTGAAGTGTTCAGAATTGACTGGAAATGAGTGGAAATTAAGGTTATTGAGGTTAATAATAGCATAGGAGCAGAAAAACCTACAAATTCTGTGATTTTAGCTGTTTTTATGCTTTTTTTCAAAAAAATACAGATCCAAAACACAAAACCCAGAACCCAAAACACGGAAGGGTGGTTTTGGCAAAACCAATCCAGATCCAAAACACGAAGAAAGATCCAGATCCAAAACACAAAACACGAAAAGTGGCCGGTGCACACCCCTAATTTAAATACACCTCATTTAGTACTGTTTGAGCAAGGAGTATACACCGTGGATCTCATATTAGTCACATAAGTAATCCTGAGATTTGTAATAGGTTAATGAAAATAAATTCTTGCGCATAAACATACTGATGTCACAACATTTCCATTAATCTCTGATATATAGAACATTTTACAGAACACTTTGCATAATCACACACTGGTCTTTTTTTTTTTTTATTGTGTGTCTGTTTTATGGCCACTGTATTTCTTTACATATGAACCTTTACGAAAAAAGGCAAGTTTAAAATCAAAAAAGAAAGTCAGGCACACATGTAACACACAGATGTGCCCTCATACACCTAGCCTTAATATGCCATGCAACGCGTGACCCCTGTTGCGAGTGAGGTCAGGTCCCACGCAACTCGCCAGTAACGATGTCTCAGTTGCAAAGGGATGTTAAAAATTTGCTTCACTAGACTGTGCCGACTAATTTGATACGTGACACTTGTGCGTCTGAGGAATGAGTGGTTCCCACCACAAAGGTAACAATGTTACTTTTGTGGTTCTCACCATTGACTTCAATGGTGGTAACCTCTCATTGGCTGAGAGGCGGAAGGCTCTCCTCTCTCAGCCAATGAGTGCTCAGCACCGGTGTTTCCGCCGCTGAGCTCTCATTCAGGAAGTACCGACCGTAGAGGACGGTACTGTGTCCAGTGGCTCGCGTATTTGCGTTATTTTTGTTATGCCAAGACCCTATGGATTACTTACATTGAACGTAGAGGACACGAACTTTGCAAAGGAAATGGAGAGTATGGATTTTTTTTTTTTTTTTACAGGTACCCTATGGATTCTACTGGAGAAGAGGACCGCTGGGCTTCAGGGATATATAGGTGAGTATGTGAGATAGTGTGTGTACATGTACGATATGTTTAATAAACTTTTACTTTGTACGATGTTTTTGTCTTGTGTTTATTTTAATATTTATTTTGCTGTGGAACTACAGGTACCAGCCGGCCCATAATGCCCCACATGCTGGTACTTGTGGTTCTCCAACTACCAGCAGGCGGAGGAGGTATCTGGGACCTGTAGTTCCGCAGCAAAAGACAATATTGTCTCATCTATTTTGTTTAGCACTGGGCTATCAGCCTAGGCAATGGGTTCCCTGGAGAGAGACCACCTTTATTGGGGGGGGGTCTCCCCAGCTACCCAGGGATCCCCAGCCTGGGCTGACTAGCGGTCAGGGTCGATGCTTCAGCTGGGGGGCCCGGTGAAAGGGCTCCCCTGGCTGTGGCATTAGCCCCCCACTAGAAAAAGTCTGGTGCTGGTTCTGGATAATAGAGGGGAACCCTACGCATTTTTTCCCCTATATTTCCAGAACCAAGAAAGGATCAGAGCCCGTTGCTGGTTGTGCTTAAGTACAGGGGAACCCCCTACGTCATTTGTCCCCTGTATTTTGCACAACCAGCACTGGGTCACTAAGCCTGGAGCTGGTTGCTTTTTTTTTTTTTTGGCGGGAAAGGGGGGGGGGGGGGCAGCGCAAAGCATTTTTTTTTTCCACAGGTTATTAATTTTTAAGACACAGATGCATGGACGGAGATCTGTCCATGTATCTGTGTATACTGCTTATAGCACGGATCTCCCTGATCCATGCCTGCAAGCATTCACGATTTGGACATATTTGACATGATTTGTCGAGCGAATCGTGTAAAATATTGTCTAGTGTATATGCACCTTAAGGTGTAAAAGATACACCTCCAAACAGGCGCATTTACACTTACAAGCAACTTGCATAGCCTGCAGTTACATCAACACACCCTCACTGAACCTTAACATGATGTTCTCATGTAGGCATTATTATCCAGTTGCGACAAGGTATGCGACCAGGGCTCCAGTTGTAGGGGGCAGTGGGGCCCCTGGCCATGAAGGACCATAGAAGATAACCTCACGCAAAGTTGATCCCCTACAAAACCACCACATTGAGAATTTGGAAGCTTCCAATTGCTTATTAGTCATTAGGGGGTAGAGTGCCGCAAGGGTCCTAGAGCAATTCCTGACCATTTTTCCTAAAAATATGGACTTGAGGAAAAATTGGTCATGCTCTGCGGCTGAGAGAAAAAGACCTCCCACTGCTCAAAAAATGAAAAACTCCAAACCTAATTGAATAGCAAACATCCTGCACCTGCAGGATTTTTGCTATTCTTGCACTTAATTGAATATGCCCCACAATCTCCAACACAGATAGAGCCTTGGTGGGAATTCAACCCAAAACTTCAGTGCTGTAAGGCAGCTAATTATTGTGCCACAGTGCTGCCCCTAATAATGGAGAAACATTTACACCATGCATTGTTTTTTATACTTTTAGATCTCAATGACTTTCCAATACTGGAGTTTGGATGTAATCTACAACATTTTTTAAAAAAAGCAAAATAATGGCTGTTAATTCTATTTCCTTTAAATAGTCCATAGTAGCCACAATGTATGGGTTAACATCTTGGTTGAGTAGATACAAAAGAGCAGAAAATTTATCATGGCAAAGAGAAAAAGTTTATCCTAAATGTAACAAAACACACTTGTATGGACAGAAGCTCTAATAGGGGCCCATCCGAGCAATGTGTTAAAAGTAATCGCTAATGCGGTCACTTTAGGCACAGTTTGGTGACGAACAATGCCTTTTCCAGCATGATGGAGCACCTTGCCATAAGGTCAAAGTGATAACTAAGTGGCTTGGGACACAAAACATCAAAATTTTGGTTCCATGGCCAGGAAACTCCCCATACCTTAATCCCATTGAGAACTTGTGGTCAATCCTCAAGAGGAGGGTGTACAAACAAAACCCACAAACTCTGACAAACTCCATCCATCGATTAGGCAAGAATGGGCGGCCATTAGACAGTATGTGGCCCAGAAGTTGATTGACAGCATGCCAGGGCGAATTGCAGAGGTCTTGAAATGGAAGTGTCAACACTGCAAATATAGACTCTTTGCATAAACTTAATGTAATTGTCAGTAAAAGCCTTTGACACTTATTAAATACTTGTAATTTTACTTTAGTATACCATAGTAACATCTGACAAAAAGGTCTCAAACCACTGAAGCTGCAAACTTTGTGAAAACCAATACTTGTGGCATTTTCAAAACTATTGGCCACAGATGTACATTTAACATTTCAAAGAAAGCCAAACAACTTCCTCTCTCCTTTCATATACCACCCAAACCAGTTTTTCCAAACACAATCTGATTTAGCATATAACTGTCTCTATCCCAGCCCCTTACAATACTCCACAATGCAATGAATATATGAATACTGCCTGGATTGCTCATTTCACACTAGACATTTTGCTAGGTCAAGATAATTACCATCTCGCTACCTACTGTATGTCACAGAAGATGGAAATTCCTTAACCAATGAAATACTGTTAAAATCACATCAAGAAGTGTGTAGTCTATAAATTTAAAAATACATTTCCACAGCACATTAAATATAGCATGTTAAAACACATTACATCATACACATTTGCGGCACATGGCGCTCAGCACAGATAGTTTATATGAAAATGGCGCTGCAGCACAAGGGACCAACCCCCCTCAGTGCCGTGGACACCATCCTGATCATGTATGGGGGCCGGGTCTCAAATACACTCACCTCCTTCCCCCACCCATGCAGGCCACAAGAGGACCATGTTTTAACATTTTTAGGTCCTAGTCTCAGTCTCTTGAGGGTGAAAGGAAGCTACTTGGGGGCCTTTGGCTACAGCCTAGACAGTTCATCCATACTGCAGTGGGCCTTTTCTTGTTGGGAACAGTGTCCAAATAGTAACCTTAAAGTCCAAGGGTGTGAAAGTTTATCCCAAGGGAGGTCGCAGCCACTCAAAAAGTTGGTGGTCAGTTACCACTGGGGGGGGGGGCAAGACTAATGCACAAACAACAGCCAAACAAAGTGTTCCAAATGTAGAATACCTTACCTCGCACCATAGCAGTATCCTGGCCAAACAGGCGACAGGGTGCTCCTGCCCGTATGGCCCCTCATGGCTCAGTACTGCTCCCAGTCTGTACAATGATGCATTAGTTCATACCACAATGTCCGGGCCATGAATTTGCGCCATGAGCACGGGAGCAGGTATCAGAGCTTCCCTTAATGACTGGAATGCCAAATCATAAGCAGGTATCAAGTCCACTGACTTGGGAAGACCCTTCCTGGTCCAATCTGTAAGGGTTGTCAGTACAGAAGATTCAAAGACAACTCATCCATAGGGCCCTACAGTAACTGTAATGGGGTTGTGAGCCGGGGACAGTCTCTGGCTGCCTCTACCTTTATTGGTTTGGGCCTACTCCTGCCTCCTCCTATGCTATACCCCAGGCACTGCACCTTTGTCCTTATCTAGTATCAGTCTGCCCTCCAATTCACACCTGTCCTCCAATTCTCCTGTAACAACCTATGAATCAGGGAACCTACCTTGATACTTCAGATTATTCTTACCACCTTGTCTGCTACCTTTCCCACAGTGATGGTGGACAGAGCACCAGGCTCTGGATCCCATGCGGCATACATCACAGGGAGGCTGCATGACTTCCCCGATCTACTTGGCATAGTCAGAGGACCCACTATGTCCACAGCCACTTGCGGTAAGGGCTCAACTATGGGCAGGAACGAGGTGGAAACATAACAGTATAACGGACTTAATTCATCAATATTGTTACAGAGCAAGTACTCTGTACTCTGAGTGCTTCTGCATTCCTAACTCAGTCATATGCCTATGCACCCGTATTGGATGTAAAATGTATTTTATCTTGACAATACAGAGGTGTCCACACGTTACACAACACGTGAGTGTCGCTAGACTTGGTAACATTGCACATTTTTTGAGCCGCATATTTTAATCAGCAGAAGCTGCATATGCGTCCTATTCGCATCGATGTGCAAATAAGGTGGTGAATAGTCGCACGAAAGACATGCGACCCTACAGAATCACGCCATTGCATGGTACGACTAGAAGAACAGTTTAAAACACACTGAGGCCAGATGTATGAGAACATATCTGTAGCTTGCAACTATTTTTGGGTCACTTCTTTTATATTAAGCAGGCACTACTTTTTGATATTGAATTATTCATCTCTAAAACAGTTTGTATTTTCCATGTAGTAGGAACAACGTCAAATAGATCTTTTTCACCAAACTAACCACCGAACACGCCATTTACTCCGTCATATAATGTGTTAAATGGCAGCAGATGCAGGCCCAAGAATGTATAGGTTCCCCCCACATAACAAATGTCTTTCAAATTCTAAAGTACACACAGATGAAGAATTTTGTTTGAGTCAATTACTTTGAGCAGCAACTGCTACATAAAGGAGTCTCTGACAATCTCCACATTCTAAAAGACAAGGTATTGGTATTTGGCTTTTGAATGCAGATTTAAATACTGGTGCAGAAGATCTAATCGAGGTGGCATAGTTCAGGCTGCTAGATACTGGTATTCCAGTCGCACAGGATATGTATGTCTCCTAAATCTGGAGACAATAACTGACCCCTTTTAATAAATAATATTATCAAGGGGTGCTACCATGGACACATTATTTAGTTTACAACAAGAAAAAGAACAAATGAAATGTCATAGGATAGTGCACTGAGTAAATAATTGAAATATAACTTTTATTAAGTAGTTAGTAAAATACTATTATCCTTAATTCATAACACACAAAAAGCGAAAATAAGTTAAAATACAGATAGACGGTGTCAGAAAGAATAGAAAATATGTGATATAAGATATAGTTCTAAAAAGAACTTAAAAAGCATCGCTCCTACATATTCATACAATAAAATGATCTTGTCAATGATATTCGTGGTGTGTGTTCTATTTCATATATAAATATAGTGTTCCCACACTTTCGAACAACACCATATAAGAATAATGATCTTTGCTATTAGTGTTTAGTCAATGTACAAAACTCTGGTAATTGGTGTATTTCACATTTTTTATAAAGACTTCTATTTATCTGATATTATCCCATATGATCTTTCATAGGGTTATTGTGAAGATATCATATTGTGTCCCTGACACATATCATTAGTCACCTCTGTTATTATACATTTAAATCGTGTGCAGTATCCCCACAGTAGTTTGATGGAGACACTAATACTATTGAAGTCACTTGAATAAAGGTGTACTATTAGTATTCTTATTGAACATGTAATACACAAATGGTCTTCATGTCAAAGTACATATGATAAATTCTTTAATATCTCTCTTTTATATATTCATACGTGTATTCAACTAGCCAGAGTGCTCCTGGGAGCAATATGTAAATGATTAAGCTGTCTAGTTCAAGGCTGCTCCAGAAGCAACAGCATTCCCAAAGCCACTGCAAAGCTTGGACGGAGCGTCCAAAACAGAATCTCTGCTACAACCTCCACAGCTTCCTTGTTGATCGACAGCAGATTAAGGGCAGCAAAGGGGAAAGTAAGAAACTCATACCCATGTTGAAAGTTCCATGGGATTGAGATAAAGTCTATTCCCTTTGTTCTGGTGTCCCAGAGATGGGCGTAAAGATTACCCTGGCCTTTGGGGATGTCGCAATCAAATCTATTTTAGAAGTATCAACTTTTGTGCCAACAGTGGCACAAAAAAAGCCCCCTTTGTGTAAATCCCAATCTCATGAATGTACTTGACAGTATCTGAGATAACCTGCTATGTTTTTATATTTGCATGCCAATAACATGATTGTTTGATTCTTCAACCATCATGGTACTTCAAGTGCATTAATGTGATATTACTTATTATATATTCTCTTTCATATTCATATTAATCGCCCTGGAGACTAAAGCAACAGCCACATCAGTCTTATGTACTGTTCCAGAAAAAGCAGTTTCTTAATGAAGATTTTCCTACTTATGACACTTCAGTGTACCACCACCTTGTTCTTGTAGAAAGACTGGCTACAGTTGCATCCATATTGGGCATTGCATACAAAACTCATAAGCTTCTTCATTAATGTTAAGATTAAACGGATTTCTGTTCATCTGTTCCCATTCTTTATTAATGAGATTTATAATAACTTGTATACTAGAAACACTAATTTTCTTTGATTTTCAAATAAGGAATCTCGAACAGAAGCTGGGGCTGAGGTATCATCTGTTCCCATGATTTTGTTAATATGATCAAAGAAAAAGGACCCACTGCTACCAGAAAAAGAAACAGGCTATAAATAATTTAGGCACATACTTATCTGTTATCTGGGACAAATGTATCCTGCACTGACGACACCAAATAAATGAACTCTTATTTATTTGGGAGTCAGGGACTCTTTGGGCTGAGGAGTACAATTCCCAGAAAGCCTCTCATGACAATCAGCAAAAAGATTCATCACAGGGGTAGGCAACATGTGGCTGTTGAACTAAACATTTCAGCATGCACTGCCACAGGTTTAGCATGCCCTAACTGCAACCTGAAAGTGATGTCAGAAACGTGAGTGGCTGAGGGCACATCATTTGGTATTTAGAAGTAGCAACTAGAGTTCCCAAAGAGCCACCTCTTTTGTTGGCACTCCAGGAAAGGGGGCATTACAAGCACCATCTAATAAGTAAATAAAACACCACATATACCCACTCTTCTCACTTAGCTGGGAGACAGGGAAAAAAGACTGACTATATACTGTCGAAACCGTATAAATTGGTTGCGATCGCTTAATTTGCGCACGAATCGCAACACGACATCCATTGGACGATTTGATCGTCCACGGCCATTTTATACGAACACAGGCTCCCGCCGCATTTGCGCACGCGCAATCGCACATGCTCGCTATACATGCACACGCATCCCATGCCCCCGCAACTCATCATATTGTGAATGGCGAGCCATGCTTCTGTGCTCACAGTTAAGCGCCATTTTTACATTACATAAGCACATAAAGTTAGTACAGCAATACTGTTTAAATACTGTTTTGCGTTTCAATCGCATAGCCAGCTTTTAAGTATTATTGTCGGAAACCTTACCCCGACGGACAGCAGCCTTTCCTTACAATAAACTTATATCCCATTTAACCCTAAACTGACTGAGATACGCACAATGCTATGTGTTTTAAAGGTATACAGTGAATGTTACATGTTAAATAGCAGTTATATGATATCTGGGATTAGGAATAAGATAAATGGGTCATGAGTAGTATCTACCGATTTCCCTCGGTCTCAACAGGAATATGAAACCAACAGAATGAATATGGAAGGGATCACTATCGAGTTATGAAGACCTGCCAAGAATTATACTCTATACTGTATAAATCACTGTACACCTCCCCTGTAGATTTGCATGCCAAATGTTAGTACAAAGGGATTTTCTAACAGTTCAACCTCCAGTGATGTCAACCATTTACTAACAAATGAATAGCAACAACCATTGTGACTCAGTAATAAAGGGCCAATAGGGAACCCCTCTGAGTATTCAGCTTATGTTCAAAGGTAATTGTACACCTATAAATTGCCATGCAGTCTGGATCCCAGCCCCTTTCCTTTGCTACCTTTCTCCCTGCCTGACCCAAAAGAAACACACAGCAATCCTGATGGACAGCTGTTAGTCTAGGATCCAGACCGCATGGCGAAGTGTTGGTAATTGTATCTTTGTCTTTATCCTGTATATAGCTGCATTGTATAGATTAAGGCTGATTATACCCTTTTTACAATATAGTACCTTTGTGTGTGTTGGAACCGCAAACTGTTTCTGTGTGACAAAGTTATTTTATATTGAAATGGGAGGTATGGGCAATCTGGTCTGTGCAATCAAATCTCTCTAATATCGATGCTGTTCAAACGGTATCAATAAATGGGGGCTCACAGAGTTGGATATCACCCATCACTGTGTTTTTGAACTGCTCCC
This sequence comes from Taudactylus pleione, assembly GCA_031769625.1. Taxonomy (NCBI): domain Eukaryota; kingdom Metazoa; phylum Chordata; class Amphibia; order Anura; family Myobatrachidae; genus Taudactylus; species Taudactylus pleione. The sequence goes on along the minus strand of JAUIMM010000311.1, from coordinate 203,511 downwards.
CTCGTCTTGGAACAAAAGACTGGAAAGGCGCCCGCAGATTTTTTTCCTGCGTTCCTATTTTTGTTCAGAGACGGAGACTCGCAGTTTGCGAATTCAGAGAGGGCTGATTAGAATCTAGGATAGTGGAGAGAGATTTGTGCTTGCCCACGTTGTTGTAGAACGGCCGCGCATTGCATGCGCAACCGATCACACAATAACGCCACAAAGGTTTTAGTGTACACCACGTGCAAACAGTCGCAGCGTAGTGCGTGCGACCGCATGTACGGCCACTTCCTGCCATGTGTAGTGATTACATCTAATTGTTTGTAACCGAACGAACAATAGCAAGTGAAGCATGTGACTAGCATTTCTGTTAGAATTCAAATAAATCATCAAGACTGAAATACGTCATATTGATAGGGCTGTAATCTCCAAAAGGCTATTAATCAAAAGAAAGGTATTTTTTTTTATTTGGCCACAATATAGAAGTGTGTAAGGTGTATGATTGAGATTGTTAAATAGGTTGTGCCTTCGTGGTCCCTATTTTAGGTAATAAATATAGGGTATACATAACAGGTATACTGGCAGAGGGGATCCTCCTGGTTTCCTATCGTTAAAGAGAGTTAACGATAAAATATAGCTTCCAGTGTAGTGGTAATATTCATCGGTCAGTTAGGGCCTTTGAGTGTTGCGACCGGACCATACGAGTGTGGCATCTCTGACTGAGGCTGGTTGCGGGGACAAAAGGACAATAGGTGGTTACTGTGGTTTTATCTATAGCTAGATAACTCCTGTGTTCCCTATTATAGGTGGTACTGTGCTTGACTTAGTAGGTATTGCTGTGTTCCCTATTTTTAGATATTAGCTAACTGTAGAATAGGTGCGTGGAGGCAGCCTATCGGTTAATTCTTCCACCGGTCTCATCATTGTTGTTGTTTTTTTTTGCAAAATGGGCGCAAAACACTCAACAGGGATGGTAGACGATGCGCTGTGTATGCAAGGTCCGATCGGGTCGGCTCTTCATATAATGTACACTAAATATGGTGCGTACGCAACGACGCACTGTACTGTGTGGGTTAAGATGACGAGTAAGAGTGAGAAACCTTTCCCAAAGATTGGAAGCTTTAATATGGAGATTTTAAATAACCTTAGGGATCACATATGTAGAGTGAAATCCCTAAAGAAAAGAGTGGAGTATGATGATTCTTTGAAACTCTAGCTGAATGAGAGTCGCACATGGGTTAATGGCGTGCATGGGGCACCGCGTGGAGCCACGTGCATGCCTAGGGGTGATGCGCACGCAACGCTACACAGCGTAGCGTACGCATCACAGGGAAATGCAAACTTGCGGCACGGTAGCGTTGCCAAAGGTATTGCACATCGCGCTTGCGCACCCCCGCCACCTTATGTGGTGGACGGTGATGATACATTACCACATAAAAACTATAAAAATGTTGTAACTGAACCAAGTAAGTTGTACCCGGTCCTGAGTGAATATTTGGAAAATGTCTATGATACAGAAAGTGATCCTGTAGCAATGTCTGCTGTATCCCATGCTGTGCAGTTATTAAATGTCCCTTCCCAGCAAGTACAAGTAGCTGCCCCTATGGCATCAAGAGGGGGGGAGGGATCCTTAGCTCATGGGGGGGGAGGCCCTAGTAGAACCCATGGTGGGGGAGGCCCCTTTAATAAGGGTGCAGGAAGTATTAGAACCAACTGTTTCAATAGCGGAGGTTACTAATACCGTTCGCTGCAGTAATAGGCTTAAAGGTCTAGAGGTGGGAGGCATCCACCCTGTAAGGACAATTATTGTCCCTAATGGGAACGCAGATGCGAATGGTGTCGTACCCACAAGGGAAGTAGCGATGCACTGTCCTTGGACACGGGCGGAACTACATTCCATTATGTCTGAATTTCCTGACCCCAAGAAACATCTGGCAAAATGTCAGCGTTTCATAAAGGATCTAGGCAATGCCCATGAGCCAACCAACAAGGATTGGCGAGTGGTGTTAAGAGCATGTCTCCCAGAAGGTACAGATGTGAAAAAGTTTAATCACAGCATGTACTCTGGATGCAGACATCCCCTTAACTGATCAAGGTAATCAGGATTGCATTGCCCGTATAGTTGCCCAACTAGCCATATTTTTCCCGTTAGTTGTTAATTGGAGTAAAATCTTCTCCATTAAACAAAAGGAAAGTGAACCTGCAGAAGATTACTTTAATCGTGGGCTGCAGACGATCACTCAGTACACTGGGATCGAAAACATTAAGGATAGCACGCACTACCGGGGAATGGTCATCACTGTTCTAATGGACGGTCTAAAAGACAGTTTGAAAGACAGATTTCAGACCTCACACCCTGGCTGGAGAGGGATAACAGTTGACGCGCTCAGGGAAACTGCAATAGACCATGACAAAAATATCACCAGGAAACGTGAAGCTCAGAGCGAGAAATTGATGGCTGTTAGCATTCGAGCTCTAGAAGATATGCACTTACAGCCAACAGACACATATCCACCTGCACAGTTACAAGTCTTAAACACCTACCATCCTGCGCAGGCCCAACCCATACAATTCCCTCACACATACCACACCAGACCACAACACACTCTTCACACACACCCAAAACCATCAAACCCACACTCAAAATCCCCTCCTCCCGGACTTCAACAAAATTTCCCCAACAGATCAGCTAAGAAATGTTTTAACTGTAACCAAGTAGGACACTTTAGGAAGGACTGTAGAGTCATAATTCAGGAACCCCACATGCTGCAAAGTATTGATGCATCTCGTAACCATAAGAACTACCAGATAAATCCTGCCCACATAGTTGCTGCAAATGCCTTGCTGGGGGAAGATAGCCAACTATAGGGGTTAGGTCATACCTGTAGTCTGCAGGCAGTCAGGATAACGGGAGGTACTAGGGAAGAATAAAGAATAAAGGTTAATGTAGCTGGTACTGAACGTTCCTTCCTAGTAGACACAGGGGCGACCAGGTCTGTTTTAAAATCTCTTGAAAATCTACAGATAACCAGACAGTACCAGCAATGGGTGTAACAGGTAGTGTACAGCATTACCCTTTAACCAAACCCACGGAGGTTACCATTGGGCCTTTGCATGCCAGGCATTCTTTCCTCCTGGCAGCAACAGCCCCTACTAATCTCCTGGGAAGAGATTTATTGTGCAAAATGGGATGTATTATCTATTGTACCCCTGACGGGATATTTATGGATGTCCCAGGAAGGTTTGCACACTAGGTAAGGGATGTGCTAGACACTCCCCAAAGGTTAATGCTGCACACCATAACATCAGACAAGGGTTCAGCTCAGGTAGATGAAATGTTAGAACAAATACCTAGTTTCCTTTGGACTAAGGATGGACAGGACACTGGGTTAATGGCAAATGTAGCTCCCGTCATGGTAAACCTGAAAAACGGTAGACACGCTCCTAAAATTCCCCAATACCCATTAAAGCCAGAAGTGGAGTTAGGAGTTCACCCCATAATTGAGCGTTTACTACAGCAGGGAATTTTAGTCCGTACAGCCAGTGTAGCCAACAGTCCCATCTTCCCTGTGAAAGAGTGGTGGGAGGGGGTACAGGCTGGTACAGGACCTTAGAGGGGTTAATAAGGTGGTAGAAAGCCAATTTCCCGTAGTGCCTAACCCAGCTGTCATCCTTATGCAAATCCCATTAACCGCAACCCATTTCACGGTAATAGATTTATGCTCCGCTTTCTTCTCCGTCCCCCTTCATCCTGATTGCCAATACCTATTTGCCTTCACATACAAAGGCGTACAGTACACATGGACACGACTACCCCAGGGCTTCATTGACAGCCCCAGTAACTTCTCCCAGGCCTTACATGATTGTTTACAGTCTTTTCAACCTGCCAATGGATCGGTACTAATCCAATATGTAGACGATTTGTTGTTATGCTCTGATTCGTTTATGTCATGTTTAAATGATACTAAACTTTTGTTGCTTCACCTCTCGCACACAGGGCATAAGGTTGCTAAGGGCAAGTTACAGCCGTGCCAGACCAGGGTTAAATACTTGGGACACTGTCTTACCCAAGGCCTCCGACATCTGACAGCGGACAGAATCCACGCCATACAGACCATGACACTACCGCAGAACCAGCACCAGATCCGTACCTTCTTGGGCATGTGTGGGTATTGCAGGTCATGGATACCCGGTTTTTCCATTCTGGCTTTACCACTGCAGGAGTTAGTATCTTCCACAAAACCAGACCGTGTCTTGCACTCTGAAGAGTCAGAGCAAGCCTTCCTTAATCTTAAGGACAGTCTGATAAGAGCACCTGCATTGGGGATTCCAGACTATGGGAAACCCTTTGATTTATTTTGTACGGAGGCTGCTGGTTGTGCGGCAGGAGTTCTCACACAAAAACATGGTGATGCCAATAGACCAGTAGCATACTACAGTGCCCAGTTGGACGCTGTGGCAAGAGCACTCCCAACGTGTTTAAGGAGCGTAGCTGCAACCGCACTCTTAGTGGAAAAGAGTGAGGATGTAGTGTTAGGCCATGACATGACTGTACATACACCACATGCTGTTTCTGCCCTGTTAAATTCAGCCCAGGCCAGACACGTTTCCTCCGCTAGGTTCACTAAATGGGAACTAGCGTTAATTGCACCGACCAACATTACTATAAAGAGGTGTAATACTTTAAACCCTGCTACATATTTACCAAGTGTGCCTCATGATGCACAAAGGGTGGAAGGTAAAGGTGAATCGTTACCAGTGGTAGAAGGTGAGTTTGGTACAGGAATTAATAGGCATGACTGTATGGAGTATTTAAATCAAAATTTTACAGCTAGGCCTGACATTCATGACACACCGTTAGAAAATGCAGACTTAACGTTTTACACGGATGGGAGTTGCCATAGACAGACTGATACAGGTGAGTTATGTACAGGTTATGCTGTGGTTGATAACAAGGACGTTATAGTGGCCGAACCACTCGGTCCACCCCATTCAGCGCAGGTGGCGGAACTCGTGGCACTAAGGAGAGCGTGTGAGTTGGCCGAAGGAAAAACGGCCAATATTTACACAGACTCCAGGTACGCTTTTGGGGTGGTGCACGATTTTGGGGCCCTATGGCGTCTAAGAAATTTTCTAACGGCAGCAGGCACACCAATCGCACATGCACATCACATAAAACGACTGTTGACGGCAATACAGCTACCCAAGACAGTAGCTGTCATTAAGTGTAAAGCCCACACCTGCGAAGATGATCCAGTATCATTGGGTAACAACAGGGCTGATGAAGCTGCCAAATGGGCAGCAGGTTTAAAACTTAATCAAATGGATAAAGTGTTGGTATTTGAAACGGTTGACATGCAGAAACTGGTTGAAATGCAAGGTGTGTGTACCCATCAGGAAAAGGCAAGCTGGAGATCCAAGGGATGTGAGCAAGAGTCCTCTGGGCTCTGGAGAAATGGACAAGGGAAGCCAGTAGCTCCTAAGGCATACTACCCAAGCTTAGCAGAAGCAGCACATGGTCTGACCCATCTGGGTAAGCAGGGTATGTGTAAGTTAGTGAAGGCATACTGGTATGCACCTGGCTTTTCTTCCCAAGCAGAGAAGAGGGCAATGTCCTGTTTGACCTGCTTAAGGAAGAATATAGGAAAAACTGTACCCACCGAACCATCTCACATCCCTCCAGCAGACGGCCCTTTCCAGGTCATACAAATTGACTTCATCCAGTTACCACCCTGCAGGAACTTGAAGTATGTTTTGGTTTGCATAGACGTATTCTCTAATTGGGTAGAGGCATACCCAGCTGCTACGAACACTGCTGCATTCACGGCAAAGAAAATAGTTCAGGAGTTTGTATGTAGGTATGGTATCCCTAGAGTAATTGAAAGTGATAGGGGTACCCATTTTACCGGAGATGTTTTTCAATGTATGTGTAAGTTGATGGGTATTAATAGTAAGCTTCACACCCCATATCGACCGCAGGCCAGTGCCAAGGTGGAGAGGGTAAATGGTACTATTAAAAACAAGCTGAGTAAAATCATGGCTGAAACTGGTTTGGGATGGCCAGAAGCTCTGCCTCTTGTGCTCCATAGTATAAGGACCACCCCTAGATCCCCTCTTAATCTTTCCCCATTAGAAATACTGTTCGGGAGGCAACCTCATTTAATTATAAGTCCTCAGGAAGATTTGAAAAGTAACAACGAGGTTACTGTGAGGTACCTTATAGGGATGAGTAAGCAGCTCCAACAGCAGCAGCAGAAACTAAAACTGTTATCACCTGATATGCCTCAAATGAACTGTCATGATGTTGAACCTGGAGAGTATGTTATGATCCGAAACTTTTTACGTTCAGGTTGTTTGACTGACCGTTGGGAAGGACCATACCAAGTGCTACTGACAAGTACAACATCCGTGAAAAGTAGCTGAGAGAGACACCTGGGTCCATTCCAGCCACTGTTGGAAGGTCAAAAATCCTGAGGAGAACCAGACCAGGGGAGAGACAGAGAACCTGGACCTGTCGATTGCAAGCCTGTTCCGTGAAAGCTACAAATTGTATCAGTAGCACTTGAACAAGGCTGGTAAGACCTGGTATGGTGATGGGGTTTCAGGTTGTAACTGCTTTTGTGTATCCTCCCAGAGTTCATATCATACTGTTGTGTTTCGGGATGTCCTGGTTCTGTGCTGGTGGTCGGAGGATGGAGAGAGAGATCGGTAGTGGTGTCGGTGGAGAGGAGCTGGAAGAGAAAGAGCTGCAAAAACAAGGCCAGTACCTGACCAATATTAGCACTGTAATGGTTAAAAGATCTGCTCTCTTGGAATCTCGGCGGCAGTGTGAAGGTTTATTGTCTGAAGAGTATTGTATACGCTAAAATTGTGGGCCTGTAGTCAATGATAAATGCATCCTACGATGTCAGACCCAGAGTAATTTATACTTGGGCGAGCATCCGTTAGAGGACTACCATTCCCTAGTGGGCAAGGTTTTGAACCAAACCGAATGTTGGGTATGCTCCCAGGTTCCTCAAGGACAGCATAATGTAGGGTTAGTCCCATTCCCCTTAAAGGTCTCTGAAGTCATTGACTTACAGGGAGGCAAACCGGTGGACAGAAAATTTAACATATCCGATTCCCCTAATTTGAAGCTCCACCAATATCAAGTAGATAAATCCCTGTTATGTTTCAACTTCACCAATCCCAACAAACCTGGGAATTGGGAAGTCACAGGAATTAATCAGACAATGACCTTCTCACTGAGAGCCGATAATGTATCTATAGACTCAGCACTTTTATACAACATTGTTACAAGTGGGAAATTCTATAGGTACAGGTATACGCGGAGTAATGTTAAAGTGATGGTTGGAAGAGTACCACCCGGGTACTGTGCGAAGATCATACAACCTGATACTTGTATTAGCCAAATGGAGGAGATAGGGATGGGATCATTCATAGAAAAGATGTGTACTGGTATCATGAAACATTCCATCCCATTCATCCTCCCAGATGATGTATATTATATTTGTGGTAGAAAAGCGTATAAATGGCTCTCTCCAAGTTCCAGTGGACTATGCTATTTGGGAAAGGTACTCCCTGAAGTCATGACTCTTGCACATAATGAAATGATTGATGTCCATAGGAACATACCTTTTCCATACCTTCATACGCATTATGAACACAGAAATAAGAGAAACATGATTCCTGGTGATGTGCATAAAGCCACTCAAATGATAAGTGAGACGACTGGCTTCCAGATTTTAGTTGCACTTGATCCCACCAGGATTGCTCGGGGATCTCTAAATTATAGGTATATTCAAGATCTCGCAAAATTAATAGATAATATCACCGAGCTATATGATGACACCTTTAGGTACACTGGTAATGAGTTGCAAGTGTACAAGAAAGAGCTGGTCCAACATCGTTTAGTGCTGAATTATTTAACTGCTGTCACTGGAGGGTATTGCGTAACCCTAGCCACCCAGTTTGGTGTTAAATGTTGTACTTATATCACCAATAGCACTAGTGACCCCAAGGAGGTGATAGATCGGAAAATGGATGAAATTCTGCAGTTGAAATGGGAATTTCGGAAGAACCATAATGCTTCAATCGCTGAAGTGGAGGAACAGGTCGAAGAGTGGTTCTCCTGGTTGAACCCTATGAATTGGTTCTCTGGTCTAGGAGAGTGGGTCCAAGGACTGATTACGAGTATAGGGAAACTCCTGATCCTAGTGTTGGTGGTCATCCTAATAATTGGCATATGTATCAGATGTGTTCCAGCGGCTATGAAGTGTGCAAAAGGTTGTTCCAATGGAAACCAGGAAAATGAAATAATGATGGTAGTTACCCATGATGCTGTGAATACTAATGTAACTAAAACCCTACATTATAACCCTGAATTAGAGAGTACGATCTAATGTTTGCTTGCATATTGCCATGTATAATAAAGTATTGTCAATGTTTCTTTAGAACACCCTAGTTTAAATGTAGTCTTCATCTCCCCTTTCTTCCAAGGTTGTCCTCTCCATGGAGTGGTGCTTTCCCACACTAGCTCCCCATTGGTCCTCGACTTAGAGTCCACGTGGTATGCGTACGAGGGGCTACTTTATGTCCCCAGGGGCGCATTATTCAACGATTCAAATGACCACACGGAGTCATATCGTTAAGAACATTGAACAATACTTTATAATACAGTGTCCACATGAAATAAGATCCGAATGATAGTAGAAGTCCCATAAGAACACGTACCTTGTAATGATGTGATTTGGATTTGTTTAGCAGTGCATAAAAGTGTTATTAATGCTATTTCAAAACATCTTAAAATGAAGTCTCTAAACAATTCAAAATTATCCTTATGGGTTAGGTGCATTCCCACATCTAACATATGGTCACGACCTCTTCAGTCTGGCCTGTGGTGTGCACATAAGGCTAGTTTTATGTCCCTTCCCCCAAGAGCGCTTCATTGATGTGTAAATTAACAACTCATGCCATCCCATAACAATAACATTAACTAATGTCTTATAGTATGGCTAATCAGATAACCAATTATTAATTGTTGCTTGCGTATGGTGATAGCGTTTAATTGCTATCAAAGGGTGGACTGTCGAAACCGTATAAATTGGATGCGATCGCTTAATTGCGCACGAATCGCAACACGACATCCATTGGACGATTTGATCGTCCACGGCCATTTTATGCGTACACGCGCAATTGCACATGCTCACTATACATGCACACGCATCCCATGCCCCCGCAACTCATCATATTGTGAATGGCGAGCCATGCTTCTGTGCTCACAACAGTTAAGCGCCATTTTTACATTACATAAACACATAAAGTTAGTACAGCAATACTGTTTAAATACTGTTTTGCGTTTCAATCGCATAGCCAGCTTTTAAGTATTATTGTCGGAAACCTTACCCCGACGGACAGCAGCCTTTCCTTACAATAAACTTATATCCCATTTAACCCTAAACTGACTGAGATACGCACAATGCTATGTTTTAAAGGTATGCAGTGAATGTTACATGTTAAATAGTAGTTATATGATATCTGGGATTAGGAATAAGATAAATGGGTCATGAGTAGTATCTACCGATTTCCCTTGGTCTCAACAGGAATATGAAACCAACAGAATGAATATGGAAGGGATCACTATCGAGTTATGAAGACCTGCCAAGAATTATACTCTATACTGTATAAATCACTGTACACCTCCCCTGTAGATTTGCATGCCAAATGTTAGTACAAAGGGATTTTCTAACAGTTCAACCTCCAGTGACGTCAACCATTTACTAACAAATGAATAGCAACAACCATTGTGACTCAGTAATAAAGGGCCAATAGGGAACCCCTGAGTATTCAGCTTATGTTCAAAGGTAATTGTACACCTATAAATTGCCATGCAGTCTGGATCCCAGCCCCTTTCCTTTGCTACCTTTCTCCCTGCCTGACCCTAAAGAAACACACAGCAATCCTGATGGACAGCTGTTAGTCTAGGATCCAGACCGCATGGCGAAGTGTTGGTAATTGTATCTTTGTCTTTATCATGTATATAGCTGCATTGTATAGATTAAGGCTGATTATACCCTTTTTACAATATAGTACCTTTGTGTGTGTTGGAACCGCAAACTGTTTCTGTGTGACAAAGTTATTTTATATTGAAATGGGAGGTATGGGTAATCTGGTCTGTGCAATCAAATATCTCTAATATCAATGCTGTTCAAACGGTATCAATAATACATTCTGGGGCGTTTCATTTTCTGATCTCTATACAGGCTTACAAGGCACTCTGGTTTGTAAGTAGTGACATGCATTATGCACAGGGGACTGTGGCCTGACTTCTGACTAAAGTAAGGCAGTTGTACAGTGGCCTCACTTACATTCCCTTGAGTGTAGGTTATTTTTGTTTATTTTTCCAAGTTGGTACGATAATGCCTTCTGCACTAACTGGCCAACATTGTTTGCAAGATTTACAATGAATTTCCAATTAACAAAATCTACTGTCCTTCTAACTAATCTGAGTGTCGGGCGCTGTCAACAAGTATTAACCCTAACCATCATCTCCTAAAACAGTCTGGACAGGCAAAAACTTCTATTAAAGTACCAAATAATTGCACATCATTTTCCTGTACACAAGTTACTCAGAATTAACTGGGAAAGGCTCAGCCAGTGAATAAGGGAAAGGCTCAGCCAGTGAATAAGGGAAAGGCTCAGCCAGTGAATAAGGGAAAGGCTCAGCCAGTGAATAAGGGAAAGGCTCAGCCAGTGAATAAGGGAAAGGCTCAGCCAGTGAAATGGGAGTAATTCCTTACATAATTAGCGCTTAAAATGACAAATGGGACCAGTTGATATTACCACATCACCACATTGATATTATCCATCACTAACACTACATGTGTATACAGATGTGCCGACATACATCTATCCTCTGTGCGCTACAAGTCCCGCTACACAACGCGGGAGCTCCGTGTGACTTGGTAGCGCCGAGCGTCTCTTCGTGCGTCTTTTTACCATCAAATGCATCTTATTCGACAGTTTGTGAGTAAATGATGTATGTAATTTGTTCCCATACATTACCAGATTTTCATTCCAAACAGCCAGATTGGACAGATATAGGACAGAAAACTGTCTAGTGTATGCCCAGCATAAGTTACAGTGTTACAGCCGCTGACACTCTAACGTAGCATCTCGCATGCAGTTACACCCCAACTTACTCACAGAACATAGGCATGCTGCATATCACTGTAATCAGCAGAAGCCGCTTGTGCTATGTATTCACATCAGTGTGCAAATAAGACACATTTGAAGGTAAAAAGATGCACGAAAAGACGCTCTGCGCTACAGAGTCACGCCACGGCATGGCGTGACTAGAAGGGCTGTTTAACGTGCCAGGAGGCTAGTGGACCCATCTGTAGCTGCACTTTATTACATTCAAAGTCAGAGTATTCATTTACTTAAAAATAGCCACAGGACATAATTTATATAACTGAGAACAAACTGCGACTATGTTCCAAGACTTATATTAACGAAAATGTTTTCTTATTTTATGCAGCCACCCGACACAGGATCATTAACAATCAGAGTAATGAGTTTTAGCTTCCCCTTCAAAACGCAACAGATGTGAAGCTATATAAACCATGCTTTTTCCCCCTTAATCTTTTCGGGAGAAACGGAAGAACTATTTTCATTGCAGTGTCTTGCTGAGCAAAAAGGCAATGCATCTCTTATTCTTCTAATTAAGCAATAAAGCAGAGAGTATATAAACCAGTTATCTCCCAGATTCCCTTGGGGCCGAGGGGCACCCATTCATGGATAGAGAATAGGTGCTTTGCAACCGGACACAAATTACACTTTCATAGTATAAGGAAGATTATAAAATTACAAAAGCAGCTCCCAGGCTTCCTGAAGAAATCAAAAACTTTAAAAAAAAAAATTCAAGCATTTATAAAAATAAATCAAGCAATGTGATTAATAACTGCAGACAAGCTGCTATATGGCAGATTTCCTCAGGGAAACTGTCACCAAAAAACTAGGCCTGTTCATACAATAACTTGATCTTGAACCTACTGTAGATATGCAAGCTTGCAGTTCTTGCTAGTAAGCAATGTTTATGCATATTCGTCTAGGTTTGTCCCTTTACAAATCATGCCAAAGAAACATTATGCTATATCACTGCTTTCAAAAGGAGCAACTCGCTCATTTATGCAACATTAAAGCCAAACATAATAAAGCTTACAGAGATTTGAATACAATGTTCTGAGCTCACAAGGACACAAAATACAAGTGAATGCCTTTATCAAGATACATTTAATTTCAAGTGTGAATCCGTGATCTGAATTTTGCATCTACGAATGTCAAACACTTGCTAGGTAAAGAACACTGCAGCATAAATTCATAGGGGGAATGTACTAGTTACTGTTTTTCTGAAACTGACAGTTCTCCAGCAATTTTCTTGGTGGTTTTCAAACCTCCAGATGTACTTAACTGCTCTGTATGGGAAGGGGGGGTCAGAGTGTGTGACTGCGATAGACTGGGTGGTAGGATCAGAAAGAGATGTGAGCAAAATTCATGTCACTTATATAAAATAGATAATGGTGAAGAATTAGGAGAGGAACTTTAAGTCGCTAAATCTCCCCCACCATTGCACATAGAAAGATGGGGGCACTTCTTTCAAACTGGTGCCCCCATCAGGGTCGGACTGCCACAAAGGGAGACAGGGGAAATCCCTGGTGGGCCCCACTGCCTGAGGGTCCAGTCACTTCCTCTAATGTCAGGTTCCAGATCGTGCACTCAAATTATACATTGTTACTCTATTACAGGGTCAGTTACCTGGTAGAGCAGAAACACGGATGCTTGTTCTTTTTCTATAGAAACTACACCAAGTTTTACTATCCTGCCAATAAAAATTAGTGGTTGGGTTACATGGTGCGTTATGCACCTTACGACGCGACAGGGGTTCCGACGGCCGATATCTCGGGCAGTCCCCACACGGTGCGATCGGGTGGTCGAGCGTCAGATATGCTGGCACCCCCCTCCCCCGCATAGCACTGCATGAGATCGCACATTGCATCCCCAGATCAACTGAACCTGCAGTAAGATCTGGGGGTGCGATGTATGACCCCACAGGTGCGCTCGCACTGGCCGATATCATGCCCATACACGGTACGATATAGCAGCAAAATCTTACCAATCGACGGATCAGCTGCTATATCACACCCTGTATGGGCACCTTCTGGGCCTGATTCAGATTTGGCATAGAGTGAGATAGAGCAAGTAACGGTGTACCTGGTCAAACCATGTTGCAAGGGGGTGCAATACATATTTTTGCATGTAGGGTAAATACTGGCTGCTTTTGCATGTAGCTCACAAATGATGGACAGCTTTATTATTACACTGCAATTTAGATGTCAGTTTGGACACACCCCTCCCAAATCCAATCTCTCTGCACATCTTACATCTGCCCCACCTGCAGAGCAGCATGGTTTTACCAAGGATGCACAGTTACTTGCTCTTTATTACTCTACTTGCTCTTTATTACTCTATTCCTTATGTTTGTAGTTGTAAAAACAAATTAAAGTCATCCCAATGGTAGTAACTTAGATAACTCTTTTTACAAAGGCATGCATTTTCTAGACCCAATGCAGTTCTCAATGAGTTTTAGACATTGGCTGGTATGTAAAGGGGATCCCTATCATATGTAGGCGACTTAAATTATTGAATTGTTAATGACCTTCTGCAAACTTTTTGTACACACAGGTTTTGGTCAGCAAATTTCACCAAAGCCCATTACTACTGTAGGCACAGCTGTGTATTTTTATAGACCTTGCATACACACAAAACTGCTTAGAACTTACTCAGTTATCTCCTCTGTCACTGTGTGTTCCACCTGCAGTCGAGAGTTGACTTCTATGAAGTAGTGTTTTCCATGCTTATCCACAAGGAACTCAACTGTACCTGCGTTTTCATAGCTGACCTGCAGACAGACAAGAGAGAAGATTGAGAATGGCAAGGAGAGTAGCATGGTACGGAGAGACACTATGCTGTAAGAGTAGCTCACTTTTCTATCAAATTTTCCTAATATAAATGATAATACATAACCCACATTAACAGACGTCATTCAAACAGAGTGAGATTATTTTATAGATATACAATATGCATCAATTAATTACTCATCTATCCCAATGATGACACTAAGTTGTGCGTGCGTTTTAACATAGGCGTTTTTTCATGAACCCGTTATTTTTTCGTCTTTAAGTCTTTCCCTGGCACTAAAAACTTTGCTGATGCACACTGAAAGCACGCCTTATGGTGGAGTATGTCTTGCATTGCAGAAGCACCAGAACTGTGCACACTCAAATAAGGGCAAACAGAGTCCTACACAATTCAATCGCGCTTACAATTCATAAAAACATAACTGTGCCGCAATGGAGCATTCTCGTGTAGGCCAAGCTCAGTGAGCGCGGGTTTACGGTACTGCGAGCTATGTAGAGATGGATGTAAGCATAAATGCGTCTATCTCTTCCATTCAATATAGCGGTCTGGAATGTCTCAAGATGTGTACAACTTCCACATGGAAGAACAGACCCATTGCTTCTATGTACACAGGTCAGGAGCAGCATTCATCTAATTTCCATCCAACTCTGCACCAGGTCCCTAGTATACACATACACTGGCATATGTTCTAATCTACATAAGCAAATCTTATCCAAAATCACCTCCCATCCCTCCAGCATTATGGATTCAACACTGAAATTATAGATGGTCCTGGTCATTATTCATGATACTAATTAAATAATGTATATGACCAAAATAAAAATGAATGTTTCAGGATTACTCTGAAATGAAATTAGATGCATTAAGCAAAGAGTCTTTGTGCAAAGATAAATATACAACTCGTGACTAGCTATGAAGTGCAGTAAATGGGCACCATGTGAAATGCTGATCTATTTCTCCTACTGAGGGACAGACTATGGGGGCAACCCAATTATCTGCAGCCGCGGCACACATTACAGATAAATATGTCACAGCTACGTCGCTCCTATTACTGAGCTCGCCTATCGGGGTGCGAGGCAAAAGGAACAGTGCTGAGATTGCAATGTGCCACCTTTACTAGCGTTTCCATGCCATTCCTTCTGCACGGGCTTCTCATTTAATTGAATCAATCCCTATGACTTGTGATGCTGGCAGAGGTTAGCCATCTATATATAAAAATGAAAAGGTCACATGACTGTACTTGCAAGACCTGGCAATATGCCCAGACTAAATCAACTATAACGTAGCAAAAGTTTAATATTTAGTTTGGCAGTGCCACTAAAGTAACTGTATTAACTGCATTAAATCAAGGCCAAATTAATAGCAGCATTAAAAGACATAGAACAACTGTAATTGTTACATTCCCATTAATGGGGTGAAATATAGTCCATGCTTGAAACATATCCATTATATGCTTGAGGAAAGAGCATCACTGAGGTATTAACAGGAATAGATTAATTTAGTATCACCGTGGCATCTGTACCATAGATAAAAGACGAATACACTTGGCAATTGTTGCCAATACCGTTCTGCATATTCCTGCTTCCAGTCCTTCTTGGTTGTCCCATGTCTAGAATAGGATGCAGTGTGGCTGAGGAGGAGGCTCGAAAGATATTACCACCTTGCAAGGCTGTGCCCTTCTGTCTCCTTCAGGGCGAGACAGATACAGAGAGGTAGATTCTGTATGCGCCGCACTTCATGAAAGAAATAAAAGATCAGACAGCAGCAGCCTTGGCAGGACCTGCCGAAAGGCTGCAACTTCCTGGGCACTGCAGTGCAGTATGGCTGCAACAATAGGTGACAGATCCAACAGCAGAGATCTCCACCAGGTAAGTTATGCTGGGTAAACACTGGGCTATATATGGGGCGCAAAATCGAAAGGCCGATATCACGAGCGCAATCGGTTGGTGTGTACCCCCGATATATCTGAACGACGTTCACAGGCAGTGTCGGGTATGCAGCACATGAGATGTCCGATATATCTGCAGATATATTGGCGCATCCGGATGTGTGTACGGGCAGACTGTTGACCGTATGCTTGCTGGAGGGATCCGGCAGTGATTGGCATCTCAACTGGGTGGGCAAATTCAAATGCCCACCCAGTTGTGATGTCAGCGCTGACAGTGCAGACACATAGGCAGAATGATTGGTAAGAGTGTATACACTTATAGTAGCCATCGTTAGATAGGTCGGTGGCCAAGTGTGAACCCAGCTTTAGGATATGGGAAGGGGGTGGTTATATATAGTTTTTGGTAGGTAATACTAACAATAAGGGGGTGGAGTGTAAAGGGTTAAAGACCTAATGGAGCTTTTTTTCATGAGACTGAGGGAAATTATTAGAAGTTTAATTGTCTCTGTATTATATGGCGGTCACAATTGCGATCTGCAGTATATGGTGGTCACCAATGCTGTCTGCAGTATATGGCGGTCACCAATGCTGTCTGCAGTATATGGCGGTCACCAATGTGGTCTGCAGTATATGGCGGTCACCAATGTGGTCTGCAGTATATGGCGGTCACCAATGTGGTCTGCAGTATATGGCGGTCACCAATGCGGTCTGCAGTATATGGCGGTCACCAATGCGGTCTGCAGTATATGGCGGTCACCAATGCGGTCTGCAGTATATGGCGGTCACTAATGCTGTCTGCAGTATATGGCGGTCCCTAATGCTGTCTACAGTATATGGCGGTGATATAGGTAGAGGGTGAGTAATATCCACTGGGACAGGGGGAGCGAAGGGGAACACAAAGGCTAGCTTCATCCCTGGTACTCCTCGCACGCAACGTACATCCCCCAAAGAGCATAGCTGTACAGGGGAGGCCTAGGAAATTGCTGCACTGTAACCAAAAAATCCTCATGGCTGCCCCAAGTAGTGCCATCTTTGGCTTTGTGCATACACGCTTTATTTAAATGAACCCCCCCTTATTTCATTGTTGTCATATGAAATGCATAAAAACAGTGATACCTACAGTTTGCAATGACCTTAAGGTAAACAACTGAACAGACAGGTAAAAATAAACCATGTCCTTCCTTCCTGTTCCCTCACTTTCCTAAGGTATTCATATACACGGCAGAGTCTAATCCTTTCACCCATCAAAAATAGAACCGATGGTATTGATTTAAACACTAGTGTGCTCAAGCCTTTATTCTCAGGGATGGGAGGATGGGGTAGCAGAATAGGCAGCAACTATGACTACAACAAAGCTTGGCATGCAGGGCTGGCACTCAATACAGTCAGTTTCTGCTTTAGATGATCGGATCTAAATTTTTCATGAGAAGTCTACACCTGACCACCAAAAAACAGCATTTTTATAAGAATAATTCAATGTAATTGGAAGACAAAGTGGAAATGTAAGATGTACATCACTGCAATTCTGTAACCACGCAATTAAGCCAGATGTACATATGTAAACATAGATACAGATGTGCCCTCGTACAATACTGCTGCAGTCACACCAAACAGCCCTTCTCAGCGCACCAGATCCTGTGTGACTCGGCTTGTGATCAGAATCTCTCAGACTCAGTGACACAGATTTACAAGTGGTGCAAATCCGGCAGGATCAGACGACATGTCGGCAACATAGTCTAGTGTGTACCCTCATTGTCACTGACAATTTGGCAGGTCCGACGACAACAAAGTTAGCCGGGGCCATGCAGCATGGCCCCCGCCATCGCTCCAGGCATCGGCAAGTGTGTATGCACTTGCCGATGCCGCAACCCCGCCAGGATGTATCGCTAATAAGGTCTGTACACACACTAGACAGTCTAGTGTGTACCGGCCTTTAGACGAACATTTGAGTAAAAAAATATGCTACACCATTCAGTGCTCCAGGTATCTCTTGCCGCATGGTGTACTGAGGATGTGTGTATGAGGACAGTTGTAGAACACTTTGGCTTTTCTGCCTTAGGTACCAGATCCCCTTACTAATGCTTCAAAGGCATGAAAATAAACTTCACATGCAGGTGGTAGATTACACACAGCTACATTTAGTGACCTATAATTTCCATTACAACAACCGATACTGATTTCTCTTGTAAAACAGAAATTATCGCCCTGTCACCAATACCTAGCCTATTTGAAAGACTCCAAACACCTCACAGTAATAAAGAAAGAAACTGAACACATGAACTATGTGGGGTTCAAGTACAGAGATCAGCACAAAAATCACAATTTTAACAAAATCATATCAATCTTGACTTAAGCTTTATCCGTTTATTCTGTCACTCACACCAGGACATTGATTACACTCCTAAAATATAAACTTGTATTTATTTATATTATTCAACAAATCACCTAATAATTCACTATAATCTTCTTGGTTGTGGCCAAAGGGTTTGAGAATGACACAAGTATTGGTTTTCACAAAATTTGCTGCTTCAGTGTTTTTAGGCATTTGTCAGATGTTCCTGTGGTATACTGGAGCATTTCATAAGTGTCAAAGGCTTTTATTGACAATTACATTAAGTTTATGCAAGAAGTCAATATTTGTAGTGTAGACCCTTCTTTTTCAAGACTTCTGCAATTTGCATGCTGTCAATCAACCACTGCTATGCAGATGATACACAACTGTACCTGTCCTTTGCTCCAGGTACAAAGGACCCAATAACAACCCTAAATGGCTGCCTAGCTGAGCTTCAGGAGTGGATGAGTGCCAGTTGGCTGCGACTGAACCCTGATAAAACACCGGTCCTTATGATAGGTCACAGGACAGGGCTGCAGCATAGCCAACCAACAGGACTTACGCTAGGGGGTTCAGAATTACAAAACACTAACCATGTGCGGAATCTTGGTGTTGTCCTGGATAGTGGCTTGACACTTAAACATAAGGTATCAGCCACAATCAAATCCTCATTCTTTCATCTGAGGAACATAGCCAGAATCAAGCACTTAATTCCCTCAAAAGATCTGCCTAAAGTCATACATGCATTTATATCATCACGCCTAGACTACTGCAACGCCCTCTACCTCGGTCTCCCAGCAAAAGAATTACACCGCTTCCAGATGGTACAAAATGCAGCTGCCAGGCTATTAACCAACCAGCCCCGTTCCAGCCACATAACACCCATTCTCTACTCCCTTCACTGGCTGCCTGTCAGATGGCGAATTGCTTTCAAGATTGGATTAATAACTTACAAAGCCCTTCATGACCATGGCCCAGGGTACCTGAAACAGCTTCTGATTCCTTACTGTCCCACTCGATTACTGCGATCCATTGACGAAGGACTATTAACAGTACCTAGAATCTCATGGAATTCGTCTGGGGGTCGAGCTTTCAGTTTTGTGGCTCCAACCTTTTGGAACTCACTTCCCCGCACAGTTCGAGAGGCCTCCACTCTAGAATCCTTCAAAAATAGACTCAAGACTCACCTATTCACCCAAGCATTTCACTAATGTCCTATTTTGTACTGTAAATGTAAAGCACTTTGAGTCCTTTAGGAGAAAAGCGCTATATAAATAAAATTATTATTATTATTATTAACTTCTGGGCCACATACTGACTGATGGCCGTCCATTCTTGCCTAATCAATGCTTGGAGTTTGTCAGAATTTGTGGGTTTTGTTTGTCCACCAGCCTCTTGAGGATTGATCACAAATTCTCAATGAGATTAAGGTCTGGGGAGTTTCCTGGCCATGGAACCAAAATTTTGATGTTTTGTTCCCCGAGCCACTTAATTATCACTTTTGCATTATGGCAAGGTGCTCCATCATGCTGGAAAAGGCATTGTTCGTCACCAAACTGTTCTTGAATGGTTGGGAGAAATTGCTCTTGGAGGATGTTTTGGTACCATTCTTTATTCATGGCTATGTTCTTAGGCAAAATGTGAGTGAGCCCACTCCCCTGGCTGAGAAGCAACCCCACACATGAATGGTCTCAGGATGCTTTACTGTTGGCATGACACAGGATGGTAGCGCTCACCTTTCCTTCTCCGGACAAGCGTTTTTACATATGCCCTAAACCAGGGCCCGACAAACCCCGGTCGCCAGGGCGAATAAGATTTTAGTCCTGGCAACCGAGTTTTCCAAGGCTTGTGTCCCCCACCCACCCCCTGCTGCAGGCTCCATTTGCCAGGCGCCCGCTGAAATCTTACCTTGAAGGCGCCCGACTCACCGCAGCGGCAGCCAGAGCTCACTCCTGAGCTTCGGCGTCCGGCTCCCCCCACGGGTACTATGGGAGAGACATCATGACGTCTCTCCCATAGTAACGAGAAGCGGCAGACGTCAGAGCTCACTCCTGAGCTCCAGAGTCCGGCTCACTCCACGGGCACTATGGGATAGAAGTCATGACGTCTCTCCCATAGTTCCGAAGAGCGGCGGACGGCAGCGGACGCAGGATCAGGGCTTAAGGTACGTATTCTGTTTTTTTGGGGGGTTTTGTGTGTGTTCGTACAGCACTATTACAGGGGGCTTACTACTGGGGGCACTTTTACAAGGGGCTTACTACTGGGGGCACTTTTACAGGGGGCTTACCACTGGGGGCACTTTTACAGGGGGCTTACCACTGGGGGCACTTTTACAGGGGCTGGTATAGGCATGTTGCAGAATCTGATGACCATTAAAGAGGTATTGCGTGGTGATTTGATTGTATGTGGGGAGGTTGAGGGGCACTGAAAGGGCATGTGTGGTGGTCTATACAGCTTCATATATTTTGGTAATGGACGATGGTCTGGCTCCTAAACTTTTAAGATGGCTCCTAGATTTCACAAAAATTTGTCGAGCCCTGCAAAGGGAATTCATCAGAGAAATTAACTTTACCCAAGGTCTCAGGTAATGGGTATGCGGCAGCCCAACAGGAGCAGAGTGCGAAGCAGCGGAAGCCCGACAGCGCTGGAAATCCCGATCGTGGATAGGTAAGTATAGATTAACCCTAACCCCCCTAACCCTAACCCTCCTTAGGGGTGCCTAACCCTAACTTCCCACCCAAGTGCCTAACCCTAATCCCCCCTCTAAGTGCCTAACCCTAACCACCCCCTTCCCCGCTGCCTAAACCTAAGTCCCCCGGGGGGGTGCCTAACCCTAAATCCCCCCCGGGGGTGCCTAACCCAGCCTAACCCTAACCCTCCCGGGGGGGTGCCTAACCCTATGTCCCCCCCGGGAGCCCTAAACCTAACCCTCCCCCCCCAGCGGCTGTCCGCTTGCGGCACCCAGCATCACTACGATCGTGATGCCGGGCGCCGGTCTCCCGGCGTCGGGGAAATGCGGGCGTCTACATCTAGACGCCCGGCATTTCACCCATGCCGGGATAAGACAGTCGGGAAGCCGGCTGCCGGTATTTAGGCAGTCGGCTTCCCGATTGCTTCCCGGTCTCAGCAGTCCAATCTCTATCTTTTACAGAATATCAGTTTGTCCCTGATGTTTCTCCTGGAGAGAAGTGGCTTCTTTGCTGCCCTTCTTGACACCAGGTCATCTCCAAAAATCTTCACCTCACTGTGCATGAAGATGCACTCACACCTGTCTGCTGCCATTCCTGAGCAAGCGCTGCACTGGTGGTTACCCTGATCCCACAGCTGAATCAACTTTAGGAGACTGTCCTGGCGCTTGCTGGACGTTTTTGGGCACCCTGAAGCCTTCTTCACAACTACTGAAACTCTCTCCTTGAAGTTCTTGATGATCCGATAAATGGTTGATTTAGGTGCAATCTTACTAGCAGCAATATCCTTGCCTGTGAAGCCCTTTTTGTGCAAAGCAATGATGACTGCACATATTTCCTTGCAGGTAACCATGGTTAACAGAGGAAGAACAATGATTTCAAGCCCCACCCTCCTTTTAAAGTTTCCAGTCTGTTATTCTAACTCAGGGTTCTTCAAACTTGGCCCTCCAGATGCTGTGGAACTACACATCCCAGCATGCACTGCACATAGTTTTAGCATGCTGTTATATCAAAAAGGTGGCAGTGCATGCTGGGATGTGTAGTTCCACAGCAGCTGGAGGGCCAAGTTTGAAGACCCCTGTTCTAACTCAATCAGCATGACAGAGAGATCTCCAGCCTTGCACTCGTCAACACTCTCACTTGTGTTAACGAGAGAATCACTGACATGATTTCAGCTGGTCCTTTTGTGGCAGGGCTGAAATGCAGTGGAAATGTAGTTTTGGGATTAAGTTCATTGTCATGACAAAATAAGAGTTCTAGTATAACATACCTTTGTTAACTCTTTCTTCAAGGTCCATAGGGTCCACAAGAATTACCTTGGGGGTATGTGGTTGGAGTGATCCAGGTACCAAACAGTTACAAGTTTTAGCTCCCAGAATGCACTGGGTCCTCCTCCATATATACCCCGCCCCTGGCTACAGGTACATAGTTTGTAACCAAGCCCAAGGCTGGAGAAGGAAAGAGGAGAAGGAATGTACACTAAAAACACATTCTCTAAGAAGAGGGAATCATTGAAATACAAAAGAAAAAGATTACCAAATAACCACATGTCAAGGGTGGGTGCCCAGTGGACCTCAAAGAAAAAGTTAACAAAATGGTATGTTATACTATAATTCTTATTTTCTTCTTCGGTTCCATAGGGTCTTCAGGAATTACCTTGGGGATGTCCCAAAGCAGTTCTCTTAAGGGTGGGGATGATCTTGAGCAGAAAGGAGAATCCAGTGCCCAAAGGAAGCATCCTGAGAGGCAAAAGGTATCAAAGGCGTAAAATTTGAGAAAAGTGTGGACGGAAGACCACGTGGCTGCCTTGCACAATTGTTCAGCAGAGGAACCATGTCGAAACGCCCACGATTGTCCCACAGACAGAGTAGAATGTGCCCTGAGAACCAAAGATAAATCCCACGGAGCTACCGGAGTGACAAAACTGTTCTATCATCAGACAGAGGGGCTAAAACCAAACTGGTAGTGCAGATACCTAAACTCTCAGGGTGCCAGGTGGAGACCCAGGTCTAACCCAGCCTGGAGAAAACCCAAGCGCTCGTGAGACCCTAAAAATTCAGGATCATATTTTCTATGGAAACGTCATTGAAAATGTGAGTGCCAAATTCTGTAATAGGGCATGATAGCCTTCCTCTGCCCGCATCTAAGTATTGTCTGAATTACAGAGGTAGTAAAACCCTTGGCTTTTAAGGTGAAAGACTCAAGAGCCACACAGTCAAAGACAGACGAGGAAGGTCTGCATGCAGGCAGGGACAATGTGCTAACAGGTCCGGTCTTAGAGGCAGAATCCACGGAGTGTCTATTGACAGACTCCGTAAGTCAGTGAACCAAATGGCATCTGGGCCAAGCAGGAGCTTTCAGTATCACTGTGCCGCCCTCTTGCTTGAATTTACTAAGGACCCTTGGGAGGAGGGAGATTAGAGGAAAGAGGTACGCTACTTTTAAGTCCCACTTCACTGCAAGAGCATCCATGAAGTCGGCTGAGGGATCTCTGGTTTGGACCCGTACCTAGGGACCTTGTGGTTGTGACCTGAGGCCATGATGTCTACTTCTGGTGGTCCCCATTTGTCCACTAAGATCTGAAAGACATCCGGATGAAGAGCCAATTCCTCGGCGTGTATATCCTGACGAGTTAGGAAGTCCACTTCCCAGTTGAGGACTCCTGGAATGAATACAGCAGAGATTGCTGGACATTCTGCCCAGACCAGAATGCTTGTCACTTCCCTCACGGCAGACAGACTTCACTTGCCTCCCTGATGGTTGAGGTAGGTTACTGCGGTCGCGTTGTCGGACTGGATTTGGAAAGGCCTGCCCTTTAGTATATCCTGTGCTTGAATGAGTGCTTTGTATACTGCACGAAGTTCTAAGATGTTTATAGATAAGTGATCCTCCTTGGTTGTCCATCTTCCCTGAAAAGTATGACGAACTGTCACTGCACCCCAATAAGGGTAAGGTGCAATCAGGGAGATTGCTGCTATTTCAGGGAGTCTCCCTGACAATGAGAGTTGGCAAGTATTCCTTGGATATGTAGTAACTGTGGTTTTCATACATATCAGTTGAGCACTATATTGCCAAGCCTTTGGGCTTGTCAAACACACAAATGGCAGCTGTAAAACTGGCCATTAGTACATACTCAGTGGTCTTTCTCCAGTCTTTAAGAGTATGTAAAGTATTAGCGGTTAGAGAACCTCACGTTTTCATTGCTCTGGTTTTATTTCTCTATCACTGAAACAATAGATTTCCTGGCCGATAAAATTATAAATTCCATGAGATCAGGTGGAAAAAAAAGCAGCATATGGCAAGTCACATTGAGCTAGTATTAATGCAGAGGAGACGCTAAAACCATCTGACGGCAGCTGTTGTGTCTTATTGTCACTTATAAAACAGGACGAAGTTAAGAGACAAAGTAAAAAGACCTGACCTCATTAATGTGCATTACACTGTGCGCAACTGGCTGGGTGCAGCTTCAGACAACTGTCATCTTAAATATTAATCTACTGCAGAGGTTTAACCTACAAACTCATAGGAAGAAAAGAGCAAGAGAAACTGACAGTGTAGGAGAGTGACAGCAAAATAAAAAGAAAAAGACAATGTACAAAAAAAAAAAGAGACCGATTGAGAGCAAAGAAAATGAGGGTGAGATGCAGTGCAAATAAAATGTTCACATTGACTAAGTTATTGTTTATGATCACGTCTAACACTTTATGCCACTAATGTTATTAACATGTGAATAATATATACAGAATGTATGGATAGGAATATTAAACAGCCACATAACCTGACTGCGCTTCATACTGTATGCGGTTATTGAGGCTATAGTAATTGTGCGAGCACAGAATGATCAGGCTGTAAAGCACAGGCTGCTTGCTATAGTCCCAGGATAGGCCTGTGTTTATCACAAGCACGTCTGATTTCTTATACTATAGGTTTTTGCTATTCTTGTGAAGCAACATAATACTACAAACCACTGATCACGTATGGAACTACTCATTTTACCCTGCAAGCAGCTCTGTACTGTATGTGGCTCTCAATATAACAAGTGTCCATGTAAGACGAAATTGCCCCTTTAAGCTGCACCACTGCAGGCTGCCTTCACACAACATAAAGGACCCCTGCAGAATTGCACTAAGGGTGTTCCTTTTTATTTTAAGACAACTGCAATGTGTGTTGCTATACAAAAGAAACACACAGTAAAAGACAGTCGCCTTTCCCGAGGGAAAATTTTCAAAATGTTGCAACGAGAATGTTGACATGGACAGAATGTCGACATTTAACTGTTTCAACACTAACAGCATGTCGACATGAATGTTGACAGCCACTTTTAGGGTAGGTTGGCGTTAGGGTTAGTCGACTAATATACGTAAAAACGTGTTGTCGACATGCTGACTCAGCATGTCGACAGGCTATGACAGTCGAGAGTCGACTTTTTATACCACACCTTATCCAGAGCATAAACCAATCAATAAGCACCTCTTTGCTCACTTTCCTACACAACATCTCTTAATTGTCATTTGAATTTAAAAAGGAGGTAATTATATCCCCCATGTGCACCTGTAATGGTTCAGGAACACAGAGGAGCTTCCTTTGTCTTGTGTCACCACACATTGGGAAAGGCTCCCTTTGTTTATTCATTAGACTGAACATTTTGACAAACTATCTTTCATTTCAGTCATGTGAAGTTCACAGTGACAAACTAAGTTTCTGCATGCCATTCATTGTGCTTCTTTAGAGAAATAAAGAAACTTTTAGCAATATTCAGCTTTATCAATTATCAAGTGCTAAAGATTGACTTTACTGAACCCCAAACGTCCCAAAATAGCCCTAATCTGTCAGCAGGTACTTATTGATTTTGGAATTCTTTGTGGCATTCATTAAAAGATGCTGATGTAGGTACAATTCCAAACCAGGACTGCTTAGCGCAGAGGTCATACTCAATCCTGGTGGATGAATAACTATTTTACATAGGGACTGTTGAGATCTTTATCTGGCAAATGAAAATCTTCTGCAACAAAGAATCTCTCACGCTTGTGGATTTTATCATCTTACTTGGAAATGTCCACGCATTCTCAATTTCTGACAATCAAGTCTTAAAGTCCATAGTGACAGGAAGGAAACTACCAAACCTATGTAGACTAAGGTATGTGTATTTGGGTTACTATACCATCTTGACATACGAGTTATGGAGCATACACACGGTCAGATTTGTCAGACTTGTCAGATTTATCAGATGAACGATTGAACGATTTTAACGATTTTACCAAAGTTTTGAACGATTTGAACGATTGAACGATTTTTGACTGCATTAAAATGAATGGAATCGTCCAAGTCTGACTGCAAACACATCAGATGTCAGAAATCGTTATCTGACCATCGGGAACGCGCATCGTTGATCGTCCATCGTTCAGGCATGTCAGATATGAACGATTTTCCTTCAGATATGAACGACTGAACGATTTTTAAATCGTTATCGTTCATATCTGAAGGAAAAATCTGACCGTGTGTATGCACCATTACTCTGTATTCCAGAAAAGTCATAGCTGTATATCAGAAAAAACAGTTGTCTACAATTTCTTTAAAGCGGAGTACACAGTTGTCCAACCCTCAGGAGATCAGACTGCAGATTAGACTGTTTACACAATCCTACTGCAGACCTGCTCGCAGATTCTACATCCAATCCTCACTTGTCCAATTTTTCAGCATACCTCAAATCTGTGGCTGCTGAAAAACATACATTTGGCTGCATAGGAAAGGTGATTTATTACTGAATAATTTAATTTGGAATAATGGTGAAGAGAGGAATGGTGAGAATTAATACCCTGATTAGTGGATGGGGACTGCATTTCAAGTTTCCAAAAAAATAAAAAATTAAACGGCGTGAGGTCCCCCCACAGAGGCATAACCAGCCCCAGGTTCTTGGAGCTGGCACTGGTTCTAAAAATATGAGGAACAAAACAAGTAGGGGTCCCCCATATTTTTAGAACTAGCATCGGCTACATTAGCAGGTGGTGTCACAGCTAGGGGACAAACTTGACAGGATCCCCCGGCCAAAGCATTCATCCCCCTAACTTGTCAGCCCAGGCCGGGTATTCCTGGGGAAGTGGGGATCCCACAAATAAAGGGGTCCCCTCTCTCCAGGGCACCCAAGGCCAGGACTGAAGCTTGGGGCTACCCCCGGCACCCCTGGGCTGTGGGTGCAGAGTTAATAGTCCATTGTTAAAAGTGTAATATTGTCTTTTACAAGTGGAACTACAGGTCCCAGCAAGCCTCCCCTGCATGCTGGTTCTTGGAGAACCAGAAGTACCAGCAGGTGGGGCATTAAGTGCCTGCTGGTACCTATAGTACCCCTGTAAAAGAAATATTTAAAAAAAAAAAAAAAAAAAACACAGAATGTTTAATATTTATTTCACAGCAAATTCACCTGGAGGGTGGCAGCCTTTAACCTCTTTTACATGGCTGTCACCCATTCAGGACTTCCCGACGTCTTCTATCATCAGGAGCTCTTCACCGTTCCTCCTCCACTGCCGGACTGACACCCGCAGGCTTATATAAGTCGGCGCAAGGGGGCTGGGCGATTATTGGCTGAACCAATCACGGCTCGCCACTCCCATCTTCAAATTCAAAAATGAGGCAACACCATTTTTTAAATAGAAAGCCTCCGAAGCTGCACCGCCGCCAGCTGGCATCTCCAGTAATGTCCCGCAGCGGGCACTTAGGATCCCGCACCACTGCCACACTGATGGTGTGTTGGGCTGCTGGAACCGGAGATCGGTCACCAGCTCAGGTCTCCGCAGCCTACACACTACAGTATTGATTGCCTGGTTGGCGGTCGGTTCTCCTAGTTTTCATACATGTTTAAAAACCAGGAGACCCGACAGATGACCAGGATCGAATCTGCGAGAGGTGGGTCACGGATTGGACAAGTGTGTACCCTACTTTCCACTCCCAGAATGGTCCCGGAATGTTGGGAGACCTCAAATATTACAGAGTGTGTAGGATAAACTCACAAATTTCAGAACAGCCCCAAATACTATAAAGCGCATGCGCAGGATGACACGATGTACTGTAACAATGTCACAAGTGTTTCATACAATCCGGCCATAGTGGACTCACACAGGACTCCCTGCCTGTGCCATGTTCACTACTGACTGATCCAGTGGCCAGCCTGTCATCATTTGTGTAAGAATCAATCCTGTATAGAAGCATAGTGACAGGTGTGATAATGAGGGTTGCGATCAGACCCATGTAGGAGGATAAAGAGGAATGTGATCAGTCAAGTATAAGAGTGTAATGAGGGTAGTGATCAGACCCATATAGGAGGATAAAGAGGAATGTGATTAGTTGAGTGCAGTAGTGTAATGACTGCTGTGATCAGTCCCGTGTTGCCATCAGTCCTTAATATGAGGATAATGACTGTTGTGATCAGACCTCTGTAGGAGGACGGTTGCAGTCAGTCCCGTGTAGCAGGATAATGAGAGTTGCAATCAGTCCATTATACACAGTTGAGTCACATTATTATGACCACCAGCTTATAGCCAGAGTAATTGCAGTGCGCAGCACGGACAGTAGCTAGACTGGCTGGGAGATACTCAAAGATGCTGGTAGGTTGGCACAGGTATCTGGAGCCATGTTGACTGCAGTGTATCCCACAGCTGCTGGAGAGTGCGTGGTGGAGTATCCATAGAGCGAACACAACAATTGAGGCAGTCCCACAGATGCACAATTGGGTTCAAGTTTGGGGAATTAGGGGGCTAGGGTAAGTACTTTTCAAGTCTTGGTTGTACTCGTCCAACCACTGTCAGACATCTCTAGCCGTGTGACATGGCGCATTGTCTTGCTGGAAGATCCCATCCACCTCAGGGAAGACAATCAGTATGGGTGTACGTGCTCTGCAAGGATGGATTCATAACCAAAATCGGTCGAGGGTGCCTTCCACATGGATGATTGGGCCCAAGAGAATGCCATGAAAACATTCACCAGACCATAACACTCCCACCACCAACTTGTGTTCTTCCAGCAATAGTTGCAGGGTTTTTGTTCTCCGATGTTTCTCACATGACACACCAACGTCCATCCGTTCGATGAAGCTGAAAACGTGACTCATCGGAGAAGGCAACACTTTGCAAATCAGAGAAGGTCCAATGCTAATACAGGCGTGAAAATAGAAGCCTTTTCCACCAGATGCACCTTCGTTAGCATAGGTGCAGTGACCATCCGATTGCTTCAAAGACCCATACACAGCAGGGTTCGCTGCACTGTCATTTTAGACACACATATTGTGGCCCCAGGTTCATTTTGATGGTGAACCCTGTCAGTCAGCACTCACGCACCTTCGCAGCCGACATTCACCTCTCACATCAATGGCACATGGTGCTCCGCAGTTTCCACGTTGGTTATTCACAATGGTGCCATTTGTCCAGTCATGATACACCTTCACCACAGCAGCAACGAACAGTTCACAAACTAAACTGTTTCAGAAACACTGCCACCCTTGGCCCGAAAGCCAATAATCATCCTTTTTGCAACTCTGATAAAACCACCCCTTTTACCCATGACAGCAACAAGTAATATCTGTGCATCAGGACTTCATGGGCTACGCGCTGCAGACGTCAAATGTAGGAGGTGGTCATAATAAAATTATTCGACTGTGTATGAGGATAAAATATGGTTGTGATCAGTCCTGTATAGGAGGATACTGAGGGTTGTGATCAGTCCTGTATAGGAGGATACTGAGGGTTGTGATCAGTCCTGTATAGGAGGATAATGAGGGGTGTGATCAGTAATGTATAGGAGGATAATGAGGGGTGTGATCAGTGATGTATAGGAGGATAATGAGGGTTGTGATCAGTCCTGTATAGGAGGATGAGGGTTGTGATCAGTCCTGTATAGGAGGATAATGAGGGGTGTGATCATTGATGTATAGGAGGATAATGAGGGGTGTGAGCAGTCCTGTATAGGAGGATGAGGGTTGTGATCAGTCCTGTATAGGAGGATAATGAGGGGTGTGATCAGTGATGTATAGGAGGATAATGAGGGGTGTGATCAGTCCTGTATAGGAGGATAATGAGGGGTGTGATCAGTAATGTATAGGAGGATAATGAGGGGTGTGATCAGTGATGTATAGGAGGATAATGAGGGTTGTGATCAGTCCTGTATAGGAGGATGAGGGTTGTGATCAGTCCTGTATAGGAGGATAATGAGGGGTGTGATCAGTGATGTATAGGAGGATAATGAGGGGTGTGAGCAGTCCTGTATAGGAGGATGAGGGTTGTGATCAGTCCTGTATAGGAGGATAATGAGGGGTGTGATCAGTGATGTATAGGAGGATAATGAGGGGTGTGATCAGTCCTGTATAGGAGGATAATGAGGGGTGTGATCAGTGATGTATAGGAGGATAATGAGGGGTGTGAGCAGTCCTGTATAGGAGGATAATGAGGGTTGTGATCAGTCCTGTATAGGAGGATAATGAAGAATATGATTAGATTGGAATATGGTAGATGTGATCCATGGGTGGAAGTATACACACCCCTTGGGCGGAGATGGACACCCCTACTTGGCGGCACAATTATTTTACTACAATAATCTCAGTTAAACTTTTTTTTTCAAAAAGTAGGCAAGTATGCCTAAAATACTGTGACTAGTGTGCATAGCTGGACTCCAGTATAGCCATGGGCAGAAAGGCAAATAAATAAACACAATTTTATTTCCACCACAAATAACTCATGAAGATCAAATAAATATAGGCAGCGACACAGGCTGTAATATCTAAAAAGAAAAATATTGAGAAATACATTGTTTTTAAAGTTGACACAGATCATGTGAACTGAAAAGAAAAGAGAATATAATATGAGGCATGGGAGGGAGATTTTCATAGACTGTTGAAACTGAAAATATTTGTTCAATGACCGGTAAACTTTAGGGGAAAAAAGTCTCAAAGAGAATATGTCCTGAAGCATATATATGTTTTCCATATGCAAGTGACTGATCTCTTACAACACTATAACGCATCAATGACATTATAATTACACATTATACAAAGCAGCTGCTGTACAGAAAAGGGAAACTTGCTGGATAAGCAATTCTCTAAATTATGTAAATTCAGGCTTTTCGTTACCCGCTAGATGCCGCAGACCTGGGCAACGGGGAGCAAGCAGTAAGTGAATTATGAAGGCCGCAGTAGGGCACTAGCTGGATGGTACTTTACATGCACGCTGTGTGCCTTCCTGTTCACCCCTCAGGCGGATGGCACACTGCCCGAACAGAAACATGAAAAACACTAACTACTGCAAAAGCGCACTGCTCTGCTGGAATCATAAAAGAAAACCTGATAACTACACAGAGAAATGAGGTGAGAAGGAAGACTAACCACTTCTATATTCCATTTAGTGAGAACATCACTGTGTAATCATATCTCCTTATTGCAATGTGACATTTAATATTAAATTGATATTTCCATACCAATTGATTAGTTGTGCATAACCTTTTAGCTGTTCACCTGCCTTACTGTCAAAGGTTAGCTCAGATTTGGATTGCTATAATTAGCACTGCGACTTTAACTTGCACCCCACACCCATATCAAGTCCCAGTTAATAGCCACATCATGTTTCCTGCTGTGTCAGCGGCGGCGGCTGCATCGTTTGCCTTATCGCTGCACTAAATCGCGGCCCATGTGGTTTTCATATGAGAGAAATCCACTTTGGAGTCAGGTTATTGCTAACTTATGCAGCTAAATCTTCCTGATAAAAACTGCTGTCAGGAAGTGTGACACCTGCAGTAATAAAAACATAAGCCGGCGGGGGTTTTATGTTGTACGCTTGGCACACAAAATGTAAACACACCGTGACCAAGAGGCAGGGGAATAGAACGAAGAAGAAAGAGGCATTGTTAGATGGTCAGTCCCAGGTGCAAACAAACTGACCTACTACCAGCTTCGCTCACAATGGCTTACAATTCGCTCCAGTCATCTGCATGGAGACCGGGAAACTCATTTCAGGTTATTGCATACTTACAATTAAGCCAATAATCACTTGCAGACCACCAAAGGTTAGGCATTTAAAGCCTGTCTTAAGGTCCCCATCCAACCATTAGATTGTAATGATTTTTCTGTAGCATACTGACATACTATATGGGTGGTTCTGGGATGTATTAACACGTTTTCAATGCAGTGAATGAAATCAATATTTCATATTAAAGCTTTGATTATTGAAAATGTGATTTTTGAGTTACTCTTTAACTCTGTGTGTACGCAATCACCATGAAAATATAATGTACACAGAAAGCACTGAAGGTTATATAAGTAGCAGGGCCGTAACTAGGGTGGTGCGACCAGTGCCATGGCACAGGGCGCTGTTTGGGCCTGTCAATTTTCCTGTTTATTATCATTCTCACTTGTGGTTTCCTCTTTTCTCCCCAGCATCTCCTGGCCTCCCCCATCTCTTCCCAATGATATTTCTGGCACAGGGCAGCAAAAAGTATAGTTACGGCTCTGATAAGTAGGTTTAGGGGGACCTAGGGTTAAACACCCCCCGGGAGGGTTAGGGGGGGTTAGGCACCCCCCCGGGGGACTTAGGTGTAGGCAGCGGGGAAGGGGGGGGTTAGGTCTAGGCACTTAAAGGGGGGGATTAGGGTTAGGCACCCCTAAGGGAGGGTTAGGGTGAAGAATTAGGTTAGCGATACTTACCTTTGGGACGGTCAGGATCTTCACCCTTGCCGGGCTGCCACTGTCGGGATTTGAACCATGCGGCCAGCGGTAATACCTACTACACCCCATGAAACAGATACTAAACTAGGCACACTAATTTAAAAAGGACCAAAAATGAATTATTACCCCAAGACGTTCTGGAAATTTATACATTGTCCTTTAAAAAGGTAGCATTACCAATAATGGTTCTAAATTTACACAGCTATAAAGGGAAAGGTAGGACCAACCAAAAGAGGGCAACAAACTTCAGATGAAAAATTTGAGTTATGGTAGACTTACCTAGATAACTCCTTATCTTTCGAGGCCCATAGGGTCCACAGGTATACCATGGGGATATTATGGTTGGAGATCAGGCACTAAACAGTTAAAGCTTCAGCTCCCAGAATGCCTCGGGGTCCTCCTTCTGATATACCCCACCCCTAGCCATAGGCCTTCAGTTTAGTTAACAAGCCTCAAGGCAGGAGAAGGAAAGAGGAGAAGGAAGAGCAATCGTACACGAGAAACACTCTTACACAAAATGAGGCCGAAAGAAAAAAAATGACCCATGCAGCCAGGTGCATCAGGGTGGGTGCAGTGTGAACCCTATGGACCTCGAAGAAAAGGAGTTATGTAGACAAATCTACCATAACTCTTATTTTCTTCTTCAGGATCCATAGGGATTCACCATGGGGATGTCCTAAAGCATTTCCCCTAGGGTGGGGGACGCTCCTGAACAGAAAGGAGAACTCGTCGCCCAAAGGAAGCATCCTGAGAGGCAAAAGTATCAAAGGCAAAAAACTAAGAAAAGTGTGGACAGAAGACCACGTGGCTGCCTTGCACAATTGTTCAGCAGAGGCACCACAACTAAATGCCCACGATGGCCCTACAGACAGAGTAGAATGTGCTGTCACCGTGCTTGGGAAAGGGAAATCAGCCTGTGTGTACTCCTTACAGATAGTCATGCGTAGCCATCTTGCAAGAGTCTGCTTATTAGCTGGCCATCCTCGTTTGTGCAAGCCAAATAATACAAAAAGAGTATCTGATTTTCTAACAGGGTTTGTGTGCTCTACATAGATATGGAGAGCACAAACTACATCCAGGGAGGCTTCACCTACAGAAAGATCTGGAACCTGAAAAGTTGGAACTACAATTTTTTCATTTGCATGAAAACGTGACACTACCTTAGGAAGGTAACCCTCCATTGTACGAAGAACAGCTTTATCCTGGTGAAAAATAAAAAAATGGAGAGCAACAAGAAAGTGCTGCCAAATCAGAGAATCTGCGAGCAGAAGAGATAACGAGAAGAAACAGTGTTTTCGCTGTCAACCACTTCAAATCTACAGAGTCTAGAGGTTCAAATGGGGGAACTTGTAGCTCTTTAAGAACCAAGACAAATCCCACGGTGCTACCGGTGGAACAAACAGGAGGCTGAACACGCAAAACTCCTTGGAAAAAAATTCGAACATCTGGTAAAGAAGAAATCTTCCTCTGGAACCAGACAGTTCAGAAACCTGCACTCTCAAAGTAGCCAGGCAGAGACCATAGTCTAAACCTGCCTGGAGGTAAGCCAGTATCCTGGAAATCCTAAACACCTTAGGATCATACTTTCTGTGGGAACACATTTACCAAAAGAATGCAAAACTCTAATATATGCTGGAAGAGGTCGGCATCCGTGCCCTAAGCATTGTTTGAATTACAGAATTGGAAAAACATTTTGCTCTTAGAATGGAAAATTCAAGCGCCACGCCGTGAAAGCCAGACGAGGTAAGTCCAGATGCTGGCAGGCACCCTGCGTTAGCAGATCCTGCCATAGAGGAAGAGGATACGGGCTGTCTATTGACAGATTATGTATGTCCGTGGACCATTGATGTCTGGGCCAAGCCGGAGCCACCGGTATTACTGTACAGCCTTCCTGCTTAAATTACTCTTGGTCGGAGGGAGATCGGAGGAAAGAGATAAGCCAGCTTGAAGTCCCATCTTACTGTCAGTGAGTCCACGAAGGTTGCTGATGGGTCTCTGGACCTGGACCCGTACCTGGGGGGACCTTGTGATTGTGGTGTGACACCATGAGATCTCTCTCTGGTAGACCCCATTTGTTTACCAAGAGCTGAAACACTCCCGGATGGAGAGACCGCTTTCCGGCGTGTATGTCCTGGTGACTTAGGAAGTCTGCTTCCCAATTAAGTACTCCAGGTATGAATATTGCAGAGATGGCCAGAAGATGACATTCTGCCCAAATCAGAACCCTTGTCACTTCTTTATGGCTGCGTAACTTCTTGTGCCTCCCTGATGAGTGAAGTAGGCCACTGTTATCGCATTGTCAGACTGGATCTGGACCGGCTTACCCTGGAGCAGGTCCTGTGCCCTGGCAAGTCCTTTGTATACTGCTCGCAGTTCCAGAATGTATATTGGCAGATGACTTTCCTGATTTGTCCATCTTCCCTGCAAGGTATGACGACCTGTCACTGCTCACCATCCGCGAAGACTGGCTTCTGTGGTGAGTAGCACCCAATTTGGAATCCAGAATGGACGCCCTTTGTCCAGATGATCCTTTCTAAGCCACCACAGGAGGGAGTGACGAACCTCTGGAGTAAGAAGGATCCTCTGGGACTTTATTCAACGATACTGTCCATTCCATCTGGAGAGAATCAATCTTTGCACAGGCCTGGAATGGAACGGAGCATACCCCACCATGTCGAAGGTGGATACCATTGATCCCAGGACCTGCATTGCTAACAGACTGAATACCCTTCGCTTTTGAAGCAGCTTGCGTATTCGCAACGATAGGGCCACAATCTTGTCCTCTGGCAGTCTGTGCCTGAGAATACAGAAGAACTCCCAGATGTACCATCAGCTTTGTTGAAGAAAGTGATGACTTCTTCCAATTGATGATCCAGCGATGCTTTTGTAAGCAGGCTATGGTCAGATGAAGATGGTTTTGTAAAACAACCAGAGTCTGTGCCATTGTCAGAAAGTCATCCAGATATGGCAGAATTCTGACTCCCTGATACATGAGATAGGCCGTCATGACTGCCATTATTTTGGTAAATACCCAGGGAGCCGTAGATAGGCCAAAGGGTAGAGCCTGAAATTGGTAATGTTGCTGAAGGACAGCAAACCGTAAAAATTGCTGGTGGGATGGTATAATAGGAACATTCAGATATGCATCCTGAATGTCTAGGGAAACCATGCAATCCTCCGGCTCCATTGCCAAAATAATTGACTGGAGAGTTTCCATATGAAACTTTCGTACATGGATAAACCTGTTGAGGGTTTTTAGATTCAGTATAGGACGATAAGCCCTATTCAGTTTCTAAACCAAATAGATTGGAAGAATAGCCCCTTCCCTGTTGAGACACAGGAAACGGGACAATCACCTCCGCCTGCAGCAAGGAGTGAATAGCTTACTGAAGGGAAAAAAGTCTTTGCCGCATCTGCTGGAGGATCTGTGCAAAAAAACTTCTTCTGGGAGGATGCCTCCTGAAAGTTAGGGCATACCCCCGAGAGACCAAGCATCTGTTGTTGTTTGAGGCGAACAATCCGCAAATGGAAGAAGTCGGCCTTCCACCCTGGGATCCCCCAGGAGGAGGCCCGCCCCATCAGGCAGAGGATTTGTCGTCCAGTTTAGAAGCTGAACGTCTTAACGGGCCAGACCTCTTAATTTGTCACCTTGATATTTTGCAAAAACTATACGTCTTAGAGGAAGGCTGTTCCATTGCTCGTCCCCAAGAATGGAAGAACCGAAAAGAAACCTGCCTAGACTGTATAGTCGATGGCAGACCTGCTGATTTTGAAGCTGCCAGTGTAGCTATTATTTTAGCCAACTCTGCTTCGAAAAGTACTTTTCCATAGAAAGGTAAAACTTACAGAGCATTCTTTGATCCTGTATCAGCTTTCCAGGATCTTAACCAAAGGGCCCTGCGTGCCACTAATGAAGCTGCTGATGCTTTAGAAGCTTAAATTCCAGCATCTACAGCCGCTCCTCCCAGATAGGAAGCCGCTTCCCGTATATGGGAGATATACATCATCTGCTCTCTGGCAGCATTTGGTAGAGAAATTTCCAATGCTCCCATCCATTCTTCAACAGCTTTGGCTACAAAGGCTCCAGTCATAGCTGGACAAGTAACAGCTCCAGATGACAAAATTTTAAGACATGCTTCAATCTTTTTATCCGTGGAATCCTTCAGGGAAGATGCACATGGAATAGACAATGTAGCATTTCTGATTAAATGAGTCACATGAGCATCCACAGTAGGAGGTACCTCCCGCTTAGTACATACAGAAGTTGGGAAAGGATACAACTATGTTATTCTCTTATTCAGATAAAAAAGTTTGTCAGGGTTACCTCATGCCTCATCCATAAGCTCAGTGAGCTGTTCAGATACAGGAAACTCCGTTTTGACCACCTTTCGGTGGTGAATAAACACTGGAGCCTTCTTACTATAAGCTGGTTCATCATCCTGAATGTCTAGGATTGATTTAACTACCTTCACCAAAGAAGAAACATCCACTGTGGACGGATATTTCTCCTCCCCCGAGCTAGACCCCATGGAGAAGAACCTTGTGCATAATCTGAATCCTTTGATGATGCGTCTGATTCCATATGTTGAACAGACTGATAAAAAGCGAACTTGTATTTAGGCGCCTTAGTAACTACCGGTCTGCTATCAACATTAGATGGTATCATACTCTGACTAGAATGGCCATCAACATCCTTCCAGGAAGGATGCATAGGAGTTGCAAACATAGCCTGCTATGGACACCCCATCCAAGGAGGCATAGTGGGAGCAGCCATACGATCCACAAACTGCTTCATTACCTGGGACAAAGAGGCTACCTAAGAAGGCTGGATTGGTTAGGTGGCTCTTTATGACAGACAACACACAAACCATCCTTAATGTCCTGAAGGGACAAAAAATCCATACATGATCTACATGAAGCCAGCAAAGAAGCCTTCCCCTCCTGTATCCTTTTATATGGTCAGTAAAGGCAATACTTGCATTGTTACGAGATAGTCTTCACAAAATCTTAATTAATGTGAAGTACACAGAGAAAAAATATATGCAGCATGCCTATGTTCTGTGAGCGAGTGCGGGTGTATGTGCATGCAAAATGCTACGTTACAGTGTCTGCAGCTGTAACACTAACATAGTGTTGAGCATGTTGAGCATGCAGATACATCCACAGTTGCACAGAGAACATAGACATGCTGCATATCATTTTAATCAGCAGAAGCTGCTTGTGCTACATCATTGTGCAAATAAGATGCATATGAAGGTAAAAGGACGCACACAAAAAAAAGACACTCAGCGCTACCAAGTCACAGTGAGCTCCTGCGTTGTGTGGTGCAACTTGTAGAGCACGGAGGATAGATGTATGTGGGACCTGCTGTACTTACACAGGAAAGACAAAAAGAAAGGGGTGTGGATTGATAGATATACAGTAACAGGATAGACAATCCATAGACACCAGAAGGTAGAAAGTGAATGGTTGACAAGGTTAAAAGTTCAACAGGTAAATGGTCGCCATAGACTTAGGTCGACAGGGTGAAAAAGTTGATATGCAAATGGTCGACACAGAAAAGGTTGCCAATTTATTTTTTATATTTTAACCCTAAACTGCCCCCTGGTGCCTAACCCTTACTGTGCCCTTCAGCAACCTAACCCTAACCCCTCACCAATTGCCTAACCCTAAAAATCATTAAAAATCATGGGGAAAAAAACGTATCAATCTTTTGACCCAGTCGACCCTTAGAACCTGTCTACAATCTGTACACCAAAGAAAGTAATAATATCGACCGACAGAACTTAGAAACTGGAGGATATAATCAAAAATATGCCAAAAGTATGTGCAAGCACGATACCACCCGTGACACGTAGGGGAAGGAGGTCCGATAAATATAAATATCTTCAGTAAAACATGCAAAGTGTGTAATATATATTGTGTTAGTTTATTGTGTTAGTTTATTGTCACCATAACAATGGGAATGAATTGTCACTTTCCAGATCAGGGTTTGTAATTAACATTCACTAATGTGGAGCAGGATGAAGGCTTAGGGCCATATTCCATTGCCGGCGAAAAGCTGTTATCGGTGATACTTTTTCACCGACTACATCATCATTTTCGCCAATCTGGACTTATCCCTGTATTCAATTTTTCCGACTTTTCGCCAGTGCGGAAAGTCAATGGATAGAACCCTGCGAAAAAGTATCACCTATGAATAGGTGTCGAAAAAAAGTGCAGAATTGGGGTTTTGGGTTACATACTTCCAGAAACCACCCAGTAGCCCTTGGACTGTCCCCCAAAGGTAAACTGTGTCAAAACATTTTTTTAAAGTTACCAAGGACACCAAAAAAGTACTTTTGTTTTGGGGGCAGAAAAAACTAAAGTTGGGGGACAAACTTCTAAGTTAGTGAAATAGACTCAGGGTGGGTCCCCAAGCATGCCTCAGGTGTTTTTTTTATTGCAGGTTTTTACGGCAGGTGGATTTTTCATGATTTTTAAAAGTTCACAGCCACTTTAAAATATGCTTGCACCCATTTTCATGTACCCCAAATTTACTGGGACTACTCTTTTTTTCCCCAGAAAACTTGCTAAATGCTATTCTTCATCACTTTTTCAAAGACGCTAAACAGCACCTATTGAGACCATTTAAACACCCAAAATACCTTCAGCAGGGCTATTCGGGGGTACCCATAGTGAACCCCCATGTCACAGCATCTTTAGGGGGGTGTCAGGCTGATTTCCCCAAATATGACAGTACTTTTCGCTCACTTCGTTTTCGCCGAGTCCCGTTTTCTACGTTTTGGAATTGAATACAGGGATACGCAGGGATGAGCGCAAAACTTTTTCGCCCCCAAAACCTCCGATGTCGGCGAAAAGTCCAGCAACGGACTTTTGGCATCTAATTGAATATGGCCCTTATGCTGGGTACACACTGGTCGATATATTGGAAGATCTATGGATCGGCCAATATATTGTGCCTCCGTCGGCCAGTGTGTACAGATGATATGTTTGTGAATGACGTCACTCAGACATATCGCATTGGCTGTGCTGCACAGCCGATGAACATATATGTCTGCAGACATATCAGTCCATCTACAAGTGGGTACGGGCGATCAGCCGATCGCCCGTACACAGGGGCGCTGAGAGGGGGGGGGGGGGCAGGTACTAATTACCCCGGTCCGGCACCACTCCCCATCCCTCTGAGGTCACAGCAGCCCAGCACACGCTGCTGTGTGCTGGGCTGCACTGGGTGACTGTCTGAGGCTGCTAAAGCAGCTGCCGGAGAGTCTCCTATGCCAAAGGGGGGAGCGATCACGCTGATTGCGCCCCCATTGGCTGTGCGCCGGGCTGAGGGGCAGACAGCACCCCCTCCCCAGCGCGCAGCAAAGCTAAAGTTTTTTTCTGTGTTTTTCTTGAAGGGGGCGTGGCCATGAGAGCTGTGATTAGGTCATGCCCCCTACCCGGAGCCAGGCTGGCCAGACCCGCTGCAGCATGCAGATGATGGTCGTTCAGTGTGTATGAACAACCATCATCTGCAGATCACTCAATCTGCAGATATATCGCTATAGTGTGTACCCACCTTTAGTGTATGAAAGCTATGTATATTGGCGCAAAATGAGGCCCTGAAGACAATGAGTGTGAAGGATTCCTACTGTAATCAGACACGGTGTAATGGGAGTGATTAAATCAGCATACTTGCCTACTTTTCAATTGCCCCTCAGAGATCCCAAAGAGAGATCCAGGTGGGTGGCACAGAGTCATGAATAGCTCCATAGCAACGCAGCCCCTGACAATACAAACTTGATATACACTGCACAACAGAGGTCAGAAACATGACAATTCACCGTAAATCATGTAATTAGCCCCCCTGTGTTGTGGGTAGCATATGGTAATCTGGCCTACACTCCAAGCAGTGTGAGAGATGGCCCAAAATGTGTGCGTCTTCTGGACATTAGGGAGCGTAAGCAAGTATTGTATACAGGTCAAGGCACCAAAGCCAATTATCTATAAAAGTAGGATCAGGGATGGTAAAAAGGTTCTGTCACTGCTTAAAGGATCCCAGCTGTGATGCCTCACACATGGGTCATATCTTTAGTGCACACTCAGTAAGGGGATCTTGAAAAGTTGAAGGAAGCAAATGATAATCTGTAGACAGGTGTCAAGGTAAAACCCTCTATAGTCAGTAGGTTTCTCAGACTTTACAAACACTCGGGCCCATCTGACTAATGGAGTATTCTGTATTTGTTAGCAAACTAATTTATTCATGGCAAATGGGGGTGGGGTGGCACACCTGATGCACGTGGTCAGATTTAGGGTAGCATTCTAAATATAGAAATAAAATCCTGTTCGGAATTTTTTTTTTAATTCAGTTATTTATATAGTGCATAGATTACGTAACGCTTCACTGTGCCAAGATTGTGGGTTCAGTTAGAACAATTTGCCACAATACACTAATCCAAATCAAATGACAGTGTGCCACAATAATGAGGGGTGTAGATGATGGCAGTAATTGTAAACTCGCTATTTGAGCCTCGAAATTTAATTTTCAGCAGCTTATAGAGAAAAATTTAAAAAAGGGAGGGGAAAAAATGTTTGGTAGTAGTGTAACAGGCACATCCTAGTAATAAAGCAGGGAGAACACTAGTACCGATGTGTCACCAAAGCAACAGGTTAGGATGCTGACAGAATGCCAACATTAGCAGTTTATTTAGATATGTAAGTGGTTAACACATTATAAGATATAGAGTAATGTGGTGACAGCAGCAAAAATAGCTAAATGCTTAATTGTTCAACAGAACGGAGGTACAGTACACTTGTTATTTTCTTCTGAAGAGAATTTTGGTTACAAATCACATCGGTGTACTAAAAAGTGCAGATTCTAAAGCTTTGGGTCACATGACAGAAAGAAGAGCCTTCCTGAAGAGCCTATCAAAACTAAATAACCAATGAACAGATCATGTCCACTTCCACATTACATAGCTTTATAGAAAAAAAAGTATTTGTTGACCGATTACTGAATCCGTAAATGATATTCATTGATGGTTTCAGCTCGGCTATGGTAACATTGCAGAACATGCAATATAGTTAAAGGTGTAAATCAAAGCCAAGCAACACTCCAAGAGACCAGATTAAACCACTGGTGACAGAAGCCACTGCAGAAAGTGTCTTACACAATACTAGTTATGGTCTGGAGGCAACAAGGATGAAGGCAAAAACAACCACCACACAACAGGATATCTGTGATTCACATCTATGGGAGTGCCTTGCATTTAATATTATTGCCCATTTAAATCCTACGACCAAAAGTGCCAACAAGCGGAGGCACTGAAAAGGTGCCACTTAAAATAAAACGAGGCACATGAGTATAATTGCTAAGTTCAGCTGGATGTCCTGCCGAGATAAAGGAGCTGATCCCTAAAAGCTCTGCGAGATGTATACAAAGGCTCTGAAGATATCCTGTGCAGAGAACCACAACACCTTTAAAGGCAGATTTTATATACACTTGTTACCATATCTGAATGTTACACACTATATTGTTCTTTTTTTCCCCCTAGTGATCCTATATGCTGGATCTCTTCTGAGAAATATAGCTAATATTGGAAGTCCAACTTTATCCTAAAGTGAGGAAAAGCTGAGGGCAGGGCAGTGTTCTCTCCGTACACACACAAAACCATCTCCTTACACAATCTTAGTGGATGTGGCTTATGAAACACAAATTCTAATAAAGTTTCCTAAATACCCTTTTTGGCGAGACACCTTGGCTTTTAAAAAGTCAAAGCCTACCAGGTTCTTTGTTGCTTCTGTGCGCTCCAGCCTAAGGATCAGTTATAAAGCCTGAGTTGCTACAGTAATCAGAAAGGGATCATTGTGTTCACTACAAAAGGGAAAGAAAAACTAATTAACTGGGAGCATTTGTTTATGGAGCTAAAGGGGTTAACGTTATTGGTACTGTGAATTTTGATCATCATACTCTGTATTCAGAAACCCCAAGTGGTGGAAAGCCGAAATCCAAAAGGTTTTTCTCATTTGAAGAGAAGTAAATGACTCCAGTTTCTAGGCAACTAAAGCGAAATCCCAGAGAGAGAGAGAGAGAGAGAGAGAGAGAGAGAACGGGGAGATGAATAAAACAGCATATTGCTAGCAGCCTAGAACACAAATTCATTGCTATTGATGGAGCTCAGTATGATCACTGCTAAAACACTAGATTTATTTACCACCTCGTCAGGTGGCACTATATAACACAATACTCCACTGCTTTGGAGATGAAGATCTTGTCTCAAGGTTCACTCCCAGAAAACAGAGTATGAGGCAAAAAGGCTTTACTTCCAATTCTAAGCAACAAAACGACCAGGTCACAGATACTGTACCAGATCAATGGTCAGTGAAACACAGGACATAGATGGGGTCAACAAAATAAAAAGATTGATTTTAAAAATTACCAATCCTAAAATCATAAAGCTTTATTGGGTATAACATATTAAGTGTTTAAAAACAAATTGATATTAGGTGTCAGTTCTCCATTAGTCAGATGTTTAATTGTGTTTATCTGAACAGAAGAGTACAACTGAGATGAGAGCCCTCCCCTGTATCTTCTCTGACTCATCCTTCCTAAATTCCATTTGCCACGCTATTAAAAATATACACACAAAATGGTATAGTGACAAGTGCGATCAACACACTGTGCTCCATCACAGTTTGCTTTAAAAGTATTTGGGACAGACTTATGGATAAGAGATTTTTTCCCAAATGTTGAACAGCATGCAGGTGCACACCTATCAGAATTGGGTACTCAAAAAAACGCCATACAAAAGGCAAGTGGTTCAATTTTGCAGTGGCCACCTTTTGTTCTGGTCCTTCAACTGCCTGCTAGTGGCATTAGGTTACCTTCTGGTAGGTTTCCCCTCATTTCAAAAGTACATTAGTGTACATGACCAAATGTGGTCGCTCATCGTTTAAACTTTGAACACTTTTAAAGTGACACAATACCCTCCACAATTATAGCTACAAACACCACCACTGGTTAGAAAGGCATGCAGTTCACGTCTAATCTGTTAATTTCCATCACTAGCTCCCTTAGTAATGGTATGGTCTAAGCAGTGACTTTTACAATGGAGGTATTGTGTGTGCTGCTACCCTCTTTTATGTCGACTGATATTCCCAAGTAATTTAATTTGCATTTCACAATTGCATTCGGAATCAGTATGATATGCCGGCTGTCGAGATGCCTCCTATCTGAATAATGACAGCAGCAACCCAATGGTTGGTATCCCAACAGGGTTCGGGCAAGTATACTCACCCCCTCCCTAACCCTTCCCGTTAGTTCCTGAACCTAAGTCCCCCTCCTTCGTGCCTAAGCCCAACCTTTCCCCCTTAGTGCCTAACCCCCCCCCCCCCAGTGGTGGCCGACCATAAGCCTCCCCCCTAGCAGTGCCTTACCCTAACCTCCTTCCCCAAAACCTGACGCTAACCCCACTAACTGCCCTAACACTTAGCCCGCTAACTGTCTTAACCCCCCCCTCCCGAGGACGGGCACACCGGACTTCCCTCGTTTGAGCATCAGTCTGATTTCGGGTGTCGGGATTAAGATAGGCGTCGTTATTTTGAAGCCTATCTTAACTCCCTTATCAGGATATCAGCGACGGCATTTAGACCGGCGGCCGACTACATCCATTGTATTCTATTCAATGTAAAAATAGCAACGTTATTAGCATGGCCTAGGTGCGTAAATTACCTACATTAAATTTCATCTGCCATGTCATGACTCTATTACCATTAGATCTAAATATTTCTGTAGCAAGTTGTGAATATATCACTGTTAAATACAGACATAACATTCTAGGTTGTCTACAAAGTCATGAATAAAAATATACTTAAAAACAGGAGAGACCAATAAAGATCCCTTGCAGAACACCACTAGTAAATTTGGATCAACTTGAATATGTTCCATTTAGAACCACCACTTTTCTGCTTTCCACCAACCAGTTAATCCATGTACAGTACTCTACACATTTATTCTTCAAGGGGTAATTCTC
The DNA here is from genome assembly GCA_031769625.1 of Taudactylus pleione. NCBI lineage: Eukaryota > Metazoa > Chordata > Amphibia > Anura > Myobatrachidae > Taudactylus > Taudactylus pleione. The sequence goes on along the minus strand of JAUIMM010000311.1, from coordinate 158,927 downwards.
ATCATACACAACTCCTATGTTAGGTAGAACAATACCAAATATCAAAACCGAAATATCATAAAAATGCTCTACCCAGAAACTGTTAGAAAACTAGTAATAGTTAGGTATGACCGGACCCCCCTAGAAAACTATGGTGGCATTATGCAATCAAATGATTCTCTACAATATAATTCATAATCTTCTCTCTAAGAAGCGCTTCAAATAATTTTCCCATGCTGGAAGCAGGCGTACAGGTCTATAATTCCCCCGTTCTGTTTTCTTCTTCTATAATGATCTGGAGGAGACTCTCATATAATCCAGGGGTGTTATTTACATACCTGTCTCTAACTTAAAAAGGGACTTAACACATTGTAATGGCTACCATGGACTGCTGAAGGAGAATTGAAATTATCAGTATTAAATTAACTATTGTATATGATTTCCAGCACATGACAGCGATGACGTCTCAGAGGTAACCAAGCAATATATAAAATCAGTGTAGGTTAAGTATAATGAATAGTAAAAGAGCAGATAAATTGCTCTAAGTCAGAGGACATCTGCAATAAAGTCATTTTATATGTGGATTAAGGGCTAGAAAACCATTAGTTTCTAATCAAATGGCATAGAGAGAAAGGGGATTAGTGTTATACATTTCTAAGAAAGGGGAAGTCTATTCCTCTTTCCAGATATGATCCCCTGCCCACTCATCCTACCACTGGTTTGTATTTGATAAGGTTACTTGTGCTAGTTGCGTTTTTCTGACTTCCTTGCAACAAGTGTAGCACACTGCTGGGCGGGAGAGCAGTGCTCTTCGGCTGCTATTTTTTTGTGTGTAAGCTCACTCACAGTGCCCAGATGCCGCAGCCTGACAGGCTGCAGACACTTGGGGGCAGAGTCAGGGAGCATCCCAGAAAACGGGGGCCATACTTACCAACTTTCTGGCTTCCTCATCAGAGCAGAGGGGCGTGGCATGGTCATAGACAGGTGGGGAGTGGCAGCTTGATCGTATCATCATTGCCCTGCCCCTCACTATACAGTCCCAATATTACAGGCACTGTAAAGCAGAGGGCTTGGCTACGATGACGCAATTTTGCACAAATAGAATCACTCACTCCCCCGGATTGCCTACTTTTGCTCAGTAAGTGGCTGGCCAAGGGTTGCGGGCATCTTCGGGAGGGTACTGGATGGTATTGGGAGACTTGCTTAGTCATCCTGGTGGCCGGGAGCGCCATCCGATTTTCGGTAGCCTACCAGCCATTCCGGGAGAGTAGGCAAGTATGACGGGGGCGTGTTGGTGTGCTGAAGCCAGTGGTTGTGTCCTTGCACGCAGCTTCACTGGCTTCAGCTGTGTGCCAACATCAGCCATCCTAAGCAACCTGAAAGTTACACAGATGACAGATGGTCACGCAGAGTGATCTGATGCTGCATCTTCAGAAACTGCAGCGGATCACAGAAGCCGGCAGGGGCCATCTATTTACACAAGACACCTGCTGCCGCATTCGCATATTTTAGCACCGCTGCTGTGTCCAAAGATGCAGCAGCGATACTAACAGCGTACAATTCTAAATCAGGCCCGCAGTGAGGGAACAGATTATATTAATAAGTAGGAATATATTTAAAGAGGAATTCAACATTCATATCCGTGCAGCATATTTCCACACATCAATCTTACATTGCTTATTTAAATGCTCAGTAACAGAGGACCAATCCAGCATCACATGGAGATTAATGTTCAACTGACATCCATTAAGCAGTATATTGCTCCTTTGGGCGTTTATGAATATTTCTGTGTGACCTTGGTTACAATAATACAGATCAATCCACACGGAAAGCAAAAATAATAATTTATATGGAAAAATCTGATGGCATGTATCCTGCTGCCTTTTCTAGGGAAACCCCTTATACCAGATTGTTACCATCACTATCCCTTTCCTCTGTACATACATTTTCTTCCTTTCCTATTTTATTGGAACACATTCACTGTTGGGAAGATATGTATCTATTGTTACATTCACAGGGTTATTCTAGTTCATATAAAATGCAGAGATTATGTTTAACTGTTGAAAAAAGCAATAGCTATTTTGGGATCACTGGTTATGTATTTAGTCTGCACTGTACCAACACATAGGAGAAAAGTTGATCTTCTGCATCAGACTATATCCATATACAGACATGGACAAATTTGTTGGTACTCTTCAAAAGGAAGAGACAAAAGTAACTGGCATCATTTATTGGTCATTCCATAGTCAACAAAATATCTATAATAATAAAACAAATGAAAATGGCATGGACAAAAATGATGGGACCCTGAAACTAATATTTTGTTTCACAACCTTAAGAGGCAATCACTGCAATCAAGCGGCTTCTGTAGCTCTCAATGAGACTTCTGCACCTGTCAACAGCTAGTTTGGCCCACACTGCCTGAGCAAACTGCTCCAGCTACCTCAGTTTTGATGATTCCTTCTCCAGACTGCAAGTTTCAACTTCTTCTATAGATGTTCTATAGCAGACATGGCAAGCATGGGGCCCAAATAAACATTTTATGCGGCCCAACTGTGTGGGCCCAAAGACAAATATCATTCGGCCCAAACCCCTGTCGTGATCGGAGCTCAGATCCGATCGGGCAGTGTTAACTGTATTTAAAACTGGGAATGCTGGTCTCTGAAGCTATAAGAGACTAAGGAAACCTCTGATCGCTTCAGAGGCCAGTGTTCCCAGTGATGCAGTTCGCGGGTATGCGGGTGAAGTCATGACGTCACCCGTGATGAGAGGAGCCTGCACCTGCTGGATCTAGTTAGATCCAGTCAGCGGCATAGTCTACGCGGGAGCAGTGCCCAGTGGCCAGGGTAAAGAGAGTTAAGTGAGAGGCAAGTACTGCAGTGGGGCCTGGTCTAAACTGGGAGGAGGCACAGCATAACGGGCACTACTAGAGGCATTACTGGAGGCACTGCATAAGGGGCACTGGATAATGGGCACTACTAGGGGCATTACTGTGGGCACTGCATTATAGGCACTACTGTGGGCACTGCATAAGAGGCACTACTAGGGACAGTACTGGGGGCACTGCATAAGGGGCTCTAATACATGGGGTATTGCATAAGGAGCTCTAATACAGGGGGCATTGCATAATGGGCACAACTACAGTGACATTGCGTAAGGGGCTCTAATACAGGGGGCATTGCATAATGGGCACAACTAAAGTGGCATTGCATAAGGGGCTCTAATACAGGGGCATTGCATAATGGGCACAACTTCAGGGGGCATTGCATAATGGGCACTACTACATTAATAATAAAACCTTTTATTAATAATAAAACTTTTATTAATAATAAAACCTTTCAAAATTCCATATAAAGACTTTTTTCTTGCGGCCCACACACTCTTAGACCTTGATTATTCGGCCCGGTTGATATTTTGAGTTTGACATACCTGTTCTATAGGATTCAGATCAGGTCTCATAGAAGGTTCCTTCAGTATAGTCCAATGTTTTGTTCTTATCCATTCCAGGGTGCTTTTATAGCTGTGTGTTTTGGGTTATTATCCTGTTGAAGGACACGTGCTGCGGCAGAGATTTCTGACACTGGGCAGTAGGTTTCACTCCAGAATTCTTGATAGTCTTGAGATTTCATTGTGCCCTTTACAGTTTCAAGGAACCATGTGCTAGACACAGCAAAGCAGCCCCAAAACATAATCAAGCCTCCTCTAGGAATCACAGTAGGTACTGTATGGTGCTCTTTTCTTTGAAATCTTATTTTTTTTTTTCCATCTGGGAACATACAGCTGATGTGACTTGCCAAAAGCTCCAGTTTTAACTGTCCAAATGACATTCTCCCAGAAGCATTGTGGCTTGTCAATATGCATTTTAGCACATTTCAGTCTGGTTTTTTTAATGATTATGTTTTTTTTTTTTTTTTTTTAAATAGGGGCACCTCCTGTGTCTTTTTCCAATCATTCTCAAAAAAGGTTGCATGGCGTGATGAGACACGGACATACCTTGGCGTTTAGCTTGTATCACTTTGGGAGTTATATTTGGTAATTTTTCTACGATTCTCAAAATCCTTCTGTTTAATCTGGGGTCAATTTTTTTTTCTTGTGGCCCCACATTCCCATGGACGTTAAAATTTCTAATTGCAACTGTAGTCACAGGAACATCAACCTTTCTGGATACAGTCTTATAGACTAACATGCTTGTGTATAATTTTTTTTTCTGATCTCCTCAGACAATGCTCTCCTTTGCTTACTCTGGCCAGTGTTCAGTGTGGTGCACACAATGATCCCAAACAGCAGAGTGGATGTTCTTCTCCATTTAAATAGGCCAAATGACTGATTAGAAGATTGAGGATATGTGTGATATTAACTCAAGAAAGTAACTAAAATCCAATTATTTATTATCACCCGTCCGTACACTGGCTGCAGGAGACCCCCATCATTGACATGACAACTGGGCGGGCAAATTGAAATGCCTACACAGTTGTGCTGTATGGCCGGATTGGTGTGTATAGCTTGAGTAATTATCCACTTGGTCGGCCGTTTCATCATTTTAGTGTCTAACCCAGTGGTTTCCAAACTGTGCGCCGCGGCAACCTGGGGTGCCTCGGGACACTTGCAGGGGTACATCAGGTTGGTGGTCCAGCACCAAATCAAATTCTTTATGGTCAGTATAATATAAATATGTAGACAAACGCACAAACCTGTCCTCTACCACATAACTGAACCTAAGGATGACGGGTAACACAATTTACTACTTCACTACATTTTTTTTTCTGAATTTCTCAATAATAAACCTTTGGCTTAGGGGTGCCGTGAAAACAATTCTGAAACTCTAGGGCGCCGTGGTTCAAAAAAGTTTGGGAACCCCTGTTCTAACCAGCAAACTTTTGAGGACTATGAAAATAGTTTTAAATTAGTTTCGCTTTCAGCTACGTCCAGGGGTGATTTTGACCATAGGACTCACGGGGAATAATCCTGGTGGGTAGACAAACCTGTGGGGCTGCCTGATTTTTTTTTTTTTTACATAATTTTTTTATTTATTTTCTTTTGGTCCCTTGGGCTGAGCGGTCACACCTGGCGAGCTCTCCATTTGGGGGCCCAGCATTTCCCATAAACTGTGCTCCAGAGATCATCTAGAGTTGCCTAGATATCAGCTCCCTCATACTCTTACCAGTCACCGCTGAGGTCTTTCTCCGGTCTATTTCTCCTCGCCCCAGCACGGGGTGGACAGCAGCAATGTGGAGCTGAAGCACACAAGCTCCAGGGTCTTACCTGCACACCTGTGGCCCTCTGCTGGACTATGATACTGGATATTATATATACTCTACAGGGAAAGCAATTGGAGTATCGAGCCTTTCAGAACGACTATTTGGGGGGTCTCAAGTCATTAAAGACGGTTAAAGTAAAAATATATCCAGTTTGTACAATTGAACTTCGTTTCATAACGCCCTCTGATACTGCTTTTCGATACTGTCCTTTTTTGACCCTAGCTGACAGTTTTATCTAGAGATGCAGCTTTATGTGATTGCATAATAGTGCAAGAAAAAGGCATTTAGAAGAGACAGAGATATATATATATATATATATATAGATAGCGGTTCGGCACTCAACATTAAGTAATGCAAATAAATTAGCGGCTTGCCCTGGTGTCCTCCTAATGTCCAATACAACACTCTCCAAAGCAGGCAGCACTCGCGGGACTGGTATACAGAAAAAATTCAAGCACTGCTGCCACAGCAGTCCAACGTTTCAGTTTATTTCAACTTTTATCAAGGATCCTTGATAAAAATGTTATTAAATTGAAATGTTGGACTGCTGTGGTAGCAGTGCCTTATTCTTCCTATATACCAGTCCCGCCTGCTTTGGAGAGTGTGTATAATATATATAGATATATATATATGCAAAGTAAGTGGCACTCAGACGGGCTTGTGAAGAAGTGTAGAGAGGCAGTAATCCAGTCAATGTTTTAGATTTTAATCAGTCATCATCTGATTGTCTTGATGACGGATTAAAATCCGAAACGTTGACTGGATTACTGCCTCTCTACACTTCTTCACAAGCCCGTCTGAGTGCCACTTACTTTGCATACATATCCTGAAGATAGTACAACAGTACAGAAACATTGATATTACTGACACAGTTGTCGTGTGTTTATTCTACGAGAGTGCCACACCTCCATATGATTATATATTATTTTGCTCTAATTATTTACTGCATTATTCACTGACATTTTTATTCCTTGGTGCACTTTGCACATGTAACTGTTTGATATGCTAAGGCTTGTCCACTATACAAAATGTATATGTCTATGCTTTAGTGCACTTTGCACATGTAACTGCATTATATGCTGTTTGTTCACTATACACAATGTATATGTCCATATCTTATTATGTTTTCAGCACTTCTATTGTAATTATATTTTCTTTGTATACACAACTGACTTTGTATAACTGAGTTATATTTTTTCCCTTGTATCTTTTTCTCTGCATGCTTCACTAAATGATTTTATGATATTTGAGCTTCAAATGAGGCTGTTTCTCAATTCATGCAACACAGCTTTACTGTTTGTATACCTACCTATCTGCTGTCTACATTAGAGATGATTTTCAGCATTAGCAACCAGATTAAGGGCCTGGGAGGCATATCTGTATTTTCTGTGACCCTGTCTTCTAATTTTAGTTTTTGTTTCTTTCTATATTACAGCTATAAGTATCTTCTATTGTACTATGCCTTGATACAGGTTCTAATTAGGGGTGAGCGGGTTCGGATTTCTGAAATCCAAACCCCCCCTAGCCCCCCCGATCCGAGGCACATCCGAATCAGGCTCGACTTTTCCCGCCTGACTCGGATCTGAAATCGAGGCAAAACTTCATCATCCCGCCTTCCGAGTCTCGCGGGTTTTGGAACCTATATAAAGGTACCCGCGTCTGCGCCATTTTCTCACTCGGCTGTGGACAGTGAAGAGGGAGGGTGGGAGTTAGGGCTGGCTGGGCTGTGTAGTGTAGTGTAGTGTAGTGTAGTGCAGAGTAGTGTTGTGCTGTGCTGCTGTTGTCCACTACTTCAAAGTCCATAGGGGCTGGCTGGACTGTGTTGTGCAGTCAGTTCTTCATAGGGGCTGTGTCCACTCCAAAGTCCTGTGCAGTGTCCCAGTCCTAAAGGGGTGCTGTAGTGTTGTCCAGGGGGTGCTCTGTCCATCAGGGGTGCTCCCCCCAAGTGCTAAAAAAATAATATTTTTTGTGTGTTTGTGAAGTGTGCGCAGTAGCCGCACGTGCATCAACAAAGTAGTGCCAAGCGTGCGCCTGTGTCATAAGTAAAGGGCCGGCTGGCTTGACCGTTAAAGGGTGCTGTAACCCCCAAAGTACACTCCAGTCCAAACCAAAAAATATATATATATTTTCTGTGTTTGTGAATTGTGTGCGCAGTAGCCGCACGTGCATCAACAAAGTAGTGCCAAGCGTGCGCCTGTGTCCCATAAGTAAAGAGCCGGCTGGCTCATTTCTTAAAGGCTGGTGTAACCCACAAAGTGCACTACTCTCCAGCAAAAATAAAAAAATATTTTCTGTGTTTAGCCGCACGTATATATCAAATCGATATAACATAAATGGAGGACCAAACTTTCTCTGATAAAAATAAAATAGAGAAAGATCAAGAACCACTTCCTCCTAGTGCTGAAGCTGCTGCCACTAGTCATGACAGACAATAACATGCCATCAACGTCGTCTGCCAAGGCCGATGCCCAATGTCATAATAGAGGGCACATACAATCCCAAATGACAAAGTTCAGGAAAATGACCTTGAAAAAAACATTTAAATCAGCTGAAGAGAAACGTAAACTTGCCAATATGCCATTTACGACACGGAGTGGCAAGGAACGGCTAAGGTCGATCCCTAGTATGTTCATGACTAGTGGTTCAGCTTCACATGACGATGGAAGCCCTCCTCCCACTAAAAAAATCAAAAGAGTTAAGCTGGCAAAAGCACAGCGAAGAACTGTGCTTTCTAAGAAGATATCACAAATCCCCAAGGAGAGTCCAAGTGTGGTGGTGGTTGCGATGCCTGACCTTCCCAGCACTGGACGGGAAGAGGTGGCTCTTTCCACCATTTGCACGCCCAATGCAAGTGCTGAAAGGAGCACCCACAGTCCACTTGCTGATATGCAAATTGAAGATGTCACTGTTGAAGTACAACAGGATGAGGATACTGGTGTAGCTGGCGCTGAGGAGGAAGTTGGCGAGGAGGATTCTGATGGTGATGTGGTTTGTTTAAATCAGGCTCCGGGGGAGACAGTTGTTGTCCGTGGGATGAAAAAGCCCATCACGGTCATGCCTGGGCAGAAGACCAAACATTCCACCTCTTTGGTCTGGCAATATTTCTATCCAAATCCGGACAACAACTGTCTTGCCATATGTACCTTATGTAAAGGTGGAATAAGTAGGGGTAGGGACGTTAACCACCTAGGAACATCCTCCCTTATACGGCACCTGCAGCGCGTTCATAATAAGTTACTGTCAAGTTCAGAAACTTTGGCTAAGACCGTAAGCAGTCCAGGGACACCTAAATCCCGTTGTCCTGTTGTATCCAAGCGCCTGCAAACCACACCGTCAACTCCCTCCTCGTCAATTTCCTCCTTAGTCAGGATCGGAAGTAGTCCTGCAGGCCATGTCACTGGCATGACTGACTCTCCTATCCGGGATTCCTCCGGAGGATCCTGCAATGCTACGCCTCCTGCTGCCGCTGCTGCTGCTGGGAGTCGTTCATCATCCCAGAGAGGAGGTAGGAACACCACTACTTTTACTAAACAATTGACCCTCCAACAGTCCTTAGCGAGGAGGATGAAGTACGACAGCAGTCATCCTGAAGCAAAACGTATAACTGAGGCCTTGACTGCTATGTTGGTGTTAGACGTGCGTCCGGTATCCGCCATTAGTGCAGTGGGATTTAGACAATTGCTGGAGGTAGTGTGTCCCCGGTTCCAAATCCCGTCTAGATTCCACTTCACTAGGCAGGCGATACCGAGACTGTACAGAAACGTCAGACAAAGTGTCCTCAGTGTCCTGAAAAATGCTGTTGTACCCAATGTCCACTTAACCACGGACATGTGGACAAGTGGAACAGGGCAGACTAAGGACTATATGACTGTGACAGCCCACTGGGTAGATGTATCACCTTACGCAGCAACAGCAGCAGCATCACCAGTCGCAGCATCTCAGAAACGCCAGCTCGTTCCAAGGCAGGCTACGCTGTGTATCACCGGTTTCAGTAAGAGGCACACCGCCGACAACCTCTTAGAGAAACTGAGGGAAATCAACGCCCAGTGGCTTACCCCACTTAGACTCTCCTGGGGATTTGTGATATCTGACAACGCCACCAATATTGTGCGGGCATTACATCTGGGCAAATTCCAGCACGTCCCATGTTTTGCTCACACAATAAACTTGGTGGTGCAGAATTTTCTGAAAAGCGACAGGGGCGTGCAGGAGACGCTTTGGGTGGCCCGAAAAATTTCTGGCCACTTTCGCCATTCAGCGACTGCGTGCCGAAGACTGGAGCGCCAGCAAACACTCTTGAACCTGCCCCGCCATCACCTGAAGCAAGAGGTTGTGACGCGGTGGAACTCAACCCTCTATATGCTTCAGAGGATGGAGGAGCAGCAAAAGGCCATTCAAGCCTATACATCCACCTATGACATAGGCAAAGGAGGGGGTATGCACCTGACTCAAGCGCAGTGGAGAATGATTTCCGTGTTGTGCACGGTTCTCCAGTCCTTCGAACTTGCCACACGTGAAGTCAGTTCAGACACTGCCAGCTTGAGTCAGGTCATTCCCCTCATCAGGCTTTTGCAGAAGCAGCTGGAGAAAGTGAAGGAGGAGCTAAGACGGAGCGATTCCGCTCGGCATGTGGGACTTGTGGATGAAGCCCTTCATTTGCTTTGCCAGGATTCCAGGGTGGTCAATCTGTTGAAATCAGACCACTACATTTTGGCCACCGTGCTCGATCCTAGGTTTAAAGCCTATGTGGTGTCTCTCTTTCCGGCCGACACAAGCCTGCAGAGGTGCAAAGACCTGCTGGTGAACACACTGTCAGCTGAAGCGGAACGTGACACGTCAACAGCTCCTTCTTCATTTTCTCCCGCAACTGGGGCTGCCAGGAAAAAACTTAGCTATCCTAAGCAACCCGCTGGCGGTGATGCAGGGCAGGCAGGACCAAGTTTGGACATCTGGTCCGGACTGAAGGACCTGGCAACAATTTCTGACATGTCTACTGTCACTGCATATGATACTGTCACCATTGACAAAATGGTGGAGGATTACATCGGTGACAGCATCCAAGTAGGCATGTCAGACAGTCCATACCTGTGCTGGCAGGAAAAAGAGGCAATTTGGAGGCCCCTGTACAAACTGGCTCTATTTTACCTGAGTTGCCCCCCCTCCAGTGTGTACTCCGAAAGAGTGTTTAGTGCAGCCGGGAACCTTGTCAGCGAAAGGCGTAGGAGGTTGCTTCCACAGAATGTGGAGAAGATGATGTTCATCAAAATGAATTATCAGCTCTTCCAGGGAGACCAGCCTCCAGAACGTACAGAGGGACCTGTGGTGGTGGATTCAAGTGGGGACGAGTTAATACTTTGTGAGGATGAGGATGTACACACTGAAGAGGGTGAGGAATCGGTGGATGAGGAGGATGAGGATGACATCTTGCCTCCGTAGAGCCAGTTTGTGCAGGGACAGCTTAATTGCCAGCTTGTTTTGTGGGGGCCCAAACGAACCAATCATTTCAGCCACAGTTGTGTGGCAGACCCTGGCGCTGAAATGATTGGTTTGTTAAAGTGTGCATGTCCTGTTTATACAACATAAGGGTGGGTGGGAGGGCCCAAGGACAATTCCATCTTGCACCTCTTTTTTTTCTTTGCATTATGTACAGTTTGGGGCCTAGTTTTTCAAACTGCCATCCTGTCTGCCACTGCAGTATCACGCCTAGATAGGTCACGTGTTTGTGCCGCCCACTCGTGTCGCTTAGCATAGTCATCCAGCTACCTCGGTGCAACCTTTTGGACATAAAAACACTATTGTGAGGTGTGAGGTGTTCAGAATAGACTGGAAATGAGTGGAAATTAAGGTTATTGAGGTTAATAATAGCATAGGAGCAGAAAAACCTACAAATTCTGTGATTTTAGCTGTTTTTATGCTTTTTTTCAAAAAAATACAGATCCAAAACACAAAACCCAGAACCCAAAACACGGAAGGGTGGTTTTGGCAAAACCAATCCAGATCCAAAACACGAAGAAAGATCCAGATCCAAAACACGAAAAGTGGCCGGTGCACACCCCTAGTTCTAATGTGGACTGAAACGTTGGCAACTATTTCTACGCAAGCTAATAAAGCTTATGAATTATTTTGAAACAACAAGTCTGGAGAGGGCCTTAATCTCTGCAACCCGTGGAGTTACATTTGATTAATATTGGGTTACCCATAGGATAGTGGGAACCCTAAGGACCACCCCAGCATTTACTATACAATACATAAAATAGGTGTGAGTGCCAGACCACAGGCCGTCTCTCATTATAAAATTATATATATCTATATATATATATCTATATCTATCTATATATACATATATTCACACACACACACACACACACACACACACATATACACACACACACACACCCGTTCAAAAGTTTGAGGTCACCCAGGCAATTTCGTGTTTTACATGACTTATTTATCAAATGAGTTGCAAAATGAATAGAACATATAGTCAAGACATTGGCAAGGTTAGAAATAATGATTTTTATTTGAAATAATAATTTTGTCCTTCAAACTTTGCTTTTGTCAAAGAATGCTCCTTTTGCCGCAATTACAGCAATGCAGACCTTTGGCATTCTAGCTGTTAATTTGTTGAGGTAATCTAAAGAAATTTCACCCCACGCTTCCTGAAGCACCTTCCACAAGTTGGATTGGCTTGATGGGCACTTCTTGAGTACCATACAGTCAAGCTGCTCCCACAACAGCTCAATGTCAGGAAGTGGCCTGGGATCGACCGCTACTCACCTCTGCGCTGGTGTCCTTGGGCTTAGGTGTCCGGACACTGGGAGTGGAGGTGAGTGGTGACTGGTATTCTCCCTGGGGTCCGCTAGGGCTTCTGTGCGTGCGTCCTGGTTTCCGGGGTGCCGGGCATGGGCGCAGCCATGTTGGCTCATATCACCTGACTAGTCTCTCCCAATGAAAGTCCTGTGGTCACTCAGCTGATCCTCTGATCCAATGATCAGCCACCCGGGGGTATTTAAGTCTGACTCCAGGAACAAGTAACTGCTGTTCAACTTAATTGTTCCAGTGCCTATGATACTCACCAGTGTTGCTCTGTGCTATTTCCTTCAGAGTGTTGCTCAGCCTGCTCTCAGTTTTCTAAAAAGTTTCCAGCATTAGCTTCCATGCTATTCTCAGTCTGAGAGTTAGTTCTCTCCCAGTATCCTGTCTTTCATGTTTTCTATGTTTGTGTATTTTGTAATGTGCTGCTAGTTCTGTGGCTGTTACCCTGTCACTGAGGTGTCAGATTACCTGCTATCACTATTAGTTCCCAGCTGCACCTTTTAACATTCCCAGCCTGTCCACACCTCTGTGTTTTTCTGTGCAAATCTCCACCTGCATATGTAACTATTCCCAGTATATGCATGTGTCCAGTCTGCTCTATGTTTGTCTGTGTAAGCCAGCACCTGCACATTTAGCAATCTCCAGTACTTGCCAGTGTCAACGTCTCCCTGTGTTGCTGTGCAAATCAGCACCAGCATTTCTAGCTTTCCCAGAATAAGCCTTTGTCCACTCTGCTCTATGTTTGTCTGTGCAGCCAGCACCTGCATATTTAGCAAACTCCAGTACCTGCCAGTGTCCACATCTCCCTGAGCTAATCAGCACCTGGATTTCTCAGCGATTCTCAGTACATTTCTCAGTAATCTCATGCAAGCCTGTGATCAGGATTTCTAATTGTGTTTCAGTATTCTGTTCCGTTCTAATATTTAAACATCCAGTTTATCTCCAGTGCTCTAGCAACTGCTTCGTTTAATAGTTTCCAGTTTTATGCCATTCCAAGGTACCTGTCCAGAGGGTCGCGACCTGCTCACTTGGTGCAGCGGAAAACCAAATCCCAATTGGAGGGGTCACTGGAGAAAACCACCAAGTGAGTTAGACTCCGCGCCTCTGCGCAGGTCTAGCCAAACCTGGGTTCGGCCGCAACTAGGAGACCTAGCTACAGTCACTTCCCTAGTCACCCGAACCCCCCGGCTCACTGTCCTCCACAGAGGAACACTTGCACCGGATTGTGACACTCAATGGGGTTGAGATCTGGTGACTGCGCTGGCCACTCCATTACAAACAGAATACCAGTTGCCTGCTTCTTCCCAATTGTTCTTGCATTATTTGGAGGTGTGCTTTGGGTCATTGTCCTGTTGGAGGAGGAAATTAGCTACAATCTAGCGCTGTCCACAGGTTATTGCATGGCAAAATGTAGTGATAGACTTCCTTATTCAAAATCCCTTTTACCTTGTACAAATCTCCCACTTTACCAGCACCAAAGCAGCCCCAGACCATCACATTACCTCCACCACGCTTGACAGATGGCGTCAGGCACTCTTCCAGCATGTTTACACTTGTTCTGCGTCTCACAAATGTTCTTCTGTGTGATACAAACACCTCAAACTTCGATTCGTCTGTCCATAACGCTTGTTTTTCAATCTTCCTCTGTTCAATATCTGTGTTCTTTTGCCCATATTCATAGTTTCCTTTTATTGGCCAGTCTCAGACATGGCTTTTTCTTTGCCACTCTGCCTAGAAGGCCAGCATCCCGGAGTCGCCTCTTCACTGTAGACGTTGACACTGGCGTTTTGCGGGTACCACTTGATGAAGCTGCCAGTTGAGGACTTGTGAGGAGTCTATTTCTCAACCTAGAGACTCTAATGTACTTCTTGCACAGTTGTGTACCGGGGCCTCCCACTTCTCTTTCTACTGTGGTTAGAGCCGGTTTGTGCTGTTCTCTGAAGGGAGTAGTACACACCGTTGTAGGAAATGTTCCGTTTCTTGGCAGTTTCTTTCATGTAATAGCCTTCATTTCTAAGAACAAGAATAGACTGTCAAGTTTCACATGAAAGTTCTTTTTCTGGCCATTTGAGGGGGTATAATCGAACTCACAAATGTGATGCTCCAGATACTCAACTAGCTCAAAGGAAGGACAGTTTTATAGCTTCTCTAACGAACAAACCTATTTTCAGCTGTGCTAACATAATTGCACAAGGGTTTTCAAGGGTTTTCTAATAATCCATAAGTCTTCTAACGCACTTGGCAAATACAATGTATCATTAGAACAGTGGAGTGATGGTTGCTGGAAATCGGCCTCCTTTAAAAACCAGATGTTTGCAGCTAGTATAGTCATTTACCACATTAACAGTATATAGAGTGTATTTCTGATTAATTTAATCTTATCGGCATTAAAAACCAGTGCTCGTCTTTCAAAAATAAGGAAAGTTCTAAGTTACCCCCACAGTACCAGTCAAAAGTTTGGAGACACCTTCTTATTCAATGGTTTTTGTTTAAATTATTTTCAACATAGTAGATTAATACTGAAGACATCAAAAACTATGAAAAAAGACACATGGAATGTTGTAAACAAACAAGTGTTGAACAAATCAAAGTATGTTTTACATTTTAGATTCCTCAAAGTAGCCCCCTTTTGCTTGGATGACAGTTTTGCACACTCTTGGCATTCTCTCAATCAGCTTCATGAGGTAGTCTCCTGGAATGGTTTTCCAACAGTCTTGAAGGAGTTCCCAGAGGTGCTGAGCACTTGTTGGCTGCTTTTCCTTCACTCTGCGGTCCAACTCATCCCAACCCAGCTCAATTGGGTTTAGGTCGGGTGATTGTGGAGGCCAGGTCATCTGACGCAGCACTCCATCACTTTCCTTCTTGGTCAAGTAGCCCTTACATAGCCTGGAGGTGTGTTTGGGGTCATTGTTTGTTGAAAAACAAATGATGGTCCACGTAAGCGTAAACCAGATGGGATGGCATGGAGCTGCAGAATTCTGTGGTAGCCATGCTGGTTAAGTGTGCCTTGAATTTTGAATAAATCACCAACAGTGTCACTAGCAAAGCACCCCCACACCATCACACCACCTCCTCCCCCATGCGTCACAGTGGGAACCACACATGCAGAAACCATCCGCTCACCTTCTCTGCGTCTCACAAAGACACGGCGGTTGGATCCAAAAATCTCAAATTTGGACAGATTTCCACTGGTCTAATCTCCATTCCTTGTGTTTCATGGCCCAACCAATTATCTTCTTGTTGTTCATCCTCAGTAGTGGCTTCTTTGCAGCAATACAACCATGAAGGCAGTGTCCTCTGTACAGTTGAAGTTAAGATTTGTCCGCTACTTGAAATCTGTGAAGACTATGTGGTCTCTTATCTGAGGTGCTGTTAAGTAGCGGTTTGAGAGGCTGGTAACTCTAATGAACTTATCCAGCAGAGTTAACTCTTGATCTTTCTTTCCTGGGGCGGTCCTCATGAGAGCCAGTTTCATAATAGCGTTTGGTTTTAGCAACTGCACTTATGGAAAATTTCAAGAACTTTGAATGTATCCTCATCGACTGACCTTCATATCTTAAAGTAATGATGGGCTGTCGTTTCTCTTTACTGAGTTGAGTGGTTGGTGCCATAATATGGATTACAACAGTAGTCAAATAGTGGTGTCCACTGTGTACTAACCCTACCTCTGCACAACACAACTGATGGTCTCAAACACATTAAGAAGGCACGTAATTCCACAGACTGACTCTTGATAAGGCACACCTGTTAATTCAAAACCATTGCAAGAGACTACCTCAAGAAGCTGATTGAGAGAATGCCAAGTGTGTGCAAAACTGTCATCCAAGCAAAAGGGGGCTACTTTGAGGAATCTAAAATTTAAATCAAAATGTTTTATCACATTTTTGTTTACAACATAACTCCATGTGTGTTCTTTCATAGTTTTGATGTCTTCAGTATTAATCTACTATGTTGAAAATAATTTAAATAATAAATTAAAACAAAAACCATTGTATGAGAAGATGTGTCCAAACTTTTGACTAGTACTAATATTATATATACATACACACACACACATATATTATACACACACATAGAAATAAATATATATATATATATATATATATATATTATACACATATACCATAAATATATATATATATATATATATATATACACACATATATATACACATATACACACATGCAAGCGGCGGCACAAGCATAAATCAAAAATAAACACACGGAAGATCCGTATCAAGTCAACGTTTCAATTCAATAAACAAATTTTCATCAGGTCCTGATGAAAATTCGTTTATTGAATTGAAACGTTGACTTGATACGGATCTTCCGTGTGTTTATTTTTGATTTATGCTCGAGTGCCGCCGCTTGCATGTATACCTGTTATTTATGAAGGAGGGCATATACATATAGCCCAGTGCCGAGTATTTGGACATATATATATATATATATATACATACACACACACACACACACACATATATACACAGTCAGGTGCATAAATATTGGGACATTGATAGAATTTTCATATTTTGGCCTCTATTCATCACCACAATGGCTTTGAAATTAAACAAACAAGATATGCTTTAACTGCAGACTTTCAGATTGCATTTGAGGGTAATTACATCCAAATCAGGTGAACGGTGTAGGAATTACAATGGTTTCTATATAAAAAAGTGGGAGGCACATATAGAAACCGTTGTAATTCCTACACCATTCACCTGATTTGGATGTAAGTCTGCAGTTAAAGCACATCTTGTTTGTTTAATTTCAAAGCCATTGTGGTGGTGAGTAGAGGCCAAAATATGAAAATTCTGTATGTATATATAGATATAGATATAGAGAGGGAGAGGGAGAGGGAGAGGTATACCTCATCATATTAACCACCAATTGGAGAGTAAAAAGTCCAGTAGGATTCCTTAATAGGAAAGTCTCCTTCACAACAAGATCACTTTTTCTCTTTAATGTAGTGGTCCGACTTCGGTATGGATGATAGTAGATTCCATAGGCTACCAAACTGATCTTTCTAGAAAAAAAAAAAAAAAAAAAGACCTGCTCACCCGGCCAGCGGTGAACATAACTGTTGATAACTCTCTGGAATCTCCCGTTCTATGACAGTGCTAGATTACTGTTATCATCCCTGGACTCCAGACTCTCGTGAGACATATATGCCCCTGATGAAGTCCTAACAGACGAAACGCGTTGGGTTGTGAATCTATCAGAAGAGGGAACCTGCAGAGTATGATTCTGGCCCTTTACGGGTTAATAGCAGGATATACAGCATTTCCCTTTGTCAAATATTGAAGGAATTGTGTAAGCAGTTTTTATGTATTGAAATATTTTATGTCAAAGTGACAAGAAATTTTAATAAAATCATTGTTCAATTTATCTAACAGTGGGCCTTTTTTAGAAAGATCAATTTGGAAGCCTATGGAAACTATCATCCATACCGAAGTCGATCCAGTACATTAAAGAGGAAAAAGTGATCTTGTTGTGAAGGAGACTTTCCTATTAAGGAATCCTATGCAGTGCCCCCCTATGCAGTGCCCCACATAGTGGTATCCCTTAAATAGTGCCCCCAGTAGTAGTCCCCGCTATGTGCACTGCCCCCAGTAGTAGTCCCCGCTATGTGCAGTGTCCTCAGATGTATGCCTCGCTATGTGCAGTGCCCCCAGTAGTAGTTGCCCCTATGTACAGTGTCCCCAGTAGTAGTCTCCTCTATGTGCACCGACCCAAGTAGTAGTCCAACCTAGGTGCAGTGCTCACAGTAGTAGTCCCTGCTATGTGCAGCGCTCCCAGTAGTAGTCCCCTCTATGTGCACTGACCCAAGTAGTAGTCCCCCCTACGTGCAGTGCTCCCAGTAGTAGTCCCCGCTATGTGCAGTGCTCCCAGTAGTAGTCCTAGCTATGTGCAGTGCCCCCAGTAGACCCCCCTATGTGCAGTGTCCCCAGCAGTAGTCCGCCTATAGAATACACACAACCCCCCCCCCTGAAAAAAAAAAAAAAAACTTACCTGCATCCCCGCTCCTGCCGCTGTCTGCTCCTCCCATCACGAACTGCAGGAGCCGGAAAGCGGAGCTCATGAGTGAGCTCCAGCCCGCTCCCTCCAGGGACGCAGCAGCCAAGGAGAGTCGTCTGACTCATTGGCTGGCAAAACAAACACACCGCCACGTGTACTACCCGGGGCGGCGGGGGTTTGTTGTGAAGTGCAGGCTGCACTCACTGCGGTCCACGCTACACTGTGGGGCCTGGGGACACTGGCGGCGCATGCAGCGGCGCTGTTGGCTGCAGGGACTACGGGCTCCTGCACCACAGCGGGCCCTGATGCAAGATACTGGCTGCACTGCCGCTAGTTCCGCCACTGTCTCAGTCCATTTTCAAGAACACCAGCTCACAGCAGCTGCCTTTCACATGCAGCATCACCATTGTAAAATGTTAACCAGAAGTTCCCTAAAACACTGCAATCAAGTCCCTGCATCTGCACCAGCATGCATTCCACTGCACTGAGCATGAGCCAGATATAGGACTAAAATCACTTACTAATAACTATTGCTACACATTATTCACTTAATGAACAGCCAAATCAGCATCTGTGCAATGTATACCAGAGCATATTATCCAGGCAGTCACACAGTTAATTCACCTTAAAGATACAAAAAACTTCACGATATTAGATTGACCAAAAAAGTGTTTTAGACTTTTATTGGTCAATATAAAATATAGTGGAGTTTTTTTCTCTGCCACTTGGATACTAGTTCTCTTGTACTAAGCCATGGCTCTTTCACAGGAACCACCTCTAGGGACTTATACTGAGCCGGCCCCCCTGTTCTCTTCAGTGACTGTCCTCCGGTATTCTCGTTACTCAGGACAGTGCTGTAGCCTCCCCAGGAGACAGAGAGCTCCACTGATCACCACACATACTGGGCCCCTGAACAGCAGGTACACTAGAGCTTTTGTAATGGGTCTCCGCAGGTAGCAGCTGCCCTCTTTACTGCAGGTTCTGGACTCCTCTCTCACTGCTCACAGCAAAAGCACCTCTCCGGAGCATAGGGCTGAAAATAATTTAGATTGCCAAGAGTAGTGCAGTGGACCCCTCCCGCAGAGTCCCGCCCACAGCTCCTTGATAGTGATGATCCTTAGCTTAAAACCTGCCTGGGAAAATTACCTACACAATGGTAATAACTGCATCACAATCGGATCAGTGGTTGCAGAGTTTATCGCAATCAAATAGACATACATTCATATATATATATATATATATATATAATACACACATCATAATATTATATATATATATATTATATACACATACATACATACACATATACACACATTCTAAAACTTGATTTACAATGTTCTACATTAGAGCACCCATTTAACAGATGTTGAGGACACTGACCTTTTATTTTAGTAGCACATTACACTAGAGAGTTATATGGAGAGACAGAAGAGCCCATTCCAAGTGTAAATTAGTATAAGACAACACAAGAGAAAGTGAGCGCAGTTTATCTGGGAGCAGCCATGCGGGCTGTTTCTTTATTAAGATCCCAGACTGTGAAATGAACACAATGTGTCTAGAGATTCTTATATGGGAATGTCAGCAGAGATATATAATGCACTATCATTGTTAATGGCATAGATGCTGTTCTATTGCTCACTGGACTGATTTCTTACTCCTGGACAAAATACAGTTGATACAAGAAAAAATATATGAGTGTAACAGTTATAGTCAAAGTGGGTTTATAACACCACAAGATAAAAACAAAAAATTAATAAGTCATCGTAAACAAGGAATATTAACACCTCCAAAAACATTTACTCACACCAGATAATGCAGTACATGATGCACATATTCCAAAGGGAATACACACAATTTACATAACTATAGAATTTAAAAGCACAATGATGCTTCTGAAGAAACAATAAAAAAGTTGGTAAGCATACACTATTTTTTCTGGATTTAGCAAAGACAAATCATTGCATAGGCTGTCATTGCTGATGCTGCATTTGTTTAATGTCATTGGGCATAAAAGTGTATAGGTGTATATTCGAGGCATGCTGCTAACCCAACTATACATGATTGCACAACTGACGTTTTGGCCCATATTTCATCTGATGCCTGTTGAAAGATGGAAACTGGCCAAAAACTGCACAGTCCTGTGCTGCTGAAAAGAATGTGTTTAATGCTATAGGCGCATAAGCTTTCATTTCTCAGCAATTCCAATTTTGACCGTGGAACAGAGGATCCCTAACTCTAACCCTCTCCCCCCCCTAACTCTCCCTTAGGGGTGCCTAACCCTAAAACTCCCGGGGTGATGCCTAACCCCAAATCTCTCCCTCCCCCCACCCGGGTGTGCCTAAACCTAACCCTCCCTTCCCGCACCCTAAACCTAACCCTCCCAGGTGGGAGAGGGGGGTGCCTAACCTTAAACCTCCCCCTGGTGGTGCCTAACCCCCCTTTACCCAAGCCTAACCCGAACCCTCCCCAGGGGGGCACATAGCCATAAACCCCCCCCCCCTCCCTCCCCCCACGGCTAACGCTCACCCTGTCCCAGCTTACCTTCGTTCGGGAAGCAGTCTGTCGGGATTCTGTCATTGGGCTAAGGATAGGCATTGAGATTTGGACACCTATCTTTAGTCCTAAATCGGGGTTCCGATGCCAGGATTCAGTCAGGCGGCTTACCGGGCGTCGGTATTCTGACTACATCCTGATAGGTAGAATCTTATAGATCGCAATGTAGTAGACATGCAGACGCCTGAACAGGGATGGGGGTAAGTAACTGATGTCTATGGGTACTAATGGGCAGTTGCTTTGTACCCATGATACTGTGGTATCAATTCAATTACGTTTAGTCCTGAGAGCCACGCTCACTGTGAGCTCACTCTGTGAATTCCTTTTGCAATTAAATTCTAAACATACTTTGATTTTTTTTCTGTGAAAATGCACTTTTTTTCTAAGAGCACCCCCCAATTAGGTAAAAAAAAATTAGGGAAAATCTCTATTTTAAGAAAAAAAAATTGGGGACAGTGCAGAACCTCTGGTACACCATCTCAATGAATAATCTTGCACTTGGATGGGTTTAAATAGCATAATTTATCCAATAAAAAGATGTGTCAGTTTTCAGTTTAATTTCTCTGAAAAGCTGAATAATGGGATAAATGTAGGGGACAGATATGTGGAGGTGTTATAATGCGGGACAGGTAGGTGGTGTAATAATGTGGGACAGGTATATGTGGAGGTGTAAATGACATGGGACAGGTAAGTGGTGGTGTAAATTATGTGGGACAGGTACGTGGAGGTTTAATAATGTGGGACAGGTACGTGGAGGTTTAATAATGTGGGACAGATACGTGGAGGTGTAAATGATGTGGGACAGATACGTGGAGGTGTAAATGATGTGGGACAGATACGTGGAGGTGTAAATGATGTGGGACAGATACGTGGAGGTGTAAATGATGTGGGACAGATACGTGGAGGTGTAAATGATGTGGGACAGATACGTGGAGGTGTAAATGATGTGGGACAGATACGTGGAGGTGTAAATGATGTGGGACAGATACATGGAGGTGTAAATGATGTGGGACAGATACGTGGAGGTGTAAATGATGTGGGACAGATACGTGGAGGTGTAAATGATGTGGGACAGGTACGTGGAGGTATAAATGATGTTGGACAGATACGTGGAGGTGTAAATTATGTGGGACAGGTATGTGGAGGTGTAATAATGTGGGACAGATACGTGGAGATGTAATAATGTGGGACAGGTACTTGGAGGTGTAATAATGTGGGACAGGTACTTGGAGGTGTAATAATGTGGGACAGGTACTTGGAGGTGTAATAATGTGGGACAGGTATGTGTAGGTGTAATAATGTGGGAGAGATACGTGGAGGTGTAATAATGTGGGATAGATACGTGGAGGTGTAAATGATGTTGGACAGATACATGGAGGTGTAGATGATGTGGGACAGGTATGTGGAGGTGTTGTATTGATGGGAGCAGGGTTTTAGAACTTGCAGATGAGAGGTAAAAGTGTTTACTCCAACATTTTACAAACTTGTATAAAAACACTGAAAAATTACTATACAGACATGTTTCTGTTACCTAAAATGCTGGAAAGACTTTAATTTGCTGAAAAACACTCGCTTGCTATAACGTTCAACCATTAGTAAAAAGTACAAAAATCAGCCATTTGACACCTTTTAAGAACCTCCAGTACTTTCCTTTCTTGAAGTTGATGTGTTGGAAGCATGAAAAATGGGGCATGCGTAAAGATTTGAGCAACTTAACAAGGGCTAAATTGTGATTGCTAGACCACTGGGGTCAGAGCACATCCAAAACAGCAGGTCTTGTGGGGTGCTCCCGGTATGCAGCGATTAGTACCATACCATAAGTGATGCAAGGAAGGCCAACTAGTGAACCAGCAACAGGGTCATGGACACCTAAGGCTCATTGATGCGCGTGGGGAACAAACATTCATAACCACAGACTGGTCAGAGTGCCCATGTTGACATGTTTCCACTCCTGAAAGCACCTACATACTGGACCATGGGGCAATAGAAGGTGGCCTGGTGTGACGAATCTCGTTTTCTTTTACATCATGTGAGCAGCTGGGTGTGTCTGTATCCATTGTTTACCTGGGGAAGAGATGGCACTAGCATGCACTATGAGAAGATGGCAAACCAACGGAGGCAGTGTGATGCTCTGGGCATTGCTCTGCTAGGAAACCTTGGGTCCTGCCCTTCACGTGGATATTACTTTGACACGTACCACCTAAACATTGCTGCAAACCAAGTACACCCCTTAATGGCAACGGTATTCCCTGATGGCAGTGGCCTCTTCCAGCAAGAGGATTATGAGTAGTCAGTGATATGGTAGTGAGGTACAATGAATATGTTGACCCCTAGGGAATGCAATATAGTCAAGAATTACAGAGCACCTTTTTCCTTTATGTAGTTATCTACCTCCTTCCACTTCTCTCTTCTACTCTCCATTCCACCGAATCCTGCTGATTTTGTAGAACTTAATGTGATGCCCATTTCTTCAGCTTTTAAACATAAGATACATGTGTTGAAAACACTTCTGCTTATAGGCACAGGTCGCATTAATTTACTTAAAGGTATTTAGGCTGAATAGGCATTTTATGTCCTACAGCACTCCCCTGTATTTATTCCAAAAAAAGGATTTCTAACAGTATCTTTTTTTGTGGGTGCGATGAGACCTCGGATTGCTCTCCGTACTCTATACGGATCTAAATCTGCAGGTGGGTTGTCCCTTTCTAATTTACGTATTTACTATATGGCATCACAACTGTCGCACTTGGTGACCTGATTATCTGCTGGTACTGAGATCACTCTGTAAAGGAGCTAATGGGGACTCATTTTTCTCCCCAAGAAATCCTGCCAAATTTTACTCTCTGTGGAAACGCTGGGAAGATCTCCCCCCTTACTTAGAGAGGCTCGATTGGTTTGGCACTTTGCTCAGGAATTGTTGTTTGGTGATGAGGGTATGAATCCTGATGTCCCCGTGGTTTAATGGCGGTTTTTCTGAACTGGATGTGCTGTGATCGGAGACTTTTTGGATTTCTTATGGTATCAAAACCCATGGTCATTTGTTTCAAAATGGGGTCCTCCACTCCTTTGATTATTTGCGTATGGAGTTTGGCCCTCCTCATACAGCCATTTATAGATACCTTCAGCTCCGCCATGGCCTGCACGCTCAGTTTGGATCTGATCCTATTAAACTTGCACTTCTCTAATGACCTTCTTGTAGGACAGTCTCATATCTTTATAGTGATCTTACCTCTTGTAATTTGCCTGATGCCTTTCTTCCCCTTAGGAATAAATGGTAATCAAACTTGAGTTCTCTTCAAGATGAGCAATGGTCTCAGTTGTTGGGTTCTATAAAGGTAAACTTCCACTTGTGTTCGTTTACAACAAATCCATTATTTTATTTTGCACAGGTCCTACTGTTTCCCTGCTTCTGACATATTGATATTAATATTCCAAGTAATTGCCCCAAATGTCGTGCTCTTGACTGTGATTTTTGGTATTTGTAAAGGGATTGCCCTAGCGTTAATGATTTTTGGAAATTAGTATGGTCGGATATGCAATTTACTTAACCATACATTACCTCCTCCAGAAAAAAAACCTGTCTATTCGCATTGGATATTGAATTGTTTAATACAAATACTTATCGTTCTGTTTTATGCTTATCCACCTTGGCAAAAGTAACTATTGCCCGCTCCTGGTGTGCTCCGGCTCCCGACATACTCAAGTGGCGGGCGCTGGTTAAAGATACGATTGACCATGAACGTTATGTTTATACTAGTTGTAAGGCCCTTTGTAGACCTGTTGGAGATCCTTCCGTGTAATCTATCCTCTTCTATCTTACCGCTCCTTGTCTCCTTAGTTTGCCCCTTTTGTTTTCTTTTCACTTGGTTGTTTTCCTTTTACCTCCATGTGCAAGCTGTTTATATGCTATAGTTGTGTTTCTGGGTTCGGCTTACCACTGAGATCCCTCTGACTGTACCTTTTGTTATTTAAGGATGCGTTTTTTGCTGGCAACATTCATGTCTTTTGCAAATTTATCTGTATTTTTTGATCTGTTTATAACATGTAGAAAAAATACCAATAAAAAAAAACATGATTTAAAAAAAAAAAAAAATTACAGAGCACCAAATATAAAATATGTATTGATCCCTAAAGGAGTAACCCACACCCCTAACATATATCCTATACCATTATTCACCCCATATTACCTAGTTTTCACAGGGTACCAGATACTGGGTTTTATGCTACCCACATACATTTAACCTGAGAGAGCCTGGGACTCTGATATATTTATATATTTTATACTTATTTGGTGCTCTTTAATTCTTTCTACATTACATTTCTCAGGGGTCAACATATTGTACCACACTACCATATCACTGACTACTCATAATCAACTGGCAAATAACACCACAAACAAGGAGAAGGCCCCCTGTCTTAAGTACCCCGGTCCCCCCCCCCCAAGGGCTTAATCTGGCCCTGTGTGGAATGAAACAGTGCCTTGCAAAAGTATTCACTCCCCTTGGCTTTTTACCTTTTTTGTTACATTACAACCTGTAATTTATTAGAAGAGAATGACTTATTACTCTGAGCACCTTCCTGTTTTGTTTCTTTATGTTCTTTTAGATCACTAGCTGGCAAAGATTTTACATGCGTAGCTGCTAAACTTATTGTATATATTTGTCCATTTAACATATTTAGGAGGCTTTGCTTTCTATATTATTATACATACAAATATATGTATGCGTTTGTCGACAATCTTCAAATACCATGCAATATTACTGATCCATACCCCTTTTCAGTCAGTTTTTCGTGTCAAACTTGAGAACCCCCAGCTAGCACAAAGTGGTTTCTATGGTCTATGCAATTACTATCTACTGACTAAGAATACACGGCTCGAATATTAAGATTTCATTGGAGTCATTGTTCGTCAAGAGGAAAACCGTCAGATCTGCTGAACTTCACATACAGAAAATGGATTCAATGTACACGTACTCTCCGCACTCTAGTTTCTGACTTCAGGATTAAATTTTGGTCCAATCTATTAAATACAAAGCTTTTATCACTTCTATGTATTGCTCCTGTACCAAATCCATTCATTTGGTCACTGCCATTAGGGGATAATCTGCCCACTAACTGGGATGAAACTACACAAAGCCTGATTTCCAGCTGCCAATCAGTTCCAGTAGCAGAGCCTGAATTTCTATGTTAAGTGATGGAAGTCTGTGTAGGTGGCTGGATTCCGATTCACAGCCAAATGCTGCCTGCAATTTGTAACTGTCCATTAATTTGCTGACATTGCTGGCTTCTTAACTGGCTGTGAGTTTACGTCTTTCAAACCTCTTGCCATTTCAGACACCGCTAGCACTCTGAGGTATGAGGAACATTATATTGATATTACATGATGAAAAACATTAACATTATTTCGACCAAAAAAAAAAAAACATAACATTTTATCAGCTGGACTATTTCCAAGATTACGGATCATTGTATACAAATTTAAGAGAGTTCTTGGAGGGTTGACAGAAATGTGCAAAATGAGAGCAGACGAGAAATGAAGATATACAGTTTTTTCCTTTCTTACAATATTTATGGTTAAATCAAAGCAAGGAAAAAAAAAAAGAATTGGTAAAGCTGGTAAACCAGCCTAGTTTCTGATCCGCAAAAAGTGAAGTGAGCAAAGTTTTTACGAAAATCAGGTTTCCATATTTTATTCCCAGGCAGATGGCAACTTAGTTGCTAAACTGTGAATATGCCCGGCAAATACCTTGCTATGCCTAGCTGCTGATAGGGGAGAAATCCATTTGAGGCAAAACTTCCAAAATATATACATACACCTACTAATCATTAAAATAATTTGCACACCTTACATTTCAGTTTAATATCTTGTTTACCAAGGCAACACATATAGTGATTCTCCAACACACTCTTTGCTGTACATTTCACCGCAGTGTCACCAGCATCTCTCTCATCACGGCTGACAGGTCAGCTCACACATCTCTCCCACACATCAAAGAGAACTTTTCATCATGAGAGAGATACACGACTTTCCAGGTAGATAAATACCATTACCACGATTTGAACCTCAGAAGCTGATTGCAATTACCACCTCTGTAATCCACACACATAACAGAGGAGAATTTTATCCTACGCTCACTGCTCAAGCATATTTTGATTTCTTTAGGCAGCCAGTGGACAAGGTGGGTTTGTGAAAATGATTTCTGATTTCATATAGAACTATGTGAGCATCAATAGAAATGAGAAACACTTCTATATGACAAAGCTCATACTGTATATTATATTTATCCCTATTCCTCATTCAAAAGGTGTAAAATGATTACACTGACAATTTGTACCAGGCAATTTGGTTGGTTGTAGCACCTATACCAATGTAGCCATGTCAGACGTTTGCTTATTAGAATGAGTCACCATTCACAAAACAAGCAAAACATCAAAGGCAGGTTCAATTCAATAGTCTCATGATGGATACTTGAAAAAAAAAAAAAAAAAAAAACCGTACCAGTGAATTTCATGTGGTTTTGATGCGTTGAGACCTGCAGCGCCGGCACTACCATTAAGTGAACGTACAGATGTGTCCTCATACATCTAGGCTCCTTGCGCGTTATACAGCCCTCCTAGTCGCGACATTCCATGGCATGACTTGGTAGCGCTGAGCGTCTCTTCGTGCAAATTTTTGCCTTCAAATGCGTCTTATTCGCACAGCAGCATATGCCGATTAAAATGATATGCGGCATGCCTATGTTCTGTGTGCAACTGCGGCTGTAACTGCATGCTAAATTGCTGCGTTACAGTGTCACAGCTGCTGGACACGAACGTCGCACACAGAATATAGGCATACTCAGGCATTGTGTGTAACGTAACTTGCAGCACATGGAGAATAGATGTATGTGGACACATCTGTAGATGATTGCCTAGGCTGCAAATGGTTAGGGATCAGCTAAAACACTAAATATGAGACACTGGGCTGGATTCAATTAGCCTCGTTAACTTACTGCGCAAAGAAAAGGATGATGGCTTCGGACTTTTACACCCAAGGCTATTCAATTTCTAGCGCAGAACATCTGTCGCTAATGGATAAGTACCTAGAACTATAGGATAACGTGTTAGTGGCTGCTGCAATAAGGGCAGAAAACCCTACTTAACACAGATTTCCATACGAGCCTCAGGAGGTGATGAACAGAAATCAGATTTAAGTGGCTAGCACGGGCTGTTATTGAATAGCCTCAGGCACTGCATCGCCGGTAATTAGCCCTTTGAGGCTAACTGAATTTGGCCCATTAGGTCACTCATCCTGTGTTTTAGGCAATACGTTACAGATAAGTACTCAAAATGCAGGTCAGATTTTTTTCTAGAACAGGATTCACACATATATATTATACATACATACATATACACACACATACACATATATGCATACATACACACATACAACGGGTGAAATAAGTATTGATCATATCAGAAATCTTGCGAGGAGCACCTGATCATGGCTGATTTATGGTAAAATTATGTTCTTTCCACTTCCGGATTATGGCCCCAACGGTGCTCACTGGAACATTCAGAAGTTTAGAAATCATTCTGTAACCAATGCCATCAGCATATTTTGCAACAAGAAGGTTGCGAAGGTCTTGAGAGAGCTCTTTGCTTTTACCCATCATGAGAAGTTTGTGTGACACCTTGGTATAGGCCAGCAGTTGGGACTGAACCAGCTTATATTAATTTGCACTGACAAGGGGCAGGATTGCTTTGTAATTACCGATAGTGTTCAGCTGGTGTCTTGGTTTTCTATGCCTTTTTGCACCTCCCTTTCTTCATGTGTTCAATACTTTTTCCCTGTGTAATTTCACATTATTACACAATTAATGGACATCTATGGTTTGATTTCTTTGCATGTGTAGATTGCATGGGTTGTTCCTGAATATAATATATATATATATATATATATATATATAGAAAGAGAGAGAAATGGGAGAGAGGAAAAGGCGCCTGATAGTGTAATATATTTAGTAGAAAGATGTTGCACATACGACAAATAAATCTTATATACGTACCAGATATTTTAAGAAGAATTGGTAGATATATTCCGATTTTGAATATTCCAATATTTCCAAAAAGTGACCCGTGCAATTTAAATATATGTGATTTACTTAGCTGTTGGCCTAAATCAGCACCCTGAGGAAAAAGCTGCCATATCTTATTTTTGGAGAAGTGTATTGCTATTTTTTAATTTGTTTTTAAAAAAAAAGAACACTTTTTTTTTTGGACACTATTTGACTTTCTAAAACAGTATCAGGAAGCGCCAGCTCCTAGACTATGGTTTCTTAAATATATATATATATATAATTTTGTGCAACAAAAAAAGTTTGTGTACATACATGAAATTCATTTGTTTCATATACACCTTATACACACAGCCTGAAGGTTATTTTATACTATATTTTTAATAATTTGTGCTTCAAACAAAGTTTGTGTGCATTGAACCATCAGAAAGCAAAGGTTTCACTTTCTCAGTCATGCTAAAGATATTCCGTATTTCGGAATATTTGGATATGGGAGACTCAACCTGTATTTAATAATATATATATATATATATATATATATATATATATATATATATATATATATATATATATATATATATATAGTCCTGCGCTAGCAGAGTAGCGCAGGACCTGGCATGCTGAGAGGGTCTGTTTGGCGCAACTGCAGCAATGATGTATGAGGACATATCTGTTGTCGCGGAATAACATGAAACCTAAACTAAATCAAATAAACAGATATGGACGGACAAAAGGACTCGATAACAAATATCAAAGCTTCGGAATGTTTAGCTGAAATACTTGATATATTTAAATCTTTTCTGTTATTTTAAATGTGTCATATTATTACTACACGAGGAAATGAAAGATCATCTTAATTAGGGTGTAACCGATTACAGACAGGAGCCCAACACAACAGATGGCAGCATAACGATCCATTAGAGGCGCTGCTTAGGCAGTCAGAATACCTTGGCCTTTTTACCACCAGGCTAGTAGATTACAGCATGCAGGCCATTTCAATCGTTCACCACTCCCCTGGCAAAGCTGTGTATGAGACACTTGGCACTATTTAAGGTATGGAGCCTGAAGACACTGGCCAGCTGGCTATTTCCTTGCTGTTTCCTGCTCTTATGTGACTGTACAGCGGATTTAACAACTTGCCTGTAATGTGCGCAGCATGATCTCGCCATAGATTAAATTTACAGAATGGTTCAAAACGGCCAGGCCATGAGCTTGTCACTTAGCCGGCAGTCTGACGTTACATGGGTCAATAGAAAGGTATTAATTCAAAATAACATATCAGGAGCTACAAAATAGGTAGTTCCTAAAGGGAACCACATAAAAAATATGCTACCACCAACAACCTTGCCCTGTGATTTTAAAATCAAGTTGGCATAATATTTTCAACCACCCCATCTTTTCTACAACCGAGCCACCAAATGTAAATAAAAATCATCATTGGAATCCCAGCTAATTGTATTGCAGAAAGAGATTCTTCATATGCTGCTGCCGATGTCTCTTCTCAGCTGATGAATTAGCCTGACAACCTCCAACTCTCTGGATCACCTCCAAAACCCACAGGACATCATAAAGCCAGCTGGGACTCAAAGTCAATTTATTTTAACAGTGTTTACAAATTGCTCTAATAAAAGAAAAAAGGAGTTATATGAGAACCTTAATTCACTGTGTATCGGGCTTGTGTAAGGAGAAGATGTAGGAATGCTTTGAATATAAATATATTTAGTCGACAGACTATTCTCCCACACTGTGTGTCCTCTGCTTGTGTCAATGTCAATTCAGACGCCTGCAAGTGATCTGCACCAAGCTTGGTACACAAATGGGATCCCTTCTCAGAATTGCATGTTTTATACTTGATTGCAGCAATTCCTGACAAAGCAAAATACTCTTTCCTTAGCACTAATGTCATCACTGAGATTCTAATCTTTGTGGAATATGGGAAGCATATTCAGTACATACAGATGTGTCCTGCTATATCTTTGCCGCCGATGCGACAACCATACACAGGCATCGCAGCATGCGATTTACGGGTGCAAACGCAGCACACGAGATCGCTCCCGGCATCCGCGGCAAGTCGCAGCGTTATCAAAGATAAGGGAGGACACATCGGTATATCAATGTGAGTATCCAGCCCCAAAGCAAAACAATGGCTACAAAACAATCAACAATAGGTGTCAATCGTTAAAAACTATTCAGGAACATTTTCATATCAACATTTTCCCCAAGTTACATTGTCACCTTCCCAGTAGCAGCCATCTTTAACTATATATATTTACTGACTGCTTCACAATACAACTGTAAAATCTCGAAGAGGAACCATGAGTCATCACATCACTGTGATGCGTTCCTCCAGTTAAATGGACTGCAATAAGAGAACAAGCACTATACAAATCTCCTTTCACTTGCATTTGCAAAATACAGAGTAAAACAAACCACACTATGCTGTGGTTCTAATGTCTCCGCTGCCCTCTACTGGAACCAAGATTTAATAAGCCACATAAAAATGGTAATAAAGCTGAGTGAGTAACTGCTTAACTATCACAAGCACTTTGACATTAACGGCATGGGCTGTGCCCTTAGAACTTGCATGATCTTTAAAGATCAGAAAGATAAACCTTCTATTCATTTTTTAAGCCAAAAAAGTCTGCAGGAGTACATCTTCTAACTTAGATAAGGCTGCATGAACAGTACAGTACAGCCTCTCTCCTCTCACCCCAGGACCTCCATTCAAATACAATAACCGGAATTGCAGACAACTAGTGTTGCAATAGGATAAGCATGTTCAATGTTTCATAAAAGTTGAATTAATATAGTATAAATGTACAATAGCAGGATAACTGACTAAATACAAATGGGACACATAAATTCAGCGAAATGTGTGCGGACTGCCTCCCAAATAGCCAGGCGAAGACATTGTGCCACCAAGACCTGCAGAGGAAAATTACTGAAGCTTATCTAGTGCAATAAGCGGTCATGTGCGCCATTGGACATCACTGTAATGTCCAACAGAATATTGTGCTGACCTGAATTTCACCTAAAAAAAAGTCTATGGTTCAAAGCTCTACATCTTCCTGCGCAATTGTTTAATCGTGATATTATGTCATACTAGCAATGCGTGAACATAGTTTTAAAAATGAAACAGTGAGGTGGCCTTCATGTAAAACTGAATAGCCTAATAGGGACTCATTGATCCATAACTTAGCTCTGTGCATATATAGATTTGTTGCATTTGTACAGTCAATTAATAACAAATGATGTTGATGAAAAATGTATCTCAAACTAGGAAGCGGTTGATGAGCTCTGGTACTTGGGTAATTCCAGCTACAACACAAACATTATAATCCCGGTATGGGTTTCCACACTACTAACATTCAGGGATTGGTCACTGGGAAGCACTGGGCTGGTGGTAAAAGACGGGGCAGCATGTTGGGCTCTGATAACATGTTCCCAATTGGCCAGGACAGGAGCAGCAGGCATGCAAGGTCTGAGGACCTAATAAGCCATATAAATAGACTCCAGGTGAGGAAACTTTGGACAAACAACGTGATAAGCCACCTAGTATTGAATTTCTAGTTGTAGACAAAATACCACCATACACCATGATTTAAAGAAATACAAAACAAAATCAAAATAAACAGCTAACTCTGTAAGTTGCCTAATTAGGTGTCTTTACTACAGTACAATCTCCTGCCAATCTTACCTGCTTTGCTAGTTTGACAGAATCGTGGGTCAACCGGTCCCTGAGCTGAGGATCCAGCTGAGCAGCTGGTGCTATCTCCACCACCTTCTGGTGTCTCCTCTGAATGGAGCAATCCCGTTCATATAGATGCACCACATTACCGTACTTGTCACCTAATAGGCATATTGTAAAGAATATCCCATTAGTACATGTTATTTGCACTACTCCATTTCTGTTTAGATTGGGCAAAACAGCACAATTGGGGAAATTACAGATGACAACATACATACTCTACTTTGCATTTATAAATTCAATCAATTTTCATTCAATTATATTAAACTGCAGAAAATGTTACACTTCTATTCTGTTAAAATGCTTTCAATCGCACTATTAGCATGTCGGCATGCTGGGTTGGACTCAACAGTCCCCATTCTCATTGCCAACATTTTGATTGTCGAAATCGCATACCGAACCCTTCAATTCAGATTCTGCAGAGATAGTGGTCTTTCTCCAACATCAATGGGGAAATGTTAGCAAGGTTACTAGCCAACTGGTGAAACATGTAATTTGTCCTTTTTCCCAGTCAAAAGTGATGGTGATTTAGGATTGTGTGATAGATTCAGTGTATATCATTTCTTCCTTGCTCAAGTTTATAGCCCAATTGTAAAGCTCAATAGAATATGCTGGCGCTATATAAGTAAATATTAATATATAATTACCTAATGGCTGTTGTCATAAGAATTAAGACATCATTTGCACTATTATCTAATAACTGTATAAGATGCTTCTGGTTTGTCAATATGGCAACTTCACAGGAAACGAAGCAATAAGTAATGGACTCTAGAACAATACAGTAAGCACATATTAAATATTGCGGTATCTGGCTATCTCCTGCTCATCTGTGTCTCCCCATTTTTGAAGTTAACAGTGACAGAGCACTTGTAGCCAATCAAATCACCACATTAATTCAGGAAAAGCGCATGTTCCTTTAGTAAAGGCAGGGCTGTATGTCAGATGGGCGATACCATGTGGGCAGGAGAACAGAGGCAAGAAGGAAGCCATGGCAGAGCGGTTCCTGTTAAATGCGCTTTGCATAAAACAAAGCACACATACAAATTGTTTTCTGTTAAGGGAAAGTAATACTACATGCTCCTCCAGCCTGGGCCAGACATTACACCCACCCATCATTTTGGTACGACAGCTCCTAGCATAAGCCTGGAAGGAAGAAACCTTGGGAACGGTGTTCTTATATTAGGCTGCATATGGCTTACCAAGGCATTAGCACATTTTAGTTTTCATGTCTTCAAACTGGAATGGTCTATAGAAAAAGTTCCAAGACCGAAAGCACAGATGGAACTATATAAAATCAGTAACAATATACAGAAACATCTGTGGATTACATGCTGATGCAAAACGGTCTGCAAACAAGATTATACAATAATATTCTGTGTTTACAGCCAAAATGAGTTGTTATTGCAGTACTGTCATTAAATCACATTTGTGCTTTCCCAATAACCAATATGATGGCTACTACATAAACTCAGTCACAAATAAATGTTGTAATCGGCTCTGAAGTTATGCACCAGCTTGTGGTCAGCACGAGGCCACGGTGTGTAAATCAGAGATGACCCGCCATATTACTACACTGAGGAACCGCAGTTACTGCAGGCATTTACAGACATCTGGTTCCAAACAGTGGTTGACAAAGTTATAGGGACATTATGTATTCAAACACAGGATGCGCAGTAGTGTCTACATGAACCTGCAAACATTGCAGTCTCCATCAGGACCTGCTTATATTTATTTTTTCCCCATTTTAATTACTTCATTCTAATAAATAGACTTTTAAGTTTAGAAAATAAAGGCAGTAAAGTATTTAATGAACAGAACGATAAGAAATGTACATTATTAGTGGTCAATTTGTAACTGTAGGAACATTTTCAAGTACATGAATTCCCCAAGCACTTAAATCACAGGACCACGTTTGGAACTGAGGGCCTGATTCAGAGCCGCTCGTTCGCTCCGAGCGATGTTCGCACAACTGCGCATGCGTATGGGTCGTAATGCGCATGTGCCAACCAGTCATTGCGGTCGGAAATCGAGCACTCGCAAAATAGCGAGTGCCTGCTAACTTGAGTGACCGGATGAGGCGTTTGTGGGTGGTAACAGGGGAAGGTGCTTGAAAACGCGGAGTGGAGATCCGAACGCAGGCGTGCCAAACGGTCAAAACGGGCGTTTTAAGGGTGTGCATAATTAACAAAGCAGCGTCATCGACCACGTCACTTGGTTGTTTCTTAGCCTGAACTGTTCGCATGATTGCGGTAGGAAAATCTAACCACAAGCACTGCGAGCAGTTCAGACGCCTTTCGATGTACTTGATTAATCTAATAAATAGCGGAGATGACGTAGGATGCGAGCGGCCAGGGGGCGTCTTACAAAATAGCGAGCGCATGTTTCGTTCGCTCCCTCAGACAGAGGCGTCAACAGACAGCAAAGAGCGAGCGCTCAATTTAAATAGCAGGCCCCTTTTTCTGAACGAGCAAGCGCAAATAGCGTCCGGCTCTGAATCAGGCCCTGAGAGTGTTGGCAACTATGCACCTGTTTAAAGTCAATTTCTATGCTGCATCTCTCTCCGATTTAGAAGTGTAAACCTGGGATTAAACAGGTGTACTTAGTACCGTATATAGGTGTACAGCCATGGCCAAAAGTTTTGAGAATTACTAGTATTGGTTTTCAAAGTCTGCTGCTTCAGTTTTTATGATGGCAATTTGCATATACTCCAGAATGTCATGGAATGATCAGATGGATTGCAAAGTCCCTCTTTGCCATGACAATGAACTTAGGGCCCGATCCAGACCCGGTCGCAAGCGCTGATCGCTCGCAACCGGGTCGATGGTGGCGCATGCGCACGACGGAGCCGGCTAGCGACGGGCACTCCGTCGCTCCGGATCTCGCAACAAAGGGGGCGAGCTGTCGATGTTGAGAGACAGCTTGTCCCCTGTGGTGGGCGGGCCCCCATGCCCAAACGGAGGCGTTCCCATGAGAACGCGTGTTGTTTGGGGGCGGCCCCACTGACATCACGAGTGTTGTCAGTGGAGAGATTCCGGCTGTTAGAGCCGAAATCTCTCTGGGGCTTGCGGCCACTATACCCTACCACAAGGGTTTCGTTGCAAGCCCGATGGTCGCGATGGTCTTGACCGTGGCGACCATCATCATGGCCGCTCGCTGTAGCTGGTCACCCGCAGCTATGCGAGCGGCCAGGAGCCCATTCTAAAAAAAAAAAAAAAAAAAACCCGGCCCTGATTCAGAGCGAGCACTCTGTCAGAGCGACCGGGTCTGAATCAGGCCCTTAATCCGAAAAACAACATTTCCACTGCATTTCAGCTCTGCCACAAAAGGACCAGCTGACATGTCAGTGATTCTCTCGTTAACACAGGTGAGAGTGTTGATAAGGACAAGGCTGGAGATCTCACTGTCATGCTGCTTGAGTTAGAACAGCAGACTGGAAGCTTTAAAAGGAGGGTGGAACTTGAAATCATTGTTCTTCCTCTGTTAACCATGGTTACCTACAAAGAAAAAGGTGCAGTCATCATTGCTTTGCACAAAAAGGGCTTCACAGGCAAGGATATTGCTGCTAGTAAGATTGCACCTAAATCAACCATTTATCGGATCATCAAGAACTTCAAGGAGAGAGGTTCAATAGTTGTCAGGGTGACCATGAACGTCCAGGAAGAGCCAGGACAGTCTCCTAAAATTGATTCAGCTGCGGGATCGGGGCACCACCATTGCAGAGCTTGCTAAGGAATGGTAGCAGGCAGGTGCGAGTGCATCATGACACACAGTGAGGCGAAGACTTTTGGAGGATGGCCTAGTGTCAAGAAGGGCAGCAAAGAAGCCACTGTTCTTGGATATTTGGAAGAAGTTGCTCTTGGAGGATGTTTTGGTACCATTCTTTATTCATGGCTGTGTTCTTAGGCAAAATTGTGAGTGATCCCACTCCCTTGGCTGAGAAGCAACCCCACACATGAATGGTCTCAGGATGCTTTACTGTTAGCATGACACATGACTGATGGCATCGCTCACCTTTCCTTCTCCGGACAAGCGTTTTTCCAGATGCCCCAAACAATCTGAAAGGGGATTCATCAGAGAAAATAACTTTACCTCAGTCCTCAGCAGTCCAATCCCTGTACTTTTTGCAGAATATCAGCCTGTCCCTGATACTTATATATATTTGGCTCCTGAACACGAAAATGACTCCTGATTTTACATATCGCATCACTTTTTTCCTGCAAAACGTGTATTTATGAATAAGTAATTTTTTTCATATTCTTTAAAAGTAATAAATGTATTCTGCCTACATTTATTATAAAATATTGTCTTAAATGAATTCAGTCGGTAGTATAGAACGTTGCAATTGAGTTCTCGTCATAAAACTTCCCCCCGCCCAGAGCCAGATTAAGGTCCACATGGGCCTGGAGCTGAAATTTACAAAGGGCCTAAACCCCATAATGTCTAAAGGAACATTGCACACACACATATACTACAACTACAAGGTGAGCTGGTGATGGTGGAACCAAATACAACAGATGCAACACAGTTTTGCCCTGTGCCGGCTCATTTTAATCCCTGCCTACCACCACATACACACACACAGTACATATACAGTACACACCACTCATACAGTACAGTATACACACTAATTGATGCTACTCATCAAGTAGCCATCATAAACTAAACTGCTAAACTGAAGAAAGGCATTTTTACAGGCCCTGATATTAGAAATTTAATTAAAGATGAACATGTCGGGCGTGTAATGAATATTGTGGAACTTTCAGCGTGGACTTTGCCTACAAATTTTTAAATCACTTGTTTGAGCGATGTCAAGGATCCAAACTACAAAGAAATTGTCAGGGAAATGCTTAATAGTTACAGAAACCTTGGCTGCAATATGAATTTAAAGGTACATTTTTTGAATTCCCATATGGAGCATTTCCCGAATAAGACTACACTGAAGAACAGGGTGAACGGTTCCACCAAGACGTTAAAGAAGAATAAAGAAGAAACCAGGGTCGTTGGGACATCAGCATGATGGCTGACTACTGCTGCATGATACACAGAGACACAGAAAAAGCTTATAAGCGAAAAAACGAAGTTTGAAGACAAAGAAAAAAAAGATTAACAATTCTTGCAATAATTATAGTTTTGTTTCTATTATTGTTTTATTGTACTGTTACTTTATTATGTAATTAAGACAAAAACACAGTGATATCATCTACACTTCTTCGTATTTCACAATAAATGTCAAAAACAATTCAACTTCTTGTTTTTTTCTTAAAAATGTATGTAACCCCCTTATAGGTAAATGTGACGTGGTCATTTTTTTTTTTACTATACTTGATGTACACAGGAGAAGTATAATTAAGAATATAAAAGTTATTAAAAAAAGCTTTCAATATCTTATATTTCGCAGACCTGTACAATTAATAAATATGCACACACACAGTTGGTAAAATAATTTTGAACACATCAACATTTTTCTCAGTAAATATATTTTTAATGGGGCCATTGTAATAAAATTTCACCAAATGTCAGCAACGACCCATGCAATCCACACATGCAAATAAAGTAAACCATAGATGTCCATAAATTAAGTTATGAGTAATAATGTGAAATGACACAGGGAAAAACTATTGAACACATGAAGAAAGGGAGGTGCATGGCCTATAAAAAGGTGTCTCATTACCAATGGTGTCACACAAGAAACATCTCATGATGGGTAAAAGCAAAGAGCTCTCTCAAGACTTTCTCAACATTATTGTTTGCAAACATACTGATGGCATTGGTTGCAGAAAGATTTCTAAAATTCAGAATGTTCCAGTGAGCACTGTTGGGGCCATAATCCGGAAGTGGAAAGATCATCATTTCACCATAAACCAGCCATGATCAGGTGCTCCACGCAAGATTTCTGACAGAGGAGTGAAAATACCGGCATACTTCATATGGTTGAAGGAAGGATGAATGAAAAAAATCTACAGAGACATTCTTGATAAATATCAGCTGCCATCTACCAGGATGCTGAAGATGAAACGAGGGTGGACATTTCAGCAAGACAAATGGGGTCTTATGTGGGCAGGGTTTTTAGAAGTGCAGGTTTTTAGAAGTGATGTTACCCATAGCAACTAATTAGATTATACTTAACATTTATCTATTACCTTATAAAAGACAATAGCTAGAATCTGATTGGTTGCTATGAACGATATCTCCACTTCTAAAAACCCGCACTTTAGTTAATATACCCCAATGATCACAAACACACAGCCAAGCACACTAAATTGTTTTCAGACAAAGAAAATAAAGCTGCTAGAATGGCCCAGCCAATCACCTGACTTGAATCCAATTGAAAATCTATGGAAAGAACTAAAGATTGGGAGTTCATAGAAGAGGCCCACAGAACCTTCAAGATTTGAACACCGTTTGTGTGGAAGAATGGGCCAAAATCACACCTGAGCAATGCATGAGACTAGTTTGTCCATACAGGAGGCGTCTTGAAGCTGTCATTACTAAAAAAAAAAGGCTTTTGTACACAACAGGGCAGGATTAAGGGAGGGGCGCAACAGGGGTGAATGTCATGGGGCCCACACATAGAGGGCCCCCACAACAAGCGCAGGCAGGGGGGGTTTCTCAGTACCTAGAAACCCGCCCTGACAGACAAATGGTGAAGTGGGGGCGGGGCCAATTTAGCAAGCCCCGCCCCCTTATTACCAGCTAATTGCAGTATTACGACGCGAGGGAGCGGGGCCTAATGATGTGAGGTGCAGCATGAAAATTTAAGTGTTTGCATACTGGTTTATTGCGTACTGTATATATGTGTATGTATATACTGTATGTGTTATATCACATTCACAGTTTGAACGCAATATGTGTGTGTGTGTGTGTTTATGTTTAACACTCACAGTCGGGATCCTGATGGTCCAGACAACGGGATCCTGACAGGGTTAACATACAGACACTTCTTGGTCAGTATGCTAACCGTCCACCTCTCCCTACCATAACCTCTCCCCCCCAAGTGCCTGAACCCAACCTCCCCCTCCCAGCACCCTAAACCTAACACTCTCTCGTAGTAAGAAAAGAGAGAAGCTAGCTATATCCATAGTAGGATTTGGTTACTCCCTATAGGTCTCGCAGCTGACCCACACACGCCAGTATATTTAGTGAGCGCAAGGCAAACAGATTATAAACTCCTCCCGTAGTGCCTAACCCTGACCCTCCCCCCAACCCTGGTACTTCCCTTCGCCATCCCGGCGATCAGGATGCAGGTGCCGGGATTCTGACCGGGACTGTAATGTAAACGTCGGCATCCCGACCGCCGTGGTGCCGAACACATCCCATATTACAACCCCCAAGAAAATCCAGCGCTTGCCCCTGCCCACATAGGGTTGGTGTGAGCCTGCCGAAGCTCCATGTGGCTTGGTGGGGGCCCCCACAAGCCTTAATCCGGCCCTGGTACGAAGTATTAAATACATTTCAGTAAGTGTGTTCAATACATTTCCCTGTGCCAGTTCACATTATTACACAATTAATGGACATCTATGGGATAATTTATTTGCATGTGTGGATTGAATGGTGGGTGTGGGTGTGGGTGGGTGTGGGTGTGGGTGTGGGTGTGGGTGTGTGTGTGTGTGTGTGTGTGTATTAGGGGTGTGCACCGGCCACTTTTCGTGTTTTGTGTTTTGGTTTTGGATCTGGATCTTTCTTCGTGTTTTGGATCTGGATTGGTTTTGCCAAAACCACCCTTCCGTGTTTTGGGTTCTGGGTTTTGTGTTTTGGATCTGTATTTTTTTGAAAAAAAGCATAAAAACAGCTAAAATCACAGAATTTGTAGGTTTTTCTGCTCCTATGCTATTATTAACCTCAATAACCTTAATTTCCACTCATTTCCAGTCTATTCTGAATACCTCACACCTCACAATAGTGTTTTTATGTCCAAAAGGTTGCACCGAGGTAGCTGGATGACTATGCTAAGCGACACGAGTGGGCGGCACAAACACGCGACCCATCTAGGCGTGAAACTGCAGTGGCAGACAGGATGGCATTGAAAAACTAGGCCCCAAACTGTACATAATGCAAAGAAAAAAAAGAGGTGCAAGATGGAATTGTCCTTGGGCCCTCCCACCCACCCTTATGTTGTATAAACAGGACATGCACACTTTAACAAACCAATCATTTCAGCGCCAGGGTCTGCCACACAACTGTGGCTGAAATGATTGGTTCGTTTGGGCCCCCACAAAACAAGCTGGCAATTTATCTGTCCCTGCACAAACTGGCTCTACGGAGGCAAGATGTCATCCTCATCCTCCTCATCCACCGATTCCTCACCCTCTTCAGTGTGTACATCCTCATCCTCACAGAGTATTAATTCGTCCCTGCTGGAACCACAGGTCCCTCTGTATGTTCTGGAGGCTGGTCTCCCTGGAAGAGTTGATAATTCATTTTATGAACATCATCTTCTCCACATTTTGTGGAAGCAACCTCCTACGCCTTTCGCTGACAAGGTTCCCGGCTGCACTAAACACTCTTTCGGAGTACACACTGGAGGGGGGGCAACTCAGGTAAAATAGAGCCAGTTTGTACAGGGACCTCCAAATTGCTTCTTTTTCCTGCCAGTACAGGTACGGACTGTCTGACATGCCTACTTGGATGCTGTCACCGATGTAATCCTTTAACAGACAGACGCACGCTTGTCGCTGCTGCTTTGAGGATTCAAGTGCGGCTACAGCCCACACAATTCACAAAGACAGAAAAAAAAAAAGAATATTTTTATTGTTTGTGGAGCACACTGAGAGTTACACCACCCTTTAACAGACAGACGCACGCTTGTCGCTGCTGCTTTGAGGATGCAAGTGCGGCTACAGCCCACACAATTCACAAAGACAGAAAAAAGAAGAAGAATATTTTTATTGTTTGTGTAGCACACTTTGAGGGTGTCACCACCCTTTAACAGACAGACGCACGCTTGTCGCTGCTGCTTTAAGGATGCAGGTGCGGCTACAGCCCACACATTTCACAAAGACCGAAAAAAAAAGAACAATATTTTAATTGTTTGTGTAGCACACTTTGAGGGTGTCACCACCCTTTAACAGACAGACGCACGCTTGTCGCTGCTGCTTTAAGGATGCAGGTGCGGCTACAGCCCACACAATTCACATAGACAGAAAAAAGAAGAAGAATATTTTTATTGTTTGTGTAGCACACTTTGAGGGTGTCACCACCCTTTAACAGACAGACGCACGCTTGTCGCTGCTGCTTTGAGGATGCAGGTGGAATCTAGACGGGATTTGGAACCGAGGACACACTACCTCCATCAATTGTCTAAATCCCACTGCACTAATGTCGGATACCGGACGCACGTCTAACACCAACATAGCAGTCAAGGCCTCAGTTATACATTTTGCTTCAGGATGACTGCTGTCGTACTTCATCCTCATCGCTAGGGACTGTTGGAGGGTCAATTGTTTAGTAAAAGTAGTGATGTTCCTACTTCCTCTCTGGGATGATGAACAACTCCCAGCAGCAGCAACAGCACTAGGAGGAAGTGGTTCTTGATCTTTCCCTATTTTATTTTTATCGGAGAAAGTTTGGTCCTCCATTTATGTTATATTGATATATATACGTGCGGCTAAAGCGCACACAAACACAGAAAATATTTTTTTATTTTTGCTGGAGAGTAGTGCACTTTGGGGGTTACACCACCCTTTAAGAAATGAGCCAGCCGGCTCTTTACTTATGGGACACAGGCGCACGCTTGGCGCTGCTCCTTTGTTGATGCACGTGCAGCCACAGTGCACACAAGTCACAAACACAGAAAATATATATTTTTTTGGTTTGGAGTGTACTTTGGGGGTTACAGAACCCTTTAACGGTCAAGCCAGCCGGCCCTTTACTTATGACACAGGCGCACGCTTGGCACTACTTTGTTGATGCACGTGCGGCTACTGCGCACACAATTCACAAACACAGAAAATAATTTTTTTTTTGGTTTGGACTGGAGTGTACTTTGGGGGTTACAGCACCCTTTAACGGTCAAGCCAGCCGGCCCTTTACTTATGACACAGGCGCACGCTTGGCACTACTTTGTTGATGCACGTGCGGCTACTGCGCACACAATTCACAAACACAGAAAATATATTATTTTTTTAGCACTTGGGGGGAGCACCCCTGATGGACAGAGCACCCCCTGGACAACACTACAGCACCCCTTTAGGACTGGGACACTGCACAGGACTTTGGAGTGGACACAGCCCCTATGGAGAACTGACTGCACAACACAGACCAGCCAGCCCCTATGGACTTTGAAGTAGTGGACACAGCCCCTATTAACAACAGCAGCACAGCACAACACAGCCAGCCCCTATGGACTTTGAAGTAGTGGACAACAGCAGCACTACACTACACTACACAGCCCTAACTCCCACCCTCCCTCTTCACTGTCCACAGCCGAGTGAGAAAATGGCGCCGACGCGGGTACCTTATATAGGATCCAAAACCCGCGAGACTCGGAAGGCGGGATGATGACGTTTTGCCTCGATTTCAGATCCGAGTCAGGCGGGAAAAGTCGAGCCTGATTCGGATCGGACTCGGATCGGGGGGGCTCGGATTTCAGAAATCCGAACCCGCTCACCCCTAATATATATATATATATATATATATTTGTTGTATTATTTTTTTTTCACGCCACGAATCCACTGCGTGTCTAGCTCAGTGACTTGGATCATTTACATCAGCTTCAATAATCTGGTCTTCTGTCCACTGCTTCTTCTGAGTATGGCAAGGGGAGGGAGAGTGATGCATGGGAATGAGAATAACAAATAAAGTATACTAATGTATCACAATTTAATAAAAAATATCTCTAATAATAGTAATAATTTAAATATCTGAAGCATCTTATATTGTATCTAGAACTTCAACTTAAGCACAAACAGTTCTAAGAGAAAGGCGTTTTCATCACTGCACTCACCAAGTATCTGGACTTCTATATGACGGGGTTTTTCAATGAACTTCTCTACAAACAAGGCACCATTTCCAAAAGCTGAGAGGGCCTCAGAATACGCTCGGGTGTAGTTCTCCTCAAGCTCCTGCAGGAAAACAAGCACCGACATTACAAAATTCAGACCAATATCAAGACATGACACATTGTTCATGAAGGTAAAGAACAGGTCTTGTACATACAAAAACAGAAAACTCCATTTTAAAATAATTGTGAATGTCAACACTGAATTTTAAGGTTAGGGTTAGATGCAATTAGGCTCAGATTAGTGAAAATCCAACGTCGACATTAACAGCTTGTCGACAATAGGATGTTGACATTTTAAGTCTACAAAATATACCACAGCAAAAACTAACATACTGTATAGTGAAAGCAAGGAAGAAAGAGTGAGTAAAGGAAAAAAAATAAAAAATATACAGTATATTTAAAAAAGGGAAAGGGGTGGGGTGGGGGGGGGGGGGAATAGGAGTTTTCTACATACAACTACTAGAGTACCAAGATGATCTAAAAGGTCCTCACAGTAACTTACAAAGGAACATAAATCAGCTGTCTTAGGCAAGGCAGATCAGTGTTTCCAGGTATGGTTAGACTTTATTTCTTTAACAGTATTAGATTTTTTTCCCTAAGTGGCAATACACCTTTTAAAAAAAAAAAAAAAAAAAAAAAAAAAAAAA
Source organism: Taudactylus pleione (assembly GCA_031769625.1). Lineage (NCBI taxonomy): Eukaryota > Metazoa > Chordata > Amphibia > Anura > Myobatrachidae > Taudactylus > Taudactylus pleione. The sequence goes on along the minus strand of JAUIMM010000311.1, from coordinate 114,853 downwards.
AGATTATAGCCAGCATCCAGCCAATTATTCACAGAATTTTATACTACAGGTATCTTCTCGCTAGTTCCTGCCATTATTCTCTATAACATGCAAGTGCTGCAATAGAGAGGTTTGTACCCTCTTATAGTGACCTAGTGTAGGTCCCCACCTGGGTGAGGTCACCTTGTCATGATAAACTGGCAATCATAATGTGAACAAAACATGCACCAAGATCATCATGTTCATTTCAAGTATTACATAGCAATATTACTACCTTATGGGATGGATCGTGGTCTACAAAATGTGTTGTGCTCTAGGGCACCAGCATTGTAATTCCAGATACACTCTTGCAGCACCACAGGGTCACTCAAGTACTCGCTCCATTATTAAAAAGACAAATTCCATTTTCAGCAATAAACTAAAGTTAAAAAAGTCATCCATGAATTAGAATTGTGGACGACTTCATTTACTCATGTACCCTAATTTTTATCATAATTTAAATCTCATTTTATCCTGCAATTCCAGTTAACGACCTCTACTTTGCATTTCAATTATGACACTGGTTTTACTCATTTGTTTTCCTGCTAGAAAATGATCATCCCCCTCAGCTCAAAAGATATCAAGTCAGGAAAATGATGTGGGCTCATATACATTAGTTTGGACTGTTTCTTTGTGTGATGTTATCCTACTTTTTTTTTTTTTTTACACTGTTGTTTTGGAAGTTTTACACTATATTGGCCAACACCTATTATGACTAGAGAAACAAAACGAGCCAAGGACAGGATAAATATACATGTATACTAGCACACACATGCATGCATGAGCAGACGTATGTCTCATATTATAAAATATATATATATTATATATATTTTACACACACGCATACATACACACAGGGCCGTTTCTAGGGGCAGGCGACCCGTGCAATCGCACGGGGCGCGCTGCCTCCTACCCCTGCTGTAGAAACAGCATGTTAACTGCCGGGCGCCCGCTGAGATTCAGTTACCAGCGGGAGCCCGGCAGAGCAGAGCAGTCGGAGACGGAGGCTCCGGCTTCCGGCTCCCACAATGTGCACTATGGGAGGACGTCATGACGTCTTTCCCATAGTGCAGAGAGAGGAGCAGCCGAGCGGAGCGGACGCCAGAGCTGGGGCCAGAGCGGGGCTGAAGGTAAGTGTTACTGTTTTTTTTTTTTTTTTTTGTGTGTGTGTGTGCAGGCAGCCTGGACAATACTTGGGGGGAGGCACTACTACTGGGGGAACTTCTGCTGGGGGAGCCACCACTACTGGGGGCACCTGGGCACAGCTACTAGGGACATTACTCTGGGGGCACTTCTACTGGGGGAGACACCACTACTGGGGGCACCCGGGCACTACTACTGGGGACATTACTCGGGGGGCACTTCTACTGGGGTTATTGCTTAGGAGGCATTACTCAGGGGCCAGGGGCACTTCTACTGGGGGCTTTTCTACTTGGGGCACTACTACAAAGGGAGCATTACTATTGGGGGCACTAATACAGGGGCATTAATACTGGGGAATTTATAAAGGGGACACTACTACAGGGGGCATTACTATTGGGGGCAATACAACTGGGGACACTACTACTGGGGCACTACAACAGGAACCATTACTATTGGGGGGCATTACTGATGGGGGCATGACTACAGGGGACATGACTACAGGGGGCACTACTAATGGGGGCTCTGCATAAGTTACACTACCACTGTGGGCACTGCATAAGGGGCATAAATACAGGGGACACTGCATATGGGGACAACTACAGGGGGCACTGCATAATGGGCACTTTTGCCTGAGAGCCAGTGGGGGGGAAGCCTAAGACCTGTCGGGATGGAATGGCAAGGGAGGGGGCTGGAATGGTAAGGGAGGGGAGAGAATGGTAAGGGAGGGGGCTGGAATGAAGTGTGTATTATGTGAATCATGTTTTTTCAATGTGTTTTATGTGGTTCTGGATTTAATAATGTATTTGAGGTGGATGTGGTTTTAAAACGTAGTTTATGTGCCTCTGGCTTTTCCAATATATTTTATGTGGAAGTGGTTTGTTGCAGTGTATTTTATGTGGATCTGGCTGGGCTCGCTCCCAACGCGACTAAAACCGGGTGTGATGCAAGGTCATACTTCTGCAAATGTCACACCACAGGCATGCACACAGAAATGCGGCGTGGGCTTGTGACAGCTAGGCGCGCGCATGCTGTCTATCTTTTATTTAGCTACATATATTTTTCAGCGCTTTGCCTCTGACAGGTTAGACACCCTTGTACTCAGTAGTCACGGTGGCTGTCATTCTGTTGTCTTTCTAGATCACGCTCCCTTACTGTGATACCACACCCCCTCACGATGACGCCACGCCCACTCCACAATATTACTGCTTCGAGGGGGGGGGGGGCGCATTTTGACTGCTCGCGCTGGGAGCCTCAGACCCTAGAAACTGCCCTGCATACACATATAAACTGTAGTCAAGTACATATGTATACACATAAAGGCATGCATACACATTTATACTGTATACAAGTACATATGTATACACAATACACATACACTCCTAATTGTACAAGGAAGATCCAGCCCTATATTGCAACTAAATAAACATACAACTTAATTGAGGGCAGTGTTTCAGCTGTTGACAGGGGCTCCTATTAATACTTCTGTAGCAGGAGCAGAATGTGACCTATTAAGTGGAATATGTGACATTTAAACCTTTCAGGAAGCAGAGAAGGGAGCTGGACCTTAAATGGTGGGTGTAGTATAGTATAAAAGGAGGGCGGAATGATGGGGAGTGGGGGCAGAATCACTATGAAGGGATAAAAATATTTATGACTAGGGAAATCCAACCAGCATTTATACTTATTTATCAGCTGGAAGGAACCTTTAAGTCATCATTAACTTACTACTAATAATATGCATACAGTGCATCTGGAAAGTATTCACAGCGCTTCACTTTTTCCACAGTTTGTTATATTACAGCCTTATTCCAAAATGGAATACATTCATTTTTGTCCTCAACATTCTACACACAATACCCCATAATGACAACAAAGTTTTTTTGAGATTTTTACAAATTTAATTAAGAAAAAAAAACTAAAGATATCACATGTACATAAGTATTCACAGCCTTTGCCATGAAGCTCAAAATTGAGCTCAGGTGCATCTTGTTTCCACTGATCAATTAAGCTGTAGGAACATCTGAAGGATGGAGTCTACCTGTGGTAAATTCAGTTGTTGGAACATGATTTTGAAAGGCATACACCTGTCTATATAAGGTTCCACACTTGGCAGTGCATGTCAGAGCACAAACCAAGCATGAAGTCCAAGGAATTGTCTGTAGACCTCCGAGACAGGATTGTCTTGAGGCACAAATATGGGGAAGGGTACAGAAAAATATCTGCTGCTTTGAAGGTCCCAATGAGCACAGTGGCCTCCATCATCCATTAATGGAAGAAGTTCGTAACCACCAGGACTCTTTCTAGAGTTGGCCGGCCGTCTAAACTGAGCAATCAGGGAAGAAGGGCCCTAGTCAGGGAGGTGACCAAGACCCCGATGGTCACTCTGTCAGAACTACAGCATTCCTCTGTGGAGAGAGGAGAACCTTCCAGATGGACAACCATCTATGCAGCAATCCACCAATCAGGTCTGTATTGCAGAGTGGCCAGACGGAAGCCACTCCTTAGTAAAATGCACATGGCAGCCCGCCTGGAGTTTGCCAAAATGCACCTGAAGGACTCTCAGACCATGAGAAATGAAATTCTCTGGTCTGATGAGACAAAGATTGAACTCTTTGGCGTGAATGCTAGGCATTATGTTTGGAGGAAACCAGGCACCGCTCATCACCAGGCCAATACCATCCCTACAGTGAAGCATGTTGGTGGCAGCATCATGCTGTGGGGATGTTTTTCAGTGGCAGGAACTGGGAGACTAGTCAGGATAGAGGGAAAGATGAATGCAGAAATGTACAGAGACATCCTGGATGAAAACCTGCTCCAGAGTGCTCTTGACCTCAGACTGGGACGACTGTTCATCTTTCAGCAGGACAACGACCCTAAGCACACAGCCAAGATATCAAAGGAGTGGCTTCAGGACAACTCTGTGAATGTCCTTGAGTGGCCCAGACTTGAATCCGATTGAACATCTCTGGAGAGATCTGAAAATGACTGTACACCGACGCTTCCCATCCAACATGATGGAGCTTAAGAGGTGCTGCAAAGAGGAATGGGCAAAACTACCCAAAGATAGGTGGGCCATCATATTCAAAAAGACCTGAGGCTGTAATTGCTGCCAAGGTGCATCAACAAAGTATTGAGCAAAGGCTGTGAATACTTATGCACATGTGATTTCTTAGTTTTTTTTTTTTTTTTTTAAATTAAATTAGCAAAAATCTAAAAAATACTTTTTACACGTTGTCATTATGGTGTATTGTGTGTGGAATTTTGAGGACAAAATTGAAATTATTCCATTTTGGAATAAGGCTGTAACATAACAAAATGTGGAAAAAGAGAAGCACTGTTAATTCTTTCCGGATGCACTGTATGAACACTATTGGAAAAAGATTTATGGAAATCAGCGACAAATGAAGCAAAGAGAAATGAAGTGGAAGAGACGTTCTAGCACAGCAAGCTGGTGAGAGATGAAAGAACCAGTCCACATAGTAAACACCCTTCATAATTACAGATTCATTGTGTACCATACGCTGCAACACAATCAGAGAAGTTGGCTAGTCATAAACACACAGTAAATAGATGGAATGTCATTGGTTGCTACAGTTTGGTGAGTGGAACATTTGGCTATTGCTTGTTAAACATGACCTTTGTATAACAGAGTTTAGCTTTAAGAACTTGTCTACACATATTTAGAGCCCTAAGTCATTACCTCAAGCAGAGCATAATTACTAATAAAAACGCAAACAAGTATTGTTATTGGGATGTGATTTCCGCCACAGCTGAGTTTTGTGGTCGTCTTCTTAGCTCAGGACCATTAAGTCTTGCACACAACAGGCAACCTGGTAGTGTTTTATCTGTAGTCACTACATGATGGATTACTGCGAGACTGCCTGTATGTTCATAACAATCATTGATCTGTATGGTAAGTGTATCCTCCATCTTGATGCGCTTGAAGCACGTTGAAAAAGCATAAATGATTTCCATGATGTAATAATCCATGTGGTGAACACAGCTAACGATAATAGGTAAATGCTGTGTATCTCACCATACAGTGTACTCAGCAGTTTACAGCATACTAGACAAACAAAATGGGATACAGCAGCAAATTTGACACAAAAATGAATGAAAACCCTACAAGAGCTTATAGTCTAATGATGCAGGTGGATAAAATAGCAAACATTCAGATGTGTATAATAGTCATGATTGATCTTTTGAATAGTGCCAGTACCTTGATCTATCCGATCATTAATCTCATTTGCTTCATACAGACTACTGTGTAGCAGCAGCAGCAAAGTGGGCAGCGTACCATTAGAATCAACATTTTAAACAAATAGATAAGTAAATAAAAAAAAAGACTTCTGTATTAAATGTCTAATGCATGGGTAGGAAACGTGCGGCACTCCAGCTGCTGTGGAAATACACATCCCAGCATGCCCTGCTGCAGTTCTGTTAGGGCATGTTAAACTGTATCGGGGAATGCTGGGATGTCTAGTTCCATAGCAGCTGGAGTCCCACATGTTGCTTACTCATAGTTTACTAACAGGTGGTAATTTTTTTAATTTTGCAGAATGCAGAGTTTAGCTTTAACAGCTGGATCAACAAGGGGGCGCGCATAGGCGATGCATCTTTTGTACGTACTGTGACCTTAGAAATGCCATACCTCATAGCTCCGTACCACTCGCATACCTCGTCCACCACCTCCATATGCGGCTTTGAAGATTATCGGGAATCCATATTTGTTGGAAAACTCCTTGGCCTCTGTTAAACAACTAATAGGAGCATCTGTACCTGGAACAACTGGAACACCTGAGCAGAGAAGAACGTAGAATAAGAATAAGGGTTGTGTCACACAGGAGACCTGAAAACACTTCTAAGTATTTGCTCTGTGGGACAAGGGATTATAGTCATCCATTCATTTCCATATGCCAGCACGGCGCACTTCAGCACAATGAATGCTAGCATTTTTCTAGCAGGAAACTCAAAACAGAAATGTATTCAAGATTTTCCAGAACTGAGCGAAGAGAATTATTCTATTGTATTACTGTATAACAGGTGTAAAAACACAACCATCTTACTTGTCTAAATAAGACATTTTAAAAACATCAGCAAGCACATAAAAAGATGTTGTGAAAAAAAAATGTGTATAGTAAAATCCCACCCCATATACATTAATCCACCATATGCTACCAGTCCACTTCAAAAACACCCAATTTGTGCACAACCTGATGCAAAATGAGGCAGACTGTGTAACCCCACACTAAATGTTCTACACATTTTAAAAATATGCTAACCAGCCAAAGGGCCTGATTCAGAGCCGGACGCTATTTGCGCTCGCTCGTTCAGAAAATAGGGGTGGCTATTCAAATGAACCGTTCGCTCTTTGCGGTCTGTTCACGCCTCTATGTCTGAACGAGCAAACAAAACTTGCGGTTGTTTTTTTAAAAATACGCCCCCTGGCCGCTCGCATCCTACGTCATGTCCGCTATTTATTAGATTAATCGAGTACATCGACCAGGGTATGAACTGCTCACTATTCTTGTGGTTGGTTTTTGCTACCACAATCATGCGAGCAGTTCTGGCTATAAAATAACCCAGTGACGTGGTCAATGACGCTGCTGTATTAATTATGCACACCCTTAAAACGCCCGTTTTGACCTTTAAGCACGCCTGCGTTCGGATCTCCACTCCCCGTTTTCAAGCACCTTCCCGTTACCACCCACATACGCCTCTTTCTGTCACTCAAAATAGCAGGCATTCGCTATTTAGCGAACAAACGATTCTCGGCCGCACTGACTGGTTCGCGCATGCGTATTACGATCCGTACGCATGTGCAGTTGGGCAAACATCGCTCGGAGCGAACGAGCGGCCGCTTACAAGCGGCTCTGAATCAGGCCCAAAGTCTCTACTCCGCCAGCCTTGCCACCTGTGTTTGCTATGATGCACCAGCATTTCTTTGTTGCTTCAGCACAGATCCATCAAGTATTGAGGACAAGTTGTATTAAATCATTTAGTTGAGGGATGTCTATTCAGCAAGCTTGACAGCTATAATTGTTCTTTGAACAGTAGTTGACCCAATGTTTCTTGAGATCATAAAAATGTTGCTGTTACTAAAATTGATTCTACCAAATATTACCAGTTTAAATTGATGCAAGTATTGCATTTAGCAATTACTTTCGTGCAATGACTACAATTAGCAGTACACTGCTTAATGGAAGGCTTAATGCATGCAATCCTTATGGATACTAAAACAAACTCATAAATCATCACTTATGCATTTGTTTCATCTGACATAGAAACAGCACTGTCCCTCTGCACTACATACCAATCATGTAAATGGATTACTCATATCTCCCAACTCTCCCCTCTCGGTAGGACAGTTCCGATGCGAGGGTTCTGTTCCTCCCATGGAGAGGCCTGTTCCATGGTGAGGAAGTTAGGTCGTGTGTCCCGGTCATTGCTGCTCTGCGTGCCAGATGTATACGCTACCGCTGTGTGTCGCATTAATGGGTGTTTGAAACCGAGGTGTTTAAGGGGAAGCCTCGGGCAGTTCTCATGGCACATCTCTATCATGTAGGGAATGGAGGATGTCTGGGCAGTGCCCCAAATGGGATAGACTTACTCCTGCAGTCTAAAGCCGCATACACACTAGACTATGTGTGTATGCGTCTATATCGTCATCGGCGGGCCCGGCATCTGCAAGTGTATACACACTTGGCGATGCCGACTAGCAACGGACAATGGTTGAGTGGGGCCATGCTGCATTCAGAAACAATGTGCTTATGGCTGCATATATAGACACACCTAAATACCAGCTGTTACACAAAGAAACACTAAAACACCTTTGCACTGATACTATAGGTGAAGGTTGCGGTTACAGTCTGTTAGACTGAGAGACTTCCTATATATAAAAAGGAGAGTACTTATACCTCTACAAACTATGACAAATTATGTGTGGACACAGTAAATATCCATTGTTTATATGCTGAAATTAGTGGGAATTATAAGATCCTCCTCCTTCAACTACCTAATTAAGTGGAACCATGTGATGTTTTAAGATTATCTTGTTGACCGGTCAATGGATTGTATGGGATAATAAATGTGTATATAATTTTCATTTGTGACTACTTCTATGCCAACCTTCACCTATAGTATCAGCGCAAAGTCGTTTTAGATTTTTTCTCTAGTGCAGACAATTGATAATAAATATAAAAAAAAATGTCAAAAAATATAACACATTTTAACCCTTCACTGTTTATTATACATGTACTTCACTTTTTTATTCTCATTCTTTATATGCAGCTGTGCCTGCTCTTAACTATCTCTTTTACACTGCACTTTTCTTACTATGGCGGTGACCTGGGGTGGCTTAGCTGGGCCAGTTTGGGGGTGCCCTGCACTCTGGATTTGAATCCTAGTATGTTAGGGACCTACCCTAAAGAGGTTACCTGGATATGGTGGGTGGGCCCATAACTTTGGCCAAGATTTGTGCACCTGAGATTTGTCTGTTCTTGTACCTGCAATTAGTCTCATCAGGTAGCACCTCCCAATATATTATATAATATATATATATTCAGGGTGTGCAGTCCAGAAATCTTTCCCATAAAAAAATATAAACCTAAATAAATTTCAATTGCCTGAGGAAGTGACTGGATGCAGTGAAACACGTCACAACTTAAGGGAGATTTTTCTTTTTATGCTTTATTTTTGGGAATATCAATTATGTGCTATGGTTTTTAAATATATTTGGTTTTAAAAAAAAATGTAAATAATTTATGTAAGCGTTTCATCAATTATTATTGTCTACACATAAGAAAAAAAAAATTAAGCAATTTGTTCATCCAGGACAGTAGTGTATGTTTTTTATGCCATTAATAAAAATGTACTATTTACATTTATACTTGGTCACTCATTTGGTCATTCCAGCTTTATACTATAGCTCACTATGTGAGCAAAAACAAGAGATATGGTAAGAACTTACCTTTGTTATCTCTGTTTCTACGAAGTCCATAGGGTCCACAGGGTTGACCTTGGGGTATAGGTTGGGAACCAAATCCGGGCACCACGCAGTTAAAGCTTTTAGCTCCCAGGATGCACTTGGGTCCACTCTCCCTATAACCCCGCCCCCCAGCCAGAGGCACCTCAGATTGTAAGTAGCCAAAGGCCGGAGGAGGAGAGAAAAAGAGAGAGAAAACTGGAACACTCTAGAACCATACTCACAGAAAAGGAGACGGGAAGCCGGTGACCAGTAACACAGCCCATATGAAGCCAGGTGCGTCAGGGCGGCGCCCTGTGGACCCTATGGACTTCGTAGAAACAGAGATAACAAAGGTAAGTTCTTACCATATCTCTTGTTTTCTACTTCAGGGTCCATAGGGGGTCCACAGGGTTGACCTTGGGGATGTCCCAAAGCAGTTCAACCAAGGGTGGGGACGCTCCTGTGCTGAGAGGAGAATCCGTCACCAAAAAGGAAGCATCCTGAGAGGCAAAGGAAACCAATGCCTAGAACCTTAAAAAGGTATGGACAGAAGACCACGTGGACACCTAGTAAGGCAAAACAGCCGAGGCGCCACGACGAGCCGCCCACGAGGGTTACACGGCCCGAGAAAAAAACAAGCCTCAACGACAGAAATGCCCACCCATGGGTAGGCCCCTGAGGAAGACATACGAGGCCATCCAGTCAACATTTCATTATAGGCCGGCCATCGTTTCCTGTTAAAACCAGAAACCGCAGACCACCAATAAGGAGTCCGCTTACCATAAGGAACTTGAACGGATCACATAAAGCCAAAGAGGCCGGACCACAGTCCATGAGGCCACAACAGCCGAGAGGACTGGGAACTGAATGGCCATACCATAAGTTCCAGAATAATATGGAACCTAAAAACCACTTTAAGAAGAAACACAGGGCGAGAGCAACTCACACCCTGACATGATGCCCTCCAGAAGAGGGAGCCACATGAGAACGCTCCCCATTCAGACACTCTCCTGGTTGATTTAAACACCCTGAGAGAGAGAGAGAGAGCTTAAACAATAGACCATGTAATGGCTATCACAACCAGCGGTTCCATTGACTGTCCCCGGAGGGAACAAAGAACCACTACTAACTCCCCAGGAGTCCCTAGGGAGGACAAGTGGAGACATAATCCAGAAAACACTCCAAAGGATGAACTGGATATCAGAGCGGAGCAATTCCATATCTTAACCATACCGACAGTGTAGAGATCCGCACTGTCAGGAAGGCCAGGCCAAGGGTGAAACCCAAGCCAGCTGGAAGGAATGCCAGAATATCTGGAAATCCTGGACACCGGAGGATCGTATCGACAGGTACGATACCATAAGAATTATGTATGCCACAGTCCGTGGCAGATCCCAGCAAAGTCTGGCCTATCTGCTCTAAACATCTCAATGAAGACAGAGCCAGGGAAGCCCGAGGACCACAGTAGGGGCGCAGTTAAAGACAAGCGATCCAGATCCAGGGAAAAACAAGGACCCTGAGACAACAGGTCCAGATAGTGAAGCAGTAGGAACGGAGCATCGAGGAGGAGACTCCGAAAATCTTAGTACCAGTGATGTCTGGGACGACCTGGAGCCCCCAGAAGGAAAGCCCCTCCGTCTCGAATTAAACTTCCGAAGACCTCGAGGAAGAAGGGAGACCGGAGGACACAGGTACACAAAGTGGAAGGACCACTTCACTGACAAAGAGTCACTGAAGGTAGCTTCAGTACTCCTAGAGCTGGACTGTAACACCGGTAATGTGTGATCGAGTCAGAAGGCCATGGGGATCAATCCCCTCAGGGAGGCCCCCTCTGCTCACCAGGAGTTGAAACCTCTCTTGGAGAAGAGACTAGTCCCCGGGATGCACGCCGTGACGGCTGAGGAAGCCCGCTTCCCAATGGAGAGCTCCGGGAATAAACACCGCAGAGTTGGCCAGGAGAAGACCCTTGGACTATGTCAGAATGGGTGACATTCCTAACATTGCCACCCAACTACCAGTGTTGCCTAGATGGAAGCCACTGTTGTGACACTGTCGGACTGAACCTATTCAGGTTAACCGTGACAAATGGGTTAGGCCAGAGTGAAAGTCCAAGACAGCTTAAAGTATCAACAAGTTAAGTGGCAGGGCAGAAGCGACAGACGTCCAACTGCCCCGAAATGAATGCGGACCAGACACTGTCTTTAGCAAAGAACACCCTGGACGAGATGGCCATAGCCACCCGGACAGAGACCAACTCGCCTCCGTAGAAAGTATCATGGTTCGAACAGCGATCCGATGGAAAAAACTCGATCCATCTGGACGGGAGTCAATTATGGCAAGGCCTGGAATGGAACTGATCACATTCCACCCTACCAAAAGGTACACACTCTAGTAGACCGCGCATCACAAAGAGTAATGACATATGTCGACTGCGTAGATATCCGCACACTCGAAGTTGAAGAGTGGAGATCTTGTCTTACGCCAGAAAAATTCTCAGATTCTGAGAATCCAGCAGTGCTCCCAGATGAAGAAAACCCTGTGAGGGATGCAGGGAGGACTTTTCTGTGACGAGAAGAAGCCCCGGTTATCCTGACCTAGCGGTAAAGTACCTTGGTGATCCTGCTAAAAGTAGGAGACCGTCCAGAGAAAGGAGCATTCGGATACACTGAACAGGTGAACTGTCAGAAAATCCATAAAGCTGGTAAACCCCGGTGGAGTTGAGGACAGCCCCAAAAGGCAGAGCCCGAAACTTACAAGTGTTGCTGTGGCACAGCAAACCTGAACCCATGCTGATGAGAGGGCTCTGTATGTACCCGTAGGTACGTATCCTGAATACTCGGATATACCATAAAATCCCCAGGTTCCAAACATCGGATGATGGAGCATGGACGATTCCACCTGAGTCAAGGCACCGTTGGAATCTGATTCAGGGATTTGAGACAGAGTATAGGCAAAGGAGGACCAGTCGGTCACCGCCCCAAAAAGAAAGTAGAACAACCAGTCCCTCACTGAGATAGTGAGGTTGGCCGAAATAGCTCTGCTTACCACAAAGACTGTATAGCTTTCTGGGATTGTAAGGCCCTGATCAGTTCTGAAGAAGGGCCCGTGTAACAATGCCTGTGAGGAGGCTGCATGAGCAATGAGAGGCCGTTGAGAATCAGTACCTCACTCTGGAAATTCCCCAGATGTAGACCTGTCCCGTCAGGCTGAGGGTATATCCTCAGGTGTAGAAACAGGGTCGTCCGGAAGTCCAGGACTGCTCGGTACTGGATACGGCGGCCCCCGTGGAGGCCGACAGCCTAGGAAAAAACAGGCCTTTAGGCTGACCCTGAGGACAAAAAGACTTAACAGAGTTAGTCCGAATGTAGTGGGAGTAGCTAAAGACGGTATCTCCCCATTAGTGATACTGCCAATGATGCAACGATCTTGTCAAGGTCAGGACCAAACAAGAACTTCCCCCTGGAAGGAGTGTGCACCTCTGCTTTCCCATAACGCAGCCATAGGGTACTGCGGCGGATACAGACGCCGCCGAAACCCTGAAAGTTAGAAGACCGGCATCCCATGAGGTAATCCCACATATGACCACTGCATATTTTGTGAGCGGCAAAAAGATATTTGAACCTCAGACGTGTTGGAGGGGAAAAACGTCACAAAAGCATCACCATGCGATGGCCATGGTAGGACGGGCAACAGGCCCTGAAAACTTGAGTACATTGATTTCAGGCAAAGTTACCACCTACGGATCCGTAAAATTCGTCCAGGCCGGGATGGGAGGCGTATTAATGCCTGTAACCCGATGATTAACATACAAATCCATCCCAGAAGGGGATTTCCATTACTTGTGAGGACCCTCAGGGAATGGGAAACAGGAGGCCTTTGTGACTCCTCGTATCTGGGGACAGCCAGACTCCCGCTATGAGATCCACCCGCTGGGCAGAAAACGGGAGATGTATGATACTGGTGCAGGATCGACATTCTCTATATCCAGAATGAGCCTGGCTACCAGCCCCAAAGCAGGGATAATAATACTTGAGATCGGCTCCCCCCCATGTGAGAGGGAAAGAGCCGAATATACCATCCAGTTCACGGCAGAGCCACTGGTCAGTAACCACAGGGCGTATATCACGCCAATTAGTATTTCGTATAAAACGACATCCACCAGGGTGGCCGTTGTGGTAATCCCTGCAAGGGGAATGACAGACCGATGTGGTATCGGAGGTAATTCATGTACTGTGAAAAACCCCGGCAGGGAGCGATAGTCTGTGACACAGGGGTAAATTGCAAGAAATTGCGAGATACCCCGAGTTCAAAAGGGCAGTATGGTGAAGTAACTCCCAGCGAGTGACGACAATGGGGCCCGCCCGGCGATCCTCAAAGGAGAGGATCCTGAGAAACAACGCCCTTTAAGGGGGTCGTGCAAGGGGCCCGGCACCAGATGGTGCCGCATACGTAAACCTTTCTGAGTTAAAATCCTCCGCACTAATTCCTGCAGGCTATGACTTGCAGGATAGCAATAATGGGTGCAGTATCGTGTGCAATCTCCTGGTCAGATATATCTGACTATCTTGACGGAAATATTAAGCAGCGCCATACCGGTCCTGACTGACGCGAAGATTAGCTGCAGGAACCCATTATCAGCGTACGCAACTCACAGTTCCATCTAAAATATGGCAACGTGCAGCACGCAACAGTATGTGACAAACCTCACAGATATTAACAAATATATATATGTGAGGTCTCAGAACCACCCCAGGTACACCTGTATTAGGGCAGATAAAGAAAAGGGATAGATATACACTGACAGGTGAGAGAAAAAGCAGAGTCAGCACTAGCATAAGTCACATACAATGCAGAAAAATATATATACATACATAAGCATGACATATAATATACTGCACAATGTCGCTACATTCAACTGCCCAGATTCAGTGTCTGGGAAGGCTATAGCGCTGTGTACACTCACCCAAAATGGCCAGGTACGCAGGGGGACTGGGCTCACTGACATCCTAAGAGTTCTGCAGCACCACAGAGAGAAAATGGCCGCTGGAGACCTCAGAAGAAGCGTGGCCCGCGGAGGAAGCAGCTCAGCGACGCCAGACTGTATTATTGAAAGGCGCGCTGAGCTGAGGGGAGGAGCCGCTAGACAGGGAAGGCTTCCTCCCCTGGCTAGCAATTAACCCCCCGGGATGCCGGCTCCCGCTGCCGCTATAATCCCTGGTGGGCTGTGGACACGCGGGGTATGCCTCCATGGAGGGGGAGCCCGCCGCCACCGCTAGCGCCTCCGGTCTGTCCCCAGAGACCGGAGGCATAAGGCTGCATGTACACGCGGGTCACCGCAAGCGGTGACCACGCGACTTACCTGTCCCCGTCGATCCGGCAGCAGCCCAGGGATTCCTCCAGAGCCCGGCTAGTACAGACTCTGGGGTCCCGCTGCGATCCCCAGATCTGTACTGGCGTCGCAGCGCCGGCGGGGTGTAGGAGCGGCAGCTCAGACGTCCATTGGACAGTCTGATGCTGCCGCTCTGAAGAGTAGTAAAAAAATAATAAAATAAAACTCTTTTAAGCTTAGGGGCTGCTAAGCAGCCCCCCTGCAGTAACGGTGACCCGACTCCGGCCGGGCACCAACTTAAACTGAGGTGCCTCTGGCTGGGGGGCGGGGTTATAGGGAGAGTGGACCCAAGTGCATCCTGGGAGCTAAAAGCTTTAACTGCGTGGTGCCCGGATTTGGTTCCCAACCTATACCCCAAGGTCAACCCTGTGGACCCCCTATGGACCCTGAAGTAGAAAGGTTGATTATATTCGGGTGATGTGGAGACAATTATCAGGACAGTCCCAGAACACTGTATAGCTCTCCTTTTAGGACAGTATGGAGCAGTCTAGTTACAGCACTGTGTCAAATACACATTTATCAGAGTATAAACAAGATTATTACTATAGCCTCCTCCAGCGCAGGAGATATTTCTCTTTTTTTCCTACATCTCTATCATGACATGGACACGCCAAGGGTCCATACATTTTACCTCTCCGTTCTCTCTACTACGATCTAGGAAAGTCTAGTTACCAGACTAGGGGAACAGTTCTTTTCTGAATGACCATTGTCACAATGCTAGAACTTCCAGCTGCCTAAGCTTCATGTCCTTTTCTACCTCGCTGGAAAATAGGTTGCTCTCATCATCTCCTCTGTGTGATCCTACTGAGCTCTCGCCCTCACCCTACTTTCACACATTGGTTTTAAGAACATTTTCTGTTCCAATGCACTGCATTACAAAGAAAAAATAAGATTTACACTATCCCTGACACTAAGTGGGTACTTATATATTTTGTGCTATCTTTATGTCTTTGTCGTATTACAAACTGTGATATTTGAATTGTTTTAACAACATCTCTGTTGTGTTGTACAATGATTTGTATGTAATTCAGATGTATATTTTTTTTTCTGCCAACCTGTCAATAAAAATTGTTTAAATAAAAAAAGGAAGATAATAAATCTGTAAGCCTGCTGTTTGTTTCTCTTTCTTCCATTATCTAACTAAAGTTTTTTTTTCCCAAAGAAAAAATGGCATGTTTAACACTTTATTTGGGTTTCTTCTGATTTTTTTTATAGGGTTTAATCTGTATTCATAGATATTTACACCTTTATTACATGCATTCAATATTATAGCATGTCCACAACCTATATGGGTTAAGTCACTTGTTTTCAAGGAAGAATAAACTAGGCGTAGGAAAATATGCAAACTAGTAAATATTGACTGGGGATTAAATCTCCCAAGTAAATAAAAGTGTGACTGAAATGGAGCAGCAAAAGAAAGTGGCTGCATAATATATACCATGTTTATTTTATTGCTTTTATTCATTTGATTTATTATTTTAAATTTATGAAGGGAAGAAAAAAAACAAATACTTTGTTATAGAATAAACCAAAATACCAAGGGGATGCTTATACAATGCATTAAAGCAGCTGTCACTATTAAAATAACCTTATTTATATAAATCCACTGAGCTTTTTAACCTCTGCTTAGACATATTCTGTGCAGACTAGCTAAAGCAAGACCTATGTGATTCAATAGCAGATGAACTTTCAATGCCAGCCATGACCCACTTAAACATAGATTCATTTTGCATAAATAATTATAATGGATTCCTCAAATAGGATGTGAAACAAACATTATTAATTATTGAGGGGCTCATACAGGGGCAGATCAGTGAGGAGTACATAGGCTATTAAACCAGAAGTCAACGGAGAACATGTCTCCCATAGACCACTCTTACCAGCACTTATGGCAATAGTTCGAGCCTCCACCTTGTCCCCCATCTGACGCACCACCTCAGGTGAGGGGCCAATAAATCGGACACCAGCATCTGTGCAGGCCTGGGCAAAATCTGCACGCTCTGACAGGAAGCCATAGCCAGGGTGAACTGCATCCACTTCATTCTCCTAAGAGAGGAGACAGGAACACTGTTAATAACAGATCTGGCCTGCTAAAAAAAAAAAAATTTAAATTGACAGCTATGTACTCGCCTGATGCTAGCATAGTTCATTAGAAGTGTCTAGTGCAAGTCACACAGCACGTGTGTTGTATAGCATTATAGGTAAATGGCCTCCCGGAATGTTAAATACATCAAATTCAACAGACACTTGAAACATAAAAGGATTTAAATGGAAGCACGGAATAGCCCTATAGATTAGCAAAACACTGACTGAGAATATTTAAAAGGGAATTATCTAACCATTTTTAAATAAACAGAAGTATAAATTGCACAGTGCGCCAGCCCTTGCTTACCTGCCAGCCCATGATAAATGTGAGGTGACAGAGAGCAAGGCGGCACAATTATTTTGCAACACACAAAGAGCTACAATCGTTACGTTAATTAAAAAAAAAAAAAAGAGAGAAAGATGGGGATTAATGGCAGATGCATGGCTCCTACAATAAGAATGGTAAGACGCCTGCACACCAAGCAGCATAACAAGCTGCTAATTGGATATAATGGGGCTCATGAGTTTCCACTTTGGTTTTTAAAGTATTGCCACCTTGCTTGTAAGTCATCAGTTACATTGGGCCCCTCCATCTTTATCTCTCAATCAAATTCATTCCCATAGTGTTGGCTCTTTAGTTACCGCTATGCCTAGCATATTCTCATTTCTTCCTGGTGCTTCAGTATTTACATAACAAAGTAGTGATATACAGAACACAAAACAAATCCAGCTAAATTAGATGCCAAAACAAATATGTTCCCCTGCCTTTGGTGGGACAATTTATGTAGGAATGCAAACTAGCTTACATAATATCAAACACTAGAAACACAAAAGTGTGCTTTCCTCTTTCATTTAAAGCTGTAATCCTATAAATTCCTATCTATTTAACATACAATTCGGTCAAAGCACTTTGCTAATGTCTTGTAAACAGGGCTATTTTGCTGCAAAAAACACACGGTCAGATTTGTCAGATGAACGATTTGACCAACGATTTGAACTATGAACGATTTTTGACTGCATTAAAATGAATGGAATCGTACAAATCTAACTGCAAACACATTAGATGTCAGATATCGTTATCGGACCATCGGGAACGTGCATCATTCATTTTTCAGACATGTCAGATATGTCAGATTTTCCTTCAGATATGAACGATTTTTAAATCGTTATCGTTCAGATCTGAAGAAACATCTGACCGTGTGTATGCACCATTACTGTATGGTAGACTTACCTAAATAACTCCTTTTCTTCAAAGTCCATAGGGTCCACAGGAATACTATGGGGATATTATGGTTGGAGACCAGGAACCAAACAGTTAAAGTTTCAGCTCCCAGGATGCTTCAGGTCCTCCTCCATATATACCCCACCCCTAGCCACAGGACTTCAGTTTTTTTTAAAGATGCCGGAAGGCAGGAGAAGGAAAGCGGAGAAGGAAGAGCAATCATACACCAGACACACTTACAGAAAATGAGGAAATCTGTGCACAAAATAAAAATTACCCATGAAGCCAGGTGCGTCAGGGTGGGTGCCCTATGGACCTCGAAGAAAAGGAATTATCTAGGTAAGTCTACCATAACTCTAATTTTCTTCTTCAGGGTCCATAGGGATCTACAGAGATACCATGGGGATATCCAAAAGCAGTACCCTAGGGTGGGGGACGCTCCTGAGCATAAAGGAGAACTCGTCGCCCAAAGGAAGCATCCTGAGAGGCAAAAGTATCAAAGGCATAATACCTAAGAAAAGTGTGGACAGAAGACCACGTGGCTGCCTTGCACAACTGCTCTGCAGAGGCACCACGACTAAATGCCCACGATGGCCCTACTGAGAGTAGAATGTGCTGTCACCGTGCTTGGGATAGGGAGATCAGCCTGTGTGTACACACCTGAGAAATAGTCATCCATAGCCATTTCGCAAGAGTCTGCTTATTAGCTGGCCATCCATAATGAGGCAATCTTCCTCTGGAACCAGACTGCACTCTCAAAGTAGCCAGGCGAAGACCATGGTTTAAACCTGCCTGGAGAAAAGCCAGTATCTTGGAAATCCTAACCCTAGGATCATACTTTCTGTGGGAACACCATTGACCTAAAGAATGACAGACTCTGTAATAGATGCGGGCAGAGGGAGGCCTTCCCGTGCCCTAAACATTGTTTGAATTAGAGAATTGAAAAAACTTTTTCTCTTAGGATGGAAGATTCAAGAGCCACGCCATCAAAACCAGACAAGGAAAGTCCAGACGCTGGCAGGGGCCCTGCATTAGCAGATCCTGCCATAGAGGAAGAGGATACGGACTGTATTGACAGATTCCATGTGTCGGTGAACCAATGACGTCTGGGCCAAGTCGGAGCCACCAGTATTACTGTTCAGCCTTCCTGCTTGAATTTCCTGAGAACTCTTGGAAAGAGAAATCAGAGGAAAGAGATACGCCAGCTTGAAGTCCCATCTTACTGCCAGTGCGTTCACTAAGGTTGCTGATAGATCTCTGGACCTCGAACCGTACCTGGGGACCTTGTGGTTGTGATGTGACGCCATGAGATCTCTCTGGTAGACCCCATTTGTTTACCAGGAGCTGAAACACTCCCGAATGGAGAGACCACTTTCCGGCGTGTATGTCCTGGCAACTTAGGAAGTCTGCTTCCCAAATGAGTACTCCAGGTATGAATATTGCCGAGATGGCCGGAAGATTACGTTCTGTCAAAATCAGAACCTTTGTTATCGTCTTGTGCCTCCCTGATGATTGAGGTAGGCCACTTATCGCATTGTCGGACTGGATCTGGACCGGCTTCCTGGAGCAGGTCCTGTGCCATGACAAGTGCTTTGCATACTGCTCGCAGTTCTCGAATGTTTATTGGCAGATGACTATCCTAAATTGTCCACCTTCCCTGAAAGGTTCCCCATCCGCGAAGACTGGCGTCTGTGGTGAGAAGCACCCAATTCGGAATCCAGAATGGGTGCCCTTTGTTCAGATGATCCTTTCTCTGCCACCCCAGGAGGGAGTGACGAACCTGAGTAAGAAGGATCCACTGGGACCTCATTTGATGATACTATCCGTTCCACTTGGAGAGAATCAATCTTTGCAGAGGCCTGGAATGGACCGGAGCATACCTTGATACCAGGATCTGCATTGCTAGCAGAATGGATACCCTTCATTTGCGAAGCAGCTTGCGTATTTGCAACTACAGGGCCACAATCTTGTCCTCTGGCAGAAACAGTCTTCAAGATAAACCAGAAAAGCTCCCAGATGTACCATCTGCTGTGTTGGAGAAAGTGATGATTTCTTCCAATTGATTATCCAGACGTGCTTTTGTAAGCAGGCTATAGTTCGTTGAAGATGATTTTGTAAAACGACCGGAATCTGTGCCATTATCAGTTAACCGTCCAGATATGGCAGAATTTTCTGACACCCTGACACATGAGAAAGGCCGTCATGACTGCCATTATGTTTGTAAATACCCTGGGAGCCGTAGATAGGCCAAACAGTAGAGCCTGAAATTGGCAATGTTGCTGAAGGACAGCAACTGGTAAAAATTGCTGGTGGGATGGTATAATAGGAACATGCAGATATGCATCCAGAATGTCCAGGGAAACCATGTAATCCCCCTGCTCCATTGCCAAAATAATTGATCGGAGATTTTCCATACGAAACTTGGGCACATAGATAAACCTGTTGAGGGTTTTCAGATTTAGGATAGGGCGATAAGCCCCATTCAGTTACTGACCCAGAAATAGATTGGAATAACCACCTCTTCCCTGTTGCGACACAGGAACCGGGACTATTCCCCTCACCTGCAGCAGGGAGTAAATGGCCTCCTGAAGGGACAAAGCCTATAACGCACCTGCTGGAGGATCTGTGCAAAAAATCTGGGAAGGATGCCTCCTGAAAGTGAGGGCATACCCCTGAGAGACCACTTCTCAGACTTACGCATCTGTTTGACCACCATAATCCGCAAACTGAAGAAGTCGGCCTTCCACCCTGGGATCCCCCAGGAGGAGGCCCGCCCCATCAGGCAGAGGGTTTGTCGTCCGACTTAGAAACTGGACGTCTTGCCGGGCCAGACATCTTAGTTTGTCGCCTAGGTATTCTGCGAAAACTAGACGTCTTAGAGATAGGCTGTTCCTTTGCTAGTCCCTGAGAATGGAAAGACTGGAAAAAAAAAAAAAACCTGTCTAGACTTTATAGTTGCCGTAGATGGCAGACCTGCTGACTTTGAAGCTGCCAGAGTAGCTATTATTTTATCCAACTCTGCTCCAAAAAGTACTTTTCCATAGAAAGGTAAAACTTCCAGTGCCTTCTTTGATCCTGTATCAACTTTCCAGGATCTTAACCAAAGGGCCCTGCATGCCACTATTGAAGCTGCTGATGCTTTAGAAGCTAAAATTCCAGTATCTACAGAAGCTCTTCCCAGATAAGAAGCCGCTTCCTGTATACGGGAGATATACATCATCTGCTCTCTGGATGGGAGCAGTGAAAAATTCTCTACGAAATGCTACCATTCTTCAACAGCTTTGGCTACCCAGGCTTGCCTCAATCTTTTTATCCGTGGAATCCTTCAGGGAAGATGCAGACGGAATAGGCAATGTAGCATTTCTGACTAAAAGAGTCACATGAGCATCCACAGTAGGAGGTACCTCCGGCTTAGTACATACAGAAGCCGGGAAAGGACAACGATGTTATTCTCATATTTGCATAAAAACGTTTGTCAGAGGAGTTCAGGGCCTGCTGGTACTTATAGTACCCCTGCAAAAGAAATATTAAAATAAAACAGACACTGTTTTTTTAAATATTTTATTTAGCCGCACCTTCACCTGGGGGGCGGCAAACTTTAAGCTCTTTTACATGGCTGCCGTTCCCCCAGGACTTCTATGGCATGTATACCCTGTGGGGCGATGGGCTTTAAGCTCTTTTTCCTGGCCGTCGCCCATCCAGGGCTTCCGCGGCGTCTTCTATCTTCGGCAGCTCTGCTGCCTCCCCGCCGCCAACTGAGTACACCATTGAAGTCAATGGTGAGAACAGCTTATTGGCTGAGAGACGGAAGGCTCGCCTCTCTTAGCCAATGAGCGCTCCACACCGGGATTTCTGTACTGAAACCCCGGGCGGCGGAGCTATCATTCAGGTAGTCGTGTTCTTAGAGAACGCTACTAATGTGTGAGGGTCCGGGTAGCTCGTTGTTTTTTTTTTTTTTTGCAAACACCCGGGATTGTGTGAAGAGGACCTGATCTACGCATAGGAGGAGGTGAGTATGGAATTTTTGTTACAGGTACTCCCCATTGGATTATCTACTGGAGAAGAGGACAGAATGTCTTCAGGGATACTAGAGGAGTACTGTATGTGAGATAGTGTGTATGCATGTATGTTTTAATAAAATTATACTTTTCTACGGTGTGTGTTGTGTTTTTTTTTAATATTGCTTTTGCTGTGGAACTAAAAAATACCAGCAAGTCTGTAATGCCCCGCATGCTGATACTTGTGGTTCTCTAAGTACCAGCATGCGGGGGAGGCTTGCTGGGAATTGTAGTTTAACAGCCAATATTTATATTTTCAAATGCACCACACTTTACATAATCAACCCAACACCCACCGCCCAGGGGTGCTGGGGATAGCCCCGGGCTCTCAACCTGGGCCTGGGGTGCCCTGAGGAGGGGGACCCCTTTATTGGGGGGTCCCCAACTACCCAGGGATCCCCGCTCCGGGCTGACTAGCAGTCAGGGGTGATGCTGCGGCTGGGGGGCCCGATGAAAGGGCTCCCCTGGCTGTGGCATCACCCCCCCCTTCCCCCGCTAGAAGGCGTCCGGTGCTGGTTCTGGGAAATACAGGGGGGTCCTATGCATTTTTTCCTGTGTTTTTTTGGTTCTGTATTTCCAGAACCAGGACCGGCTCCGAACCCTGTGCTTGTTGCGCTAATATGAGGGACCTCTACATCATTTGTACCCCATATTTTGACAACCAGGACAGGTTCTGCAAAGCCTGGTGCTGGTTGTGCTTAATACGGGGGACCTCTATTTAGCACAACCAGTACCGGGTCTCCAAAGCCCGTTGCTGGTTGTTTCTTGTCGTGTGGGGCCACGCCATTTTTTTTACAGTGTTTTTTTTTTTTTTTTTTTAAACACAGGCAGCCAGTCCTGGTTGTGCTTAAATGCAGGGGACAAATGACATAGGGTTCCCCTGTATTTAAGCAGAACCAGCCCTGGTTGCCAAAATACGGGGGACAAATGACGTTGGGGTCCCCCGTAAGTTGTGCAACCAGCACTGGGCTCTGATCCTGTCCTGGTTCTCGAAATACAGGGGAAAAAATGAGTAGGGTCCACCTGTATTCTCCAAGACCAGCACCGGACTATTTCTAATGGGGGGGGGGCGATGTCACAGCCAGGGAAGCCCTTTCACCGGGCCCCCCACCCGCAGCATCAACCTCAGTCAGTCCAGGCCAGGGATCCCTGAGGAGCTGGGGACCGCCCCCCCCAAAAAAAATAAAGGGGTCCCCCTCTTCAGGGAACCCTAGGCCTAGGCTGATAGCCCGGGGCTATCCCCAGCATCCCTGGGCGGTGGGTGCCAGGTTGATTGTGTGATGTGGTGCATTTTAAAGAATATTTTCTTTTGCAGGTGAACTATAGGTCCCAGCACGTCTCCCTGCATGTTGGTACTTGGAAAACCACAAGTATCAGAATGCTGGGCATTAGGGCCTACTGCCGCCAGTAGTTCACCTGTAAAAAAAAATCTATTAAAATAACACAACACACTTTAATATTGTAATATTTTATTTTACAGGTCTTCACCTGGGGGACGGCGGCCTTTAAGCTCTTTTACGTGGCCGCCACCACCCCAGGGCTTAGGCCTCTTCGCCTGGCGGGCACCAACCCACCAGGGCTTCGGAGTCTTCACCTAGTGGACGACAGCCTGTGTCAGCTCTTTTTCATTGCTGCCGCCCACTAGGACTTATGGAGTCATCGCCTAGAGGGCGCCAACCAGCCAGGGCTTCGGCGTCTTCGCCTGGCGGGCGCCCACCTCCCCAGGGCTTCGGTGGTCCTCTTCAGGTGCCGCCGCCTCCAATGATGTCACAAGTCATGATTGGCTCGTGGCAGCCATCTTTATCAAAGATGGCTGTCACGAGCCAATCACGGCTCACGACGTCATCGGCAGCGGCACACGGCACTAGGGGGTATTTAAGGGATCTCTGGTCAGAGAGAAGGTGCCTGTGCAATGTCGCTTCTTGCCACGTTATTGGGCTCCAGCGTCGCAGTCTGCAATTCTTCTGCAGAGTGCCTGGTGTTATTACTTTTGATTCTACTCCAGATGTAACAGAGTCCACCTTGACAATTAAAATCAGTACTAGTCGGTCTAGTCATCACCGAGCCTCGCACAGCAATGGTCACCGGTACCAGTTCACTTTCCAGTGTCTCAAGTTGCCACTTATTCATTGGGTTTAGTTAGATGCCAGCATTCCTGGGAAATTCAGCTTGCTCCTACTCTCTAGTTTCAGTACTGCTCAAGTACCCCGTGCCTACTGAGAACTACCTATGAGAAGATCTGATATTCAGCCTCCTCAATTTCTACATCCCACTGCTCCTCTCCCAACCTCTTAGCCTGTACAGGGAACTACTTCTCCTACCTCCGTGAAAAGGAGGCTGTAAGGAAGGTACTGTAGGTTCTTAAAAGGTGTCAAATTGCTGATTTGTGCTTTTTTTTTTACTAATGTTTGAGGAATGATAGCAAGCAAGCAAGCATGTTTTTTAGCATATTAAAGTCTTCCCAGCATTTTGGGGAACGGAAAAATGTCTGTATGGCAATTTTTTGTGATTTTATACAAGTTTGTAAAAAGTTGGAATAAACAGTCTTACCTCTCATCTGCTAGTTCAAAAACCTTCTCCCATCAATACAACCCCTCTACGTACATGTCCCATACCAGTCTCATCATTTACACCTCCACTTACCTGTCCCAACATCATTTACACCTCTACCTACCTGTCCCACATCACTTACACCTCCACGTACCTGTCCCACATCACACACCTCCTCCTAGCCTTTTTAGAGAAATTCGCCTGAAAACTGACCTGTCTTTATTGGCCAAATTATGCTATTTAAAGCCCTTCAAGTGAACAAGACTCTGCACTGTCCTGATCTTTTACCTTAAAAATAAAGATTTTCTCTACCTTTTCACCTGCTGAAGGGGGTGCGCACAGAAAAAAAATACCTAAAATTTGCTCTGGAAAATTAATGCGAGTTTGGAATTGAATTGCAAATTTAATTCGCAGTGCGAGTTCGCCGTGAGAACCCAAGTCACACCTAATTGAACTGAACCCATGATGTATGAGGACACATCTGTATATCATGGGCTAAAGGGAAACTGCTGTATGTGGAATCAGGGCTGCCATCAGAAATTGTGGGGCCCCCACCTCCCCTCAACCCCCCTTCCCCCACCCCTCCTCCACAACTTACCTTCCCCCCTGCAAACCCCTTCCCTCACCCCCCCAACCCCCTTTCCCCACTACCTTATTTATACACAATAAAAAATCTTTGTCAAAGACTGACCATTATACTGTATTACAAAGGATAGAACCTAAAATATTGACGCATATTAAATATAGTTGGATCCTATGAGAGAAAGGACACACAGTCAGCGTGTCAATGAGTGACTAACACTTAACTTACCTAACCTTGCTTGCTCCTTCGTGCTTCTGTCTGTCGGTCTCACGGCTTGCCTGCTCCGGACAACTCCTCAGGTGTCCTCACACCACCCGCCCGCTGTGGCTCAACTCTTTCAGTGGTGCGGTGTGACGTTATGATGTCACACCGCGACAGCTTCAATGAGTGAAGAAAAACTTTATTCAGCGAACGCGGCCAGTTGTTAAGGTAGGTGGAACGGGAGGGCGCCTGGATGAGAAGTGACTTATTAGTAACTTATTGTGCGGTGGCATCAGCAGCGCGGGGGGGGCATGGCCGGGGGCATAGCACTGAACGTGGGCTGCTGCATCATGAGGATAGAAGTGGGCCACCAGCCGGTCACTTGTCACTTTCTTTCCCCATGGGCCAGGGAGATAGTGGCAGGCAGGCTGGCTGCCGGCAGGCGCCCCCCCACATTATATATTAAAAGAGGAGCCAAACAATATAGCGATAAATCACAGGAGGGTGTGAATCACTATTTAAAATTTTCCAGGATAAAAAGACTTCTGATTTCTTATATCAGGGGCTCACAACTCCAGTCCTCAAGTACCACAAACAGGTCATGTTTTACAGATTTTTTTTATTTTTTATATGATTTGTTTTTATTTAAAGTGTTTCATTTTAAACAATAAAACAAGTAAATCAAACAGAAAACAAATACAAAATAATACATATGCATGTAGTATACATAGCAGAATCGTATGAAATCCCGGCATTCGGAATGCCTGCTGTCAATATACCGACAGCGGCATCCTAATGCTCAAGATTCTGACAAGGGTCTGGTAAGTATAGTAGCCTTTGCCCCCTAATCCTCCTTTTCCTGCATCCCAACACTAACCCTCCCCACCCCCTAACACTCCCAGTTAGTGCCTAAACCTAATCCTCCCCACTTGGTGCCAAAACCTAACCCCCGCCCCCCCGCAGTGGGGCATAACCCTAACCCACCCTGGGGGTACCTGACCATAACCTCCCCCTCCCCCATGTGACACCTAAAACTAATATATTGTCTAGTGCAGCTATGATCATCATCAGCCAAGGTACCAAAAGTGCAAACTAATGGAGTGAGAATGGATTGGGGGTATAGTTGATGAAGCAATCACTCCAATCACCTGTTCCCAAACACTGTGTACCCTAGGACAAGACCAAAGGAGATGCCAAAAGTCAACTTGGGAGCTTCCACATTTGGGGCAAGTATCAGATCTACCCCCAATTTTAAAAAGATGTGTAGGGCTAAGATGAGTCCTTTGCAATATAAACAACTGAACTTACAGGTATCTATCAGCCGCTGTAGATTCTCTTGGACCGCCCAGGGCCATAAGACCAGTATTCATCGCACAAACAGCAAACCTTACACTTAAGACTCGGTAAATTACAGGAAAGATGCACATTCATAAGAAAGGTACAGTATATAGACACAAAATAGTTCTATGAGCACTCAGACAACAGAAACAACTTAAACCCAGAATCCTGTAAAGATGGAGGCACCTCCTCAAACTGAGCATTTGAAGTGTGTCTGAGCTGTTAGTATATTTACATTTATTCAACACACAAATACTAAAAACAGAAATAGATTTTTTTTAAAAGAACAACAATGTTGCAATTATAGCACATACATCGGAATGATAGCCAGCCTAACTGAATGGAATGCAGGTAGCTTATTTTGGTGTGGTTATACAGTTTCAAAGTCCCAAATTTCTCAAGGTATATGTCCAGAATGATATAGGTCCCAAGGAACAACTTACTGCACCTAAACGAGTGGTTCAAATCCAATTAAGGAACCAGGTCCCGGTTCATGAATAAAGGGGGTCATTCAGACCCGCTCGTGAGCGGCAGTACGCTCGCAAGCTGGTCGATGTTCCACCCCCTGCGCATGCGCACGACGGAGGGAGCTCCGTCGTGTGCATGCGCGAGACCCGGCGAGCGACGGGCTCTCCATCGCTCCGGGTCTCGCACCAAAGGGGGCGTGCTGTCGATGTTGAGTGACAGCACGCCCCCTTTGGTGGGCGTGCCGGGGGCGTGCCTGCCAGACGGAGGCGTTACCATGGGAAATCCTACCGTCTCAAGCCGGCCCCACTGACATCACTAGTGATGTCAGTGGAAGTGATTTTGGCTCTGATAGAGCCAAAATCACTCCAGGGCTTGCGGCAGCGAGTCCCTACCGCAGGGTCTCAGTCGCAAGCCCGATGGTCGCGATGGTCAAGACCATCGCGACCATCATCATGGACGCTCTCTATAGCTATGGGTGGTAACCCACAGCTATGCGAGCGTCCATGAGGACGCTCCAAAAAAAGGTAGGAGGGCCCTGATTCAGAGCGAGCGCTCTGGTCAGAGCGTTCAGCTCTGAATCAGGCCCAAAGATCCCAGGGTCTGTATTTCAATTGTGTGGTAAATGGCAATCTAACCACATTCACTTTAGGCTCCGTAGATCATATAGCCGGTATTTTAAACTCAGTGATTCCACTGCATAGCGTGTGGCATTCTTACTGCATAGACCGGATCTCCGGCAGTAATATAGCAGGTGGATGATAAATTCTGCTTGATGGCCTCCCGGACTGCAGCAGCAATGTGATCACTTTCCAAAGCAGAAGATGTATAGTGACGCTGTAGGTTTCGGCAGTAATTACCAGCAAGAAGATCATCTCCCTTGGTAGCCAGGGCCGGATTAAGGGGGGTGGGGCAACAGGGGCGGTTATCCCGGGGCCATCACACACAAAAGGGCCCCCACCAATAGCGCACGCAGCCCTAGGCTGGCCGAAGTGGGGGCATGGCCTACAGCGCTTTTCCTATGGCAAGTGCAGTGCAGCTGCCTGCCGGGCAGTCATCAAGGCTGTAACTGACCCGGCCGGCAGCTACATGCAAGGGACTGGACAGAGCACAGTGCAGTCAGAGTCAGCACTGCAGTACACTACTGGGTAATAACTCCTAGTAGTCTCTGCAGTGGGGTCAGAGGAGCATGTGCTGAGCTCTGATTGGAGGAGCCCATCACATGCTCCTCTGACCCAGCAGCAGCGCAGCCTAATGGGTGTGACAGTGTGACTCGTGAGACTGCTCTGACTCATGGTGAGTACACTGTGGGGGCTGTACAGGTGGCATAATGTGTGGGAGCACTACAGGTGGCATAATGTGTGAGGGCACTACAGATGGCATAATGTGACCACTAAATGTACTGTGAGTGTTGAATAAATGTACTGTAAATATATGATTGTCTATCAGCACTATCTTTCCATTTTTTTTCCCTTTGATTGATTTTTTGTGGATAGCAGTTTCCACTTAAGATAGCTGCTCCTTTAGTCAATTAACCCCATCTACTCTGATCTGCGCACCTTTTCTGTTCCTTTCCCTAAAGGTCCCCATACATCAGAGATTGCAAATTGCACGATTGCTGCAATCAATCGAGTATGTATAAAAATCTTTCCCTTTTTCAATCGATTGCAGATTTGCCACAATCGATTGAAAAAGGGAAAGATTTTTTTATACACAGTCGATTGCAAATTGCACGATTGCTGCAATCAATCTCTGATGTATGGGGGCCTTAAGATGTAAGTATCTGCAGAATATCATGTGCGGTAGATTACATTTGCTAAATTGACGATTTCTTTAATCAGCGAGTTAATCTATTTTGCAGTCAGTAACTATCCCACCTGCTTCTACAGAGATCCTCAAAACATGACCTGTTGGGCAAACAAAGGGTTGAGAACCACTGTCCTATATTGGTTACTAGCCCAACATGCCAGTTTAGATAGCAAACTTACAGGTAGAGACAATTTAGTAACGTCAGACTTAATAACAACAACATCAATCTAAAAAATATAACTACACACCTCTGACCACCCAACTAAAAAAATTGTATAAATGTATGAAACCAGGCCCTACCAGACGAAGGGAGGGGGGGGGGGGAAATGTCCCCAGGCCTCCGAATGGCAGGGGCCCACAACATTTTCTGACTTATTGTTTTTGTGTTCAGTTGCTAATTTCCAAGTAATAAAAGCTCACACCTAGAGCCTACACATGTTAATTGGTTAAACTGGCATAACGTGCAGCGGCGCATACACTTATTGCTCTCTCTGTGCATGATGCATCGATCCACACAGACACATGAGAACATCACTTCTCCTTCAGATTTGCTGGTGTGAGTGACTCGCAACTTCACAAGGGAATAGTTTGTTTAAAATTGGGAAACTGGATTGGACTGTTCAGCTGGGTACACACTAGACAATGTGTGTACCCCACGGCAGATGCAATGGCACAAATATCTGGTGGTCCATACACACTGCACGATGTGGTGTATGACCGTCCGATATATCGTTCCCCCGCCACATCCAGAACCATAGTGTCAGATCTGAAGATACAACGAACAACGCATGGGAGCACGCAATAGTGTGTACACATTGGACGATTTGTCGTTCCAATTCGCTTCATAACGACAAATCGTGCAATATATCTACTATCTATAATTGAGCTGACTGAGTACCTGGGAACCAAATCAAATGGGAACTGGGTACGGAGTGCAAGCAGAGGATGTCAGCGATAGCCTGGTATCCAGCTGCAATGTGATAACACACTATATGCCCGTCATTTCATCTAGCTTTAATCGAAGTTCTGTCAAGGCCAAGCAAAACCTGACGAAGATAAATAGACAGCTGTCAGCAGGCAGTTAAACAGAACTTTGAACAGACACCAAAAAAACCACCATATTGCATAATTACTGTGTAGTACAGCTGTATTGTCTCATCTAAATTACACCTTCTTACATATCTGCATTATATTCACAATCTGTCCTCTGCTGGTTCATCTTCTACCACTCTATGTACTCCATCAGTGTTGCTACTTCTGACAGTCACGCATTTGCCTATACTTATATTGGCGGGCAGGGGCATATTAATGCCAGAGGGTGCACGTGTGCAGAGGGTCCCCTCCCAGCCCTGCATCTTATTTTATGCCGGCAAACAGGTCTTCCACCTCCGTGGCGCCATCCTCCCAGTGATATTCAGAAAGATGGTGTATGCGCACAAGAGAGCAGGGGTTTGTTTGCTTTCACTGCGCAGCACCATTTATCCCTAAGAGGTCAGTGGGAAGATGGGGCAGCGGAGGGAGGAGAGACCTGCTTGCCGGAACAAGATAAGAATATTGTGGGTGCACGGTGTACGATGAAGGGCCCATGTGCACTGCACATCCTGGCCAGAAGGGAAGACTGACAGAGATGGCCAGAATTACAAATTATTGCAATATTGTGAAACATTCATCGAATTTAAATGAAATACAGATTGGAGCAAGTAGGCGAGTGCATAGCATGTATGGTTTTTTTTGGGGTGGAGGACGGAGGCGGAAATGGGGGTGGAGCGTGGATAAGTGCAGACCTGTCCAAAAACTACTAATGAAAAGAATATGGTCCACTCAATGTTTACAAAAAAAAAAAAAAAAAAACTTACGGGTGATTCCATGAAATACAGGACACAATAAATGAAACTAAAATTTCACATAACCGCTAACATTTAGTATATTTATGTTGCCAAAAGATTGTAGTATATTAATGTAACTGTCACAGTGACTTCAGATGATGTAGTTAACATTGGTGACTGGTTCTATATTGAATATGATGGAAAGAGTTACCCAGATGAGATCAAGGACATCAGAGATGGTAAATACTTTGTGAGGACAATGGAGCAAGCTGGCAGCAACTGGAAATGGCCATCATCACCAGATGAAATATTTTATACATCTTCACAAGTAATCAGGGAGATAATCAGGCCTACATTGATTACTTCACATGGATTCTACAGGTTTGAGTAATTTGCATCAGAGCCCTTTGACTAGGGACAGAAATGTAATGTGAGTCACATTCGTATGCAACATGAGTCAAATGTCAAAATTGATTTTAAGTATAGTTGGATAAAATTCAGTTTTTTGTTTGTGTGCCAATCGTAAATTTTAGGGTCTTATAAGTGTATAGTATAACAATCATATTGTAAAAATAATTAGGAGAGCAGGTTTAAATAAAATATATAAGTCCCCTCAGTTCCTATGTCCATTCTGTTGTAACACGAGTCATACATACACAATAAAATGTAACTTACTATGGGCCATATTCAATTAGGGAGCGAAAAGTCCGTGCTGGACTTTGCGCTCCACATCGGAGCTTTTCTGGGGATAAAGTATCGGGAGCGTGCCCACTTTATCCCCGTATTCAATTTGGAGGCGGCGAAAACAGGAGCCTGCGGAAAGGCAAGTATCGAGAAAAATAGTGGAATTTTTACGAATTCATCCTGGGACCCCCTTAATAATGTACTGACATGGGAAATCACTGTGTGTACCCCCGTTTTTCCCTGCTGAAGGTAATTAGGGTTTCTAAATAGCCGCAGCAGGTGTTTTTTGCGGCTACGTAGAAGTGATTGAGAATAGCACTTAGATTTATTTTTTCAAATTAGTTATTCCTATCAAATTTGGGGTACATGAAAATGGGGGTAAACATTTAGTCCCTAAAGTGAAATCTAAAAATTCTGGAAAAAATGCACCTGCCGCTACTCTTCGCAATGAAGAAAAACCCCACCAGAATTTATTTTGTTAGTTTGGCATTCCGTTTCCCTATTATTTTATTTTCAACCCCAAATTTAAAGTAAAGTAATTTTTTGGGGTGTCCCAATTTTTTTTTTTTTTTTTTTTTTGACAGTTTTTTTTTCTTTTTAAATGATACTCCCAGGGGTGCAGACTAATTTTTTTAAGCCTGCACCCCTAAACACAAAGTCTGCACTTATTTTTCGCCATGTTAAACATGGTGAAAAGTTATCCCCGTTTTTTTTACAAAGACTTTTCGCACCGGCAAAAAGTCTTTGAAATCTAATACGGGGATAATTCAAACATGCGAAAATAATTTATCACCGATTCCGACTTTTCGCAGACACATTGAATAAGGCCCTAAGAGTGCACTTTTTTTCTGCTTCTAAGCATTATTTATGACTATCCCATATATTGTAATTTTATTCAAATGTTGAATTTTAGCTTAACATTTGAGTGTGTGGTGTATTTAAACTACTAAAAATTAGCATGAAATGTAACATGAGTCACATGGAATGACCCTTATTTATTCATTTATTATCTCCCAACATTTACTACTACAGACAACTAGTATTTGGCCTTCACTCTTTTAGTCTTTACCCTGTACAACTGCTCTAAATACCATTCCACATCTGCAGGAAGACTCTGCAAATTTAAACAGGGCTACCCAAAAAATAAGCTACAGCATCAACAATGTCTCTTAAGCATTTTGGATCTCATCACAAGACACTCTTGCCCCTCATATCTCTATCTCTGACCTGCGCCTCACCTCCTCCCTAATAACCACCACTATCTTTCACCTCCAAAAACTCTTAATATTGCACTGTGTTCAACTAGCTCCAGTCCCAATAGCTCCTATTTTCTCAGCATTAATCTCTCCTGTCAGACTGTAAACTGTCACGAGCAGGGCCCACCCTTTGTGGTTAACCTGATAAACATACTTGTCTGTTTTTATGTAGAACGCTTTATTTTTTTATGAATGGTCATTCTGCCAGACAGACCTTGCCACACCGCCCCCTCTTAACAAGCAACTCTTTGAAAGTATAGTGGGCCTGCCTCAAGTATCTCTCTTCACCTTTGCCCATACATCACCAAGTTCGGCTGTGCCCTCCACACCTGCCTCCCTCCTCAATTCCAGTTGCTTTGTCACAGAGTCTGGCCAAGCCCAAACCACCTCCAGCAGCCCTGTCACTCAATCTGGCCAAAACCGGCCCATCTCCCTCTTTCCCCAACTTCAGCAGCCCTGTCACTCAGTCTGGCCAAGCCCGGCCCATCTCCCTCTTTCACCAACTTCAGCACCCCTGTTACTCAGTCTGGCCAACCCTGACCCATTTCCCTCTTTCCCCAACTTCAGCACCCCTGTCACTGAGTCTGGCCAAGCCCGCTCACACATTTCTTTTAATGGCGATACAGACGGTATATATTGGACTGAAACAAAGGCAGCAGGGAAGAGAAAAAAAAAGTGGTATAGGAAACAGATTGCGATAGAGGTGGCGAGATAGATGGGATAAAGAGAGAGATGGGAGAAAGAGAGAGATGGGAGAAAGGAGGGGGGTCAAGCCAGATAAGGGAAATGGTTACATGGAGTGAGACAGACACCGATATCAGGGAAAGGGTACAGAGTAAAGCAAATAAAATGTCCAACACAACAGTTAGCGACCCAGCGCACAAGCTCACCTACTCCCAGCAGCCACAGCGAGAAAAGGAGATGAAAGGGAGAAAAGAAAAGGAAAACAATAAGATGGTGGGTAGGTAGGAGAAGGAAATCAATAATGAGGTAGAAAAAACAAACCGTAAAAAAAAGTAGCGGGAGAGAAATAGGGGGACACGGGAGAACAGGGAAAAGAAAATAGGGGGATAAAGAGATGGGAGTGGAAGATGGTTAGGAATAATGGCATGGATTGTATAAACCCACTGATACATTATTGCGGCGAGAATGAATGAATCGCAAACACAAGCTTTAGGAAAGTGTTGTCTCTGGTGGTGGAGTCACTGGGCAAATGGATTATTTATAATGGAATTGTCCACAAATTAATGGACTCTTTAAATAAATTCTATATTTATAGGACTCCCTGGACAAAAATATGAGATATGGTAAGAACTTACCCTTGTTATCTCTATTTCTACGAAGTCCATAGGGTTCCACAGGATACCTTGGGGGTATAGGTGTGACGTCAGTCGCAGGGCACCAAAGAGTTAAGCTTTCAGCCTCCCAGGATGCACTAGGTCCCCCTCCTATACCCCGCCCCCGGGCCAAGGCACCTCAGTTAGTTACCAAGCCATAGGCCGGTGGAGGAGAAGGAAGAGAGAGAACAAAGATCTGGACACATACAAGAATCACATTCTCACCAGAGGGAGACGGAAAACCGGTGACCAGAGCAAAGCCCATCTGCAGCACAGGTGCGACAGGGCGGGAGTCCTGTGGAACCCTATGGACTTCGTAGAAATAGAGATAACAAGGGTAAGTTCTTACCATATCTCATATTTTCTACTTCAGGGTCATTAGGGTATCCACAGGATACCTTGGGGATGTCCCAAAGCAGTATCCTTTAAGGGTGGGGACGCTCCTGTGCAGAAAGGAGAATCCGCCGCCCGAAGGAAGCATCCTGAGAGGCGAAGGTGTCAAACCTGTAATACCTCACGAAGGTATGGACAGAAGACCACGTAGCAGCCTTGCAGATCTGAACTGCCGAGGCACAACGTCGAGCTGCCCACGAAGGACCCACAGACCTAGTGGAATGAGCCTTCAGAGAAGAAGGGACCGGTAGGCCTTCATGAAGATAAGCTTCAGAAATAGCCATACGGATCCAGGCTGCCAAAGTTTGCTTTGAAGCAGGCCAGCCCTTTTTACGGAAACCATAGAGGACAAACAAAGCATCCGACTTCCTAAACGAAGAAGTGCGGTCAACATAAGTCCTTAAGGCCCGCACAACATCCAAAGAGGCCTCACCCACGGAAAGACCCGGTGAGTTAAAGGCCGGAACAACGATTTCCTCGTTAACATGAAACTGGGAAACAACTTTGGGAAGAAACTCGGGCCGAGTGCGGAGCACTGCCCTGTTCCCATGAAAAACCAAGAAAGGGGGTCTACAAGAAAGAGCCCCTAACTCAGAAACACGTCTGGCCGAAGCAATGGCCAGAAGGAAAACAGTCTTAGCTGTTAGCCATTTAATATCCACTGAGCCCAGTGGTTCAAACGGCGGTCCTTGGAGAGCCCTCAGAACCACAGCCAAATCCCAAGGCGCCACAGGTGGAACAAAGGGCAGCTGAATACGGAGAACACCTTGCATAAAGGTGCACACATCCGGGATTGTAGCAATCCTACGGTGAAACCAGACAGATAGGGCCGAAACCTGTACCTTCAAAGAAGCAAGGCGAAGCCCATGATCTAGTCCCGCTTGCAGGAAGGCGAGAATCCGAGACAGACGAAACTCCCGCGGTGCATAACCTCTCGGTCGACACCACTGGAAGAACGTATGCCACACGCGATGGTATATCCTCGCGGAAGACGGTTTCCGAGCTCGTAACATGGTACGCACCACAGAGCTGGAAAACCCCCGGAACCTCAGCATGGCCGTCTCAACAGCCACGCCGTCAAAGACAGCCGAGTCAGGTCCGGGTGAAGGCAAAGACCCTGAGACAGAAGGTCCGGTCGTAGCGGCAACCGCAGAGGACTGTCCACGGACAGACCCTGAAGGTCTGAGAACCAGTGCCATCTGGGCCACGCGGGAGCTATCAACAGGAGCGTCCCTCCTTCCTGTTTGAATTTCCGGATTACCCGTGGAAGAAGGGAGACCGGAGGGAACAGGTATGCGAACCGGAACTTCCACCGGACGGACAGAGCATCCACCAGAGACGCCCCTTCGTCTCTTGTGCGAGACCCGTACACCGGCAACTTGTTGTTGTGCCGGGACGCCATGAGGTCGATTTCTGGAAGACCCCACCTGTCCACCAGTAGTTGAAAAACGTCCGGGTGCAGGGACCATTCCCCTGGATGAACGTCCTGGCGACTTAGAAAGTCCGCCTCCCAATTTAGCACTCCCGGGATGAAGACCGCTGATATGGCCGGAAGATTGCGCTCCACCCAAACCAGGATCCGAGAGACCTCTACGAGAGCCGCCCGACTGCGAGTTCCTCCTTGCCTGTTTATGTAGGCCACGGTGGTAGCGTTGTCCGACTGGACCTGCACCGGGTGACCCTGGAGAAACCGCTGTGCCTGCAGGAGAGCATTGAAGACCGCACGGAGTTCCAAGATATTTATTGGAAGCTCCGCTTCTGTCGGCGTCCACCTGCCCTGGAACAAGTGTGGACCCGAAACTGCTCCGCAGCCCCGAAGACTGGCATCCGTTGTCAACAGGACCCAATTTGGAACCCAGAACGGACGTCCCTTGTTGAGGTGGGTCGTCTTTAACCACCACGCAAGGGACAGGCGAACCTCCGGGGTGAGCACAATCGTCTGGAACTTCAGAGACTGAGGCAGCCCGTTCCACTTGGACAGGATCAGGTGCTGCAGAGGTCTGGAGTGAAACTGGGCGTATTCCACCATGTCGAACACCGACACCATGGAGCCCAGTAACCTCATCACCGAGTGTAGAGACACCCGGCGGCTGTGCAGACAACTGCGCACCCTTGACTGTAAAGCAGAGATCTTGTCCTCCGTCACAAAGATCCTTTGCTGTCCCGAGCCCAATAAGGCTCCAAGATGCAGAATCCTCCGAGACGGGATTAGAGTGGACTTCTGCCAGTTGATTAGCCAGCCGTGCCGTTGCAGCAGTGCAATGGTCAGGTCCAAGTGGTGTAACAGGAGCTCTGGAGATCCTGCCACCAATAACAGGTCGTCCAAGTACGGCAACATGCGGACTCCTTGCAGCCGCAGAGAAGCCGCCATGACCGCCATCACCTTGGTGAAAACACGTGGTGCTGTCGCCAGGCCAAAAGGTAACGCCCGAAACTGGAAGTGGTCGCTGCGGATTGCAAACCGAAGGAACTCTTGATGGCGCAAAAGAATAGGGACATGCAGGTAAGCGTCCTGTATGTCCAATGACACCATGTAGTCCCCAGGTTCCAGCGCCAGAATGATGGACCGTAGGGTCTCCATCCGAAACTTCGGGACCCGCAAAGACTTGTTGAGTGCTTTGAGGTTGAGAATCGGACGATATGACCCATTGGGTTTCTGTACCAAAAATAGATTTGAATAGAAACCCTGGCCCCTCTGGGAGAATGGAACAGGCACTATAACTCCAGCCTGGAGCATAGTGTGCAATACCTTCCGCAGCTCCGCAGCCTTGTTCCGGTCTGATGGTAGACCCGTGGTGAAGAATCGAGCCGGGGGTCTGTGCCGGAAGGAGAGGGCGTACCCGTGGGAGACTAC
The DNA here is from genome assembly GCA_031769625.1 of Taudactylus pleione. Taxonomy (NCBI): domain Eukaryota; kingdom Metazoa; phylum Chordata; class Amphibia; order Anura; family Myobatrachidae; genus Taudactylus; species Taudactylus pleione. The sequence continues at coordinate 77,676 of JAUIMM010000311.1, read as the reverse complement.
CTCCACAACCCAAGTGTCTGTCGTAGTGAACGACCAACACCGGGAGAACTGCAGCAGGCGGCCTCCCACCCTGGGATCCCCCAAAGGGAGGCCCGGACCGTCAGGCCGCAGGCTTGTCATCTGGCTTGGGGGCCAGACGTCTGGTACTCCATGCCTGTTTCCGGGGCTTGACCGATTTCTTAGGGCCAGCCTGTCGAGGAAACGACTGTGGTTTGGGCCTGCCCTGGGCCCTAGATGACCGAAAGGACGATGGTCCAGAACCAGAAGGAGCAGCGGCCGACGGGAGACAAGCAGATTTGGCTGCCGCCAGCGTGGCCACAATCTTATCCAGATCCGGACCGAAGAGAACTTCTCCGGTAAACGGCAACGCTTCCAGACCTTTCTTGGAATCTGCGTCCGCCTTCCAGGATCGCAGCCACAAGGTGCGACGAGCAGCTACCGCTGCTTAAGAAATTCTAGACACCAGAGAACTAATGTCTAGAGCCGCCTCGTTGATGTAGGTGGCCGAATCACGGAGATTGCCAATCAAAAGAAGCCTCTAATGAATCCGCCCAGCGCTCCATCGCTCTGGCAACCCAGCAAATGGCCATAGCCGGCCGTGCTGCCCCCCCTGCAAGGGAATAAGCGGACTTCAGGCAGATTTCTACCTTGCGGTCCGTAGCATCCTTAAGGGAGGACATGGATGGCATCGGCAATGTGGCACTACGGACAAGACGGGTCACGTGAGAATCCACCTGTGGAGGGGATTCCCACTTAGCAAAATAATTATCCGCAAACGGATAAGCCACCGCCAGGCGTCTCTGCGGCTGGTATCTTTTGCCAGGTTGTTTCCACGCCTCCTCTAAATGGTCCACCAACTGACCCGAAAGAGGAAAGACTGTGGCATCGCCCTTCACATCTCTGAAAAAGGCATACTTAGATTCAGCCGCTCGGGGAACTTCGTCCTCAATCACCAAGGCTGTGCGGACCGCCCGAATAAGTCCAGGAATATATACTTTGGACTTAGCATCAGCGTCCTTAGTATGGAGAGGTTCCTGATCGTAAGGATCCAGAATCTCCCCATCATCAGACGTCCCTTCGTCATCCTCATAAGGAGCGGACAGAGACGCCACCGGCCTTTTATGAGGCCGCATCACAGACTCCCCTTGCAACACATCCGACAAGTGCTGTACAGAACTCGTCAGGGAGTTAACCCACGCTGGCTCCTGAGAACCCGGGAGCGGGGAAATAGGGAGACTGTGGGGTACCACCAATTGTCGTGGGAACCCCTGCATGGGTGACGACACCACAGACTGCTGGGACAAACCCATCGGAGTAAACGCGGGCTGCGGAGCTAACTGGCCCACTAAAGCTGTTAACGCCTGAGCGAAACAAGCCCAGGGCGGCTCCTGTACCGTTGCTGTAACCGTAATAGGCCGCGCCATGGACAAACACTGCCGGCAAAGGCCCTCCGCGCTACCCTCCCCCTCCGCTAACGGTACTTTGCACGTGGTACACTGAAGCCGGAGGGGAAAATCACTTTCAGACATGATGGCACCACGTATGTGACCTCTCTCACCAATTAAGTATTAAATAGGCGAGAGACCACCCTGCAGCACCGCACCGCAAGGGCTTTAGCAGAAAGAACAGGGACAGTAATAAAGCTGATAGTTTTGAGAAGATAAAGTTACAGGCAGCAGCGCTAGCACAGTCACATACAATGCAGAGAGATAACAATTCCTGCACTAACAGCGCTGATCACTCAACTACACAGACACAGGGCCTGGTAGGACACAGCGCTGCATACACAGACCTGAGCCACAGCGGAGGAGAGGTATGCGGGGGGACCCAGACCACGATGCTTCCTTCCAGGCTTCCAGCAGCGTTTACCATGCGTTGCAGAGAAGATGGCCGCCGAGGAGCAGAGAGAAGCTGGCCTGGGGGAGGAGCGCTGACACAGGACCAGTCAGCACAGTGCAGAGAGGGCTGTGTGCAGCGGGGGAGGCGCCGGCTGTGAGACAGGGAAGGCGCGCTCCCCTGGCATGCATTTAACCCCTGGGACGCCGCAGCGCTACCGCTCTGCTGCGGTCCGCTGTCCCAGGGGGTAGTGGAAAGCGCAGGTTCAGTACCTGGCTCCACGCTGCAGCCAGTCCCCAGTGAGCCCCCTGCCTGGGGACTTAGGACCATGTGACCAGCGGGGACCCACCGCGGGACCCCGCTGCTTACCTTTGTCCCCCTTGGATCCGGCCATGGTCCGGAACATCTGGGGTCACCGCTAGCTGTGACCCCAGATGCTCACCAGCATCCCCGGATTGGTACCGGCGTTCTGGTACCGGCGTGGGTGTAGGGAAGACAGCATGGACGTCAGGACTGACAGTCCATGCTGTACATCCAGATGTGCAGCCACAGCTGCACTGAAGAAAGCTTCAGGGGCTCTTCTAGCCCCCACTCCGACAGGTGCACCCGACGCCGGCCGGCCACCAAACTAAACTGAGGTGCCTTGGCCCGGGGGCGGGGTATAGGAGGGGGACGTAGTGCATCCTGGGAGGCTGAAAGCTTAACTCTTTGGTGCCCTGCGACTGACGTAACACCTATACCCCCAAGGTATCCTGTGGATACCCTATGGACCCTGAAGTAGAAATTTTGTTCCTTAAATACCAAATCCTACACCCTACATCAGAGCTCCCAACCAGTAAGAAGAGCTACAGGCATAGATGTAGAGACAGGGACCATGCTCTGCCTAGACCACATCAGAGGCTCATGTCATGCTAAGTTCAGCTGCGCAAAGCTCCAGCTCTCAATCACCCCCAACCCCTTGTGCACATCAGTGCTCCTAGTGTTCCCAGCAAAAGTAAAGTACATTACAAATTGACTTCTACAGTATAACATCCCTAGGTCAGGGAAGTATATGGTCCACTTTAAGTGATGAATTAGATTATCCTTTGGGATCTATTGTAATTGCCATATATACATATTACCCCCTTTGTGCACTAAAGCCTGCTGTATATATGGGTAATTTCACATAATGTAACAGTAAACTACTGTGATGTATACGAGTCAGTGAAGCACATTTTCAAATGTACAGACAGCTTAAACATTCAGCAACAGTATGCCTGGTCCCCTATGTAGTATGCAAAAACACAAAGGAACCCCGTTTCCCCAAAAGACCATTCACCCAGAAAAGCGTATTTTGATCAACACTTCAAGCACTCAGGTCTGATAGCCCAACCCTGATTTGCTCTGGATCTGCTTCCTCTTCACGTCAGAGTTCCAATACTGTGTAAGCTGTAGGAAGCCTGTCCGGCTGAAAGCATAGCATGACTCAAAATTATCTATCAAAGGGGTGTGGATTAACAGATAGACAGTAAAAAGATAGACAATGTCTAGATAGACACCAGATGTTAGACAGTCAATAGGTCGACTGGGACAAAAGGTCGACACACTAAAGGTTGACAGGTACAAATGGTCAGCAGGGTCAAAAGGTCGACATGAAAAAGGTTGAGGCAAAAAATGGTCGACACTATTTATTTTTTTTAACCCTAACCCTCCCCCTCCCCTTGGTGCCTAACCCTAAAAAAAACTTAAAACCTCATGTGTCAACCATTTTTTTTGCATCAACCATTTTCATGTCGACCTTTTGTCCCAGGTGACCTATCGACTCTCTAACATCTGGTGTCTATCTAGACATTGTCGACCTTTTTACTGTCTATCTATAGTCCGGCACCCCTATCAAAGACTAACATGGATATCGGGGAATATGATTTTTCTTATTAAGTGCCTTATGAAAAGGAAAAATATTACATATTAAACTATGTCTACTGCAAAGGGCATACAGAAACCAAACACCTTCTTGGGTTTCACTGTACTTTTCTTCACCTGTGTACTAACACATCCCACTCCCTCACCTCTGTAGTACCACCATTTCCTCGCTCATCCGTGTTGTAACATTTGACATTCCCTTCCCTCACCTGTGTAGATATACAATCCCTCCCTCACACCTGTAGTAGCACATTACCCTCATTCTCACCTGTAGTAGCTTATTCCCCTCCCTCACTTCTGGTGTACACATTACCCCTCGCTCACCCCTGTAGTAACACATTCTGCTCCCTCACCGGTGTTGTAACTAGGGGTGAGCGGGTTCGGATTTCTGAAATCCGAACCCCCCCGAGCCCCCCCGATCCGAGTCCACTCCGAGTCAGGCTCGACTTTTCCCGCCTGACTCGGATCTGACATCGAGGCAAAACGTCATCATCCCGCCTTCCGAGTCTCGCGGGTTTTGGATCCTATATAAGGTACCCGCGTCGGCGCCATTTTCTCACTCGGCTGTGGACAGTGAAGAGGGAGGGTGGGAGTTAGTGCTGTGTAGTGTAGTGTAGTGTAGTGCTGCTGTTGTCCACTACTTCAAAGTCCATAGGGGCTGGCTGTGTTGTGCTGTGCTGCTGTTGTTAATAGGGGCTGTGTCCACTACTTCAAAGTCCATAGGGGCTGGCTGGACTGTGTTGTGCAGTCAGTTCTCCATAGGGGCTGTGTCCACTCCAAAGTCCTGTGCAGTGTCCCAGTCCTAAAGGGGTGCTGTAGTGTTGTCCAGGGGGTGCTCTGTCCATCAGGGGTGCTCCCCCCAAGTGCTAAAAAAATAATATATTTTCTGTGTTTGTGAATTGTGTGCGCAGTAGCCGCACGTGCATCAACAAAGTAGTGCCAAGCGTGCGCCTGTGTCATAAGTAAAGGGCCGGCTGGCTTGACCGTTAAAGGGTGCTGTAACCCCCGAAAGTACACTCCAGTCCAAACCAAAAAAAAATTATTTTCTGTGTTTGTGAATTGTGTGCGCAGTAGCCGCACGTGCATCAACAAAGTAGTGCCAAACGTGCGCCTGTGTCATAAGTAAAGGGCCGGCTGGCTTGACCGTTAAGGGTGCTGTAACCCCCGAAAGTACACTCCAGTCCAAACCAAAAAAAAATTATTTTCTGTGTTTGTGAATTGTGTGCGCAGTAGCCGCACGTGCATCAACAAAGTAGTGCCAAGAGTGCGCCTGTGTCATAAGTAAAGGGCCGGCTGGCTTGACCGTTAAAGGGTGCTGTAACCCACAAAGTACACTCCAGTCCAAACCAAAAAAAAAATTATTTTCTGTGTTTAGCCGCACGTATATATCAAATCGATATAACATAAATGGAGGACCAAACTTTCTCCGATAAAAATAAAATAGAGAAAGATCAAGAACCACTTCCTCCTAGTGCTGAAGCTGCTGCCACTAGTCATGACATAGACGATAACATGCCATCAACGTCGTCTGCCAAGGCCGATGCCCAATGTCATAGTAGAGGGCACATACAATCCCAAATGGCAAAGTTCAGGAAAATGACCTTGAAAAAGACATTTAAATCAGCTGAAGAGAAACGTAAACTTGCCAATATGCCATTTACGACACGGAGTGGCAAGGAACGGCTAAGGTCGATCCCTAGTATGTTCATGACTAGTGGTTCAGCTTCACATGACGATGGAAGCACTCCTCCCACTAAAAAAATCAAAAGAGTTAAGCTGGCAAAAGCACAGCGAAGAACTGTGCTTTCTAAGAAGATATCACAAATCCCCAAGGAGAGTCCAAGTGTGGTGGTGGTTGCGATGCCTGACCTTCCCAGCACTGGACGGGAAGAGGTGGCTCTTTCCACCATTTGCACGCCCCCTGCAAGTGCTGAAAGGAGCACCCACAGTCCACTTGCTGATATGCAAATTGAAGATGTCACTGTTGAAGTACAACAGGATGAGGATACTGGTGTAGCTGGCGCTGAGGAGGAAGTTGGCGAGGAGGATTCTGATGGTGATGTGGTTTGTTTAAATCAGGCTCCGGGGGAGACAGTTGTTGTCCGTGGGATGAAAAAGCCCATCACGGTCATGCCTGGGCAGAAGACCAAACATTCCACCTCTTTGGTCTGGCAATATTTCTATCCAAATCCGGACAACAACTGTCTTGCCATATGTACCATATGTAAAGGTGAAATAAGTAGGGGTAGGGACGTCAACCACCTAGGAACATCCTCCCTTATACGGCAACTGCAGCGCGTTCATAAAAAGTTACTGTCAAGTTCAGAAACTTTGGCTCAGACCGTAAGCAGTCCAGGGACACCTAAATCCCGTTGTCCTGTTGTATCCAAGCGCCTGCAAACCACACCGTCAACTCCCTCCTCGTCAATTTCCTCCTTAGTCAGGATCGGAAGTAGTCCTGCAGGCCATATCACTGGCATGACTGACTCTCCTATCCGGGATTCCTCCGGAGGATCCTGCATTGCTACGCCTACTGCTGCCGCTGCTGCTGTTGCTGCTGCTGCTGGGAGTCGTTCATCATCCCAGAGAGGAAGTAGGAACACCACTACTTTTACTAAACAATTGACCCTCCAACAGTCCTTAGCGAGGAGGATGAAGTACGACAGCAGTCATCCTGAAGCAAAACGTATAACTGAGGCCTTGACTGCTATGTTGGTGTTAGACGTGCGTCCGGTATCCGCCATTAGTGCAGTGGGATTTAGACAATTGATGGAGGTAGTGTGTCCCCGGTTCCAAATCCCGTCTAGATTCCACTTCACTAGGCAGGCGATACCGAGACTGTACAGAAACGTCAGAAAAAGTGTCCTCAGTGTCCTGAAAAATGCCGTTGTACACAATGTCCACTTAACCACGGACATGTGGACAAGTGGAACAGGGCAGACTAAGGACTATATGACTGTGACAGCCCACTGGGTAGATGTATCACCTTACGCAGCAACAGCAGCAGCGTCACCAGTAGCAGCATCTCAGAAACGCCAGCTCGTTACAAGGCAGGCTACGCTGTGTATCACCGGTTTCAGTAAGAGGCACACCGCCGACAACCTCTTAGAGAAACTGAGGGAAATCATCGCCCAGTGGCTTACCCCACTTAGACTCTCCTGGGGATTTGTGATATCTGACAACGCCACCAATATTGTGCGGGCATTACATCTGGGCAAATTCCAGCACGTCCCATGTTTTGCTCACACAATAAACTTGGTGGTGCAGAATTTTCTGAAAAGCGACAGGGGCGTGCAGGAGACGCTTTGGGTGGCCCGAAAAATTTCTGGCCACTTTCGCCATTCAGCGACTGCGTGCCGAAGACTGGAGCGCCAGCAAACACTCTTGAACCTGCCCCGCCATCACCTGAAGCAAGAGGTTGTGACGCGGTGGAACTCAACCCTCTATATGCTTCAGAGGATGGAGGAGCAGCAAAAGGCCATACAAGCCTATACATCCACCTATGACATAGGCAAAGGAGGGGGTATGCACCTGACTCAAGCGCAGTGGAGAATGATTTCCGTGTTGTGCAAGGTTCTTCAGCCCTTCGAACTTGCCACACGTGAAGTCAGTTCAGACACTGCCAGCTTGAGTCAGGTCATTCCCCTCATCAGGCTTTTGCAGAAGCAGCTGGAGAAAGTGAAGGAGGAGCTAAGACGGAGCGATTCCGCTCGGCATGTGGGACTTGTGGATGAAGCCCTTCATTCGCTTTGCCAGGATTCCAGGGTGGTCAATCTGTTGAAATCAGACCACTACATTTTGGCCACCGTGCTCGATCCTAGGTTTAAAGCCTATGTGGTGTCTCTCTTTCCGGCCGACACAAGCCTGCAGAGGTGCAAAGACCTGCTGGTGAACACACTGTCAGCTGAAGCGGAACGTGACACGTCAACGGCTCCTTCTTCATTTTCTCCCGCAACTGGGGCTGCCAGGAAAAAACTTAGGTATCCTAAGCAACCCGCTGGCGGTGATGCAGGGCAGGCAGGACCAAGTTTGGACATCTGGTCCGGACTGAAGGACCTGGCAACAATTTCTGACATGTCTACTGTCACTGCATATGATACTGTCACCATTGACAGAATGGTGGAGGATTACATCGGTGACAGCATCCAAGTAGGCATGTCAGACAGTCCATACCTGTACTGGCAGGAAAAAGAGGCAATTTGGAGGCCCCTGTACAAACTGGCTCTATTTTACCTGAGTTGCCCCCCCTCCAGTGTGTACTCCGAAAGAGTGTTTAGTGCAGCCGGGAACCTTGTCAGCGAAAGGCGTAGGAGGTTGCTTCCACAGAATGTGGAGAAGATGATGTTCATCAAAATGAATTATCAGCTCTTCCAGGGAGACCAGCCTCCAGAACGTACAGAGGGACCTGTGGTGGTGGATTCAAGTGGGGACGAGTTAATACTTTGTGAGGATGAGGATGTACACACTGAAGAGGGTGAGGAATCGGTGGATGAGGAGGATGAGGATGACATCTTGCCTCCGTAGAGCCAGTTTGTGCAGGGACACATTAATTGCCAGCTTGTTTTGTGGGGGCCCAAACGAACCAATCATTTCAGCCACAGTTGTGTGGCAGACCCTGGCGCTGAAATGATTGATTTGTTAAAGTGTGCATGTCCTGTTTATACAACATAAGGGTGGGTGGGAGGGCCCAAGGACAATTCCATCTTGCACCTCTTTTTTTCTTTGCATTATGTACAGTTTGGGGCCTAGTTTTTCTAACTGCCATCCTGTCTGCCACTGCAGTGTCACTCCTAGATGGGTCACGTGTTTGTGCCGCCCACTCCTGTCGCTTAGCATAGTCATCCAGCTACCTCGGTGCAACCTTTTGGACATAAAAACACTATTGTGAGGTGTGAGGTGTTCAGAATAGACTGGAAATGAGTGGAAATTAAGGTTATTGAGGTTAATAATAGCATAGGAGCAGAAAAACCTACAAATTCTGTGATTTTAGCTGTTTTTATGCTTTTTTTCAAAAAAATACAGATCCAAAACACAAAACCCAGAACCCAAAACACGGAAGGGTGGTTTTGGCAAAACCAATCCAGATCCAAAACACGAAGAAAGATCCAGATCCAAAACCAAAACACAAAACACGAAAAGTGGCCGGTGCACACCCCTAGTTGTAACACATTGCTTTCCTTCATCCTGTAGTAACATATTTAACATTCCCCTCGATCACCTGTGTAGTAATACATTTCCTCTCTCACCTCTGTAGCAACACATTCACCTCCCACACTATTCAAATAGGGGAGCCACACCAACTGTCAGTGATGTTTGGCAGCACTTGGGATGACAGTTGTGTGTTGGAATATGAACTGTGCTACAGCCACGATGGGACAGACAGGACATTACAAAGGGGGAGGAAACATTTTAGCCCTTTGCACCCCCCAGGAGTCAAACTTTGAGCAAATCCCTACTTCGTGGGCACCCACATCATGGAAGGAATACACGCCCCGATTTTCATGATTCTAGGTCCAGGGGTTTGTGCTGGGCATTGATGAGACAGTGAGTCAAGGAAAAACGGCCCCAGCACTAGATCACCAATTATATACAGGATTATATACCTTGCATGTACATCACATACTTTTGCCTTTTCTCAACAAGCAGATTTCCATCCATTTTAGGCATCCCATTAAACACAACCAATTATGGTTCATGTGCTTTGAGAGTCCAGCCATAAATCATATACTTGGCAAGTACCTCTTTAAACGTTTGAATTTAGTGTGCTCCATAGGGAAGTGTTTTTTGCTCTTTTCCTTTGAGTCAGTCAGGCCATCTGATATATATATATATATATATATATATATATGAGATATAACAGAATCCAGATGTAATCTTGTGGCTTGTACATACCGATCAGTCTACTAGCATGTTGCGGATTACTGTATTTAGGTAAACTGCTTACCTTGGCAACCTTTATTATGTCTGGTATGTTTAAGTAAGCCTGGACTGGAGGCAATCCCTTCCCTATAAGATAAGCCTCATCTGCCTTCTGCCTGTGAATTTGACCAGTGTCCTGCTCGGAGTAAACTGCAACGGTCCTTATTCCCAGTTCGGTGCATGCTCTGAATACTCTGGTAGCGATCTCACCTGTACAAAGAAGAAACACACACATGATTTGCCAAATATATATGGCACATAGGGCCTGATTCAGAAAGGAACGGAGTTGCTAATACGCACGCAATCGGTCGATTCTTTGCATGCATCGCCGTGGACGTGCGCAAACTAGCCATTGTGATTGGGACTGCAATCGCAGCGCCTACGCAGACCCATCGCAGAGTGTTTGACAGGAAATGCCATTTGTGGGTGGTAACGGTGGGTTGCTCGGGTGAACGCAGGCGTGCCACTGCGTTTCTAGGCCATTACAGGGGCGTGCATAAATTATCCACTGCGATGCCTTACGCAGCCTGAGGCCTGATCGCGTGCATGTAAGTGTGCAAGTGAGCTAAACAATACGGATGAGTGTAAGGTAAAGTGGGCGTCCTTATGTAGTGCAGTGGCAACATTGCAATCGCAATGGATTAGCATACTATCACAGTTGAACTGCGTGCGTATTCACTATTGCGTTCTGTAGTGAATCTGGCCTATAAAGTACTTCTGCAATGCGACCAACCAATTCATCAAACAATTAATAGGGTGGATATGGGTGTACAAACTATACGATGGTCACTGCGATCCATTGCGGACTATAAAATTGGCCAATATATAGTATAGTGTGTACCCAGCTTTAGACCTCTGTAGGACTAATGACTTGTTGGCAATCACTTAATACTAAAATGTCCAAATTAAAGTAGATCACTGGCAAAATGTAACATTAATGTCAGTAGTAGTAAGTGACTACTACTAAAGATGGCAAAGACAGAATAAGCTACATCACTATTACTGACTTTTTTTCTTTTTAAATAATCTTATGACAAGTCAAAAAAGAAACGAATACCCCCCCCTCCTGCCACAACCTATAGGAAAAAACGAAAGTTATTTCTGAATTCACAAATATGAACTGCAATATTTATATAACATCTATAATACGGTACTTGTGTACTTTACGAACTTATTGCAGAGAGAACCCAAGTGTTCTACACTATTATTATCAATCATGGTCATGGCGAGGTCTAAATCCCCTTCACGGAGAGGATCCTCTTGTCATCAGCCAGTGTCCAGCATCATTCCCTACCATCCAAGTGGGTATAGAGGGGGAATATAACCTTGTGGCGAGTGTAGCGAGCCACCGAGCCCGAAGCGTGGTGAGCGGACAACTTTCTTCTTTAGGTGGGGACAACTTTCGGTACTTGTATACGTAAAGTACACAAGTACCATTTAAAACATTCATTGGGTTCTCTCTGCAATGAGTCCGTAAAGTACACAAGTACCTATAATACTTATGTAAATGGCAGATTGATATCCTAGCAAGACTATTATTTAATCCCTGTAATTACCTCGGTTGGCAACTAACACCTTCTTGATGGGCTTGTACTCCACACGTTGCGTACTCTGGAAGGCGACATTGAGCACAGAGATACGTTTAACACCCAGAAAGCTTAGGCCTCCTTTCACAAAACGAAGCTGCAACATCTGAAGGGGACACAACAACACAGTATAGTGGTTACAGAACAGTTACAGGTCACAGAATACCATTATGACATCACAACTCCTGAGCCTTAACCAAAGGGAACAACATGAGTCTGAGTACTCCGATTCAAGTACTGGAGATAACCGTGACACAATATTATTTAAAGCAAGAGAGGTTAGAAGAAAAAAAAAAATGAGGCCATGTAAGATTTAAAACTAAATTACATTTGGCACCTATGATAGCTGCTCTCACCGGCGACATGCTTGTTACATGCAGATTTTTTTTTTTATTCTTTGCAAGCAATTATCACCAAGGTCTACAAAGACATTACACATTTGTTTGAATCATTTCATAGATTTGGTCCAGTATATTAACAACCAGCTTATAAGTTGTCACAGGCTCCAAAGAGCTGTATAAACAGTTAGCGTAGAGATATCCAGCTTAAAAAAAAAATATATATATATATATATACACACACACACCATCAATTTATCTCATGAACACATCAAGTTCACGTTTGATTGTAACTAAGAAAAAGTACATTTTCTTTATGTCAATATTACCTGGACTGGCGCCTCATTCAATACTACCCTGTACAGCAAGCCTACTGACTGCAACACACTTCTCCACGCACAGAGTCAACATCCTGTCTCATTAATTAAGAGCCTGCCATATTCACAGTTTTTGCGCGTGAAGAGGATAACTAATGATCCCATTAGAGCAGAGGAAGACATCAACAAGATGATGTTAAAATTTCTGAATAGGGGCTACAATTGGAGAGATCTACTAGTAGCAAAGGAAAAAGCTTTACTGCAGACGACGGCCAGTCTACAGAATGAAGTCACGGAATCAAGGAAAAGTAAACCAGTGCTGTTCATCAACCACTTCAATAGTGGGAGTGGTTTTGTGAACACCACCACTAAAAAACTGTGGCCGATCGTCAATACCGACTCGAGTCTTCCAGGACTTAAAAACACCAAGGTGATGATGGGTTATAAAATAGGTAAAAACCTTAAGGACTGGCTGGTGCATAATGATGTATCTAGATGTTCACCGAGCCCCAGCATGCATTTCCTAACTAAGAGACCGGGCTGTTACAGATGCACAGGTTGTACGACATGCAGATACTTGGAAATAGGACCAGATGTGGTACATCCACACTCAGGTGTACGAATACCTATCAGACATGTTCTCACCTGTACAAGCAAATATGTCATCTACATAATTAGGTGTCCCTGCGGACTTGTTTATGTAGGGAAAACGTCATGTACACTATGAGTGAGGATGGCTCAACATAGGACGGCCATCCGTCAGGCACTGGAAGGAAAAGACATTGATCAGCCAGTAGCCAGGCATTACAGTGAACATAGACATTCATTGGCTACCCTTTCGTATAAAGCAATCGACCATGTACCCATCTCCAAAAGAGGAGGTGATAGAGACAAGAAACTGTTACAACTTGAGGCACGGTGGATACATAGGATGAATTCTGTTGCGCCTTTTGGGCTCAACGAAACATTATCATTTGCTTGTTTCCTATAATTATGATTATGTTTTTCAGGTGGTCAAGTCCTATGTTGATGTCCGCATTGGATTGCTATGGTGGTGCCTTTGTTCTGTTTATTGGACAAATATGATTTCTGTCATTTCATTCAGTAATATATATTCTTGTCTTTGCATACTTTTTCATTGGTCATTTACAGTCAACTCTGTAGTGGTCAGTTGGGTCTTGCCTGCGTATATTCCTTGATTTCAATATATAAAAAAAAAATTTTTGACCTTTAAATTTGGACCAGTCAAGTCATGAGGTTACTCAGGTGCTTAGTTGGATGATTGGACCCCTTGGAAACCTGGATCCGGTATATTTACTATCATACAACAATGGATGTGCCCGATTTTCGTCCGATCTCTGAAGCAATACCTTGTTGGCCTGGTTAGTACAAGGTTGGGTGACCACCTTAGAATCCCAGGTGTTGTAAGTGAATAAAAACAGTATCCTTTGGACGTAACGGTATCTCTCCAACGATTGACTTTACAACCTCCTGACTACAGTTATCATTGGATTTATACATTATTTGTACTGGGCTCATCGCAGTGCATCTATCTTACTTGTGATGATTTCTTGCATCACATTATAATGACGTAGGTCATTATTTCCTTTATTGTTACAAATATACACATATTATACTTTTTTGGAGATGATTTCTCCTTGTGTACTATATACAAAAAATTTTTTTTGCAGTACATGCCCGACCATCCTATATTGACACTTGTAATTTGTTTTATCCGAGTATGTTTTATTGTTATATGTCACATTTGTATTTTGTCTGGTATATATGTTTAGTTTGTGTGTCATTTTGTGTCATGTTACACTTACATCACTTTAGGTATGTGTATCACTGTAGTTTGTTTTGTTTACACATGGTTGCTTAGCAACGCATGGTTCACCATGATCATTGTCTGTATGCATTTATTATTGTGGTGCAGCGTTTGATACATTTATGCAGACCTACTTCTAATGTTCATACTTGTTTTGCCCTTGTGTTTAGGCATATTATGTTATTCTTTGCCTATGATCTCGTATTTTCCCCTCTGGTGGGAGTATCAGTCACCCGATCAGGTGATGTCAACAAAGGAGCACCAGGCTCCGGCAACGTGCGACGTCATCGCGCGCGCCGGGATGCCTGTGGTGCACATGGATGACGTCATCTGCTGGGAGGCACCAGCCGAGAGGTGGAAGTAGGATTGGTCTGCAGCAAGCGCGATGTCTGTATAAAGGTATGTGGTTGTCACTTTGTTCACTGAAGTTCTTGATAAAAGTCGATAGACTGAAACGTTGAACGAACGTCCCCTGAGTTGGAGTCATTCTTTCTATGCAAGACCCGTGAGTGCCGCAGCAATTTTTCCCCACATTACATAAGTATTCATTTACTTCTGATGGCACCTGGGCATTTTTGAAGTTTGTGTGGAGTGCTAGCCCCAATCGCTATATATATATATATGAGAGATATAGATGTATATAGAGATGTATATAGAGAGATATATATATATATATATATATATATAAATAAATATGAGAGAGAGAGAGAGAGAGAGAGAGAGAGAGAGAGAGAGAGAGAGAGAGAGATATATATATATATACTGTTCCAAAAGCCCAGCACTCCGCAGACCACGTTGTAGGTCTCTTTTACCTGCTCCAGGTGCCCTCAGCAGTGGAGATCACTCCCTTAATGCAAAGGTGCAAACAGGTGTCTTTTTTTTATTCTACGTTTCGGGGTCTCCCCCTTCCTCAGGAAACGTAGAATAAAAAAGACACCTGTTTGCACCTTTTTTTAAGTCTCCAGAAACATGATGAGTGCTGGGTTTTCTGATTTTATTTATTTAAGCAATGTGGTCACAGGCCACTTGCACCCCAGTCCTGGGAATGGCGAGTGCAGGTCTGCACCCCAGATCTGGGAGTGGCGAGTGCAGTGGATTTCTGACTTTGTTTATGCGGTTAATTTTTATTAACCTTTTGTGATCATAGCTTTCCCATGCACCCCATGTGCAAACTCGTTTATATTAACCTGTGTCAGCTGTCTTTTTGGTAGTGTGATAGAAGCTATGTCAGGTGACTGCCTTACCTTTAAAAGCCAATAGCTGGCAGGTGAGCTTTAAACCAGGTAACATTTTTTCAGTCTAAACTATGTGATAGCAGCTACCAGGTTTCCATCAGTGTGACGGATATTACCTGCAGAAAGTGGGGTCCCGTGATGTGGGCTGCGGGCTTAAATGCATTGATCAATCCATGAACCAAATCCCCATTATTTATTTACTTATTTATACATCATTGTGAGTGTTTAAACATGGTGAGTGCTGGGTTTTCTGAATATATATATATATATATATATATATATATATATATATATATACATACACATACATACACACACACATACATACATACATACACATTCAAATATCACAATATATACTTTCCTGAAAGTGTCTAAAATACTGGTGTGCACATGCAAGGCCTGAATACCAATTACTGATGCAATCCGCCACCCTGCACATGCTAGGCCTGTATGACAATTACTGATGCAATCCGCCACCCTGCACATGCTAGGCCCATATGCGAATTACTGATGCAATCCGCCACCTTGCACATGCTAGGCCTGTATGCCAATTACTGATGCAATCCGCCACCCTGCACATGCTAGGCCTGTATGCCAATTACTGATGCAATCTGTCAGTGCTGCCTGCCCCCTCTTTGCTAGTTGTCACTTTTCCTGACCTTCATATAAGTGGATAATGGGAGGAAGGAGAGGAAAAAAAAAAACAAGGGATAATGATTCCCAAGGATCTATAATCTTGAAAAAATGCCTGCAAAGGGAATAAATTCTAAAATTTGAAAGAAGATATATAAAAATGTTCTGTGCATTTATAAAGCTTTGACGTGGGTAACGCTGCCATATCTCAGGGGTGGAACCTCACCATTCAAGGTAAATTCTTGCTTTCCTACCACTATTATTTGCTGCCAATAAATTTTAGCAGGAAAAAGTAAACAGGTATTCCAAAAGCCCTCCGAACAAAAAGTTTATCTTCCAACATTTGAAACAAAGTATAATTTGTATTTTGTACATTCCTTTGATGTCATGTTTTTTATGGCAAAGTACTGCAAAGTCACAAATGACACACATGCATGAATACTGCAACCTATGGGTATAGAGTTTCCAGCACAATTACAGGACATCATAGCCAGTAACTATAACTCATTACTTCTACAATTTACCAACTATGAGATCTCTTGGCTAGGACTTTTAGTTTCAGTTAAAATTATGTTACTTCAGAGCTATACCGTCTTTAATTCCTGGTTGTTTAACTAAATGTTACGCTGTTATCTCATCTCTGCTTTTCTTTGGAAGGGTAAGGATAAGCAGAATGTCCAGGACTCGCTTATTTTGATCTAAACCTAAAGGTGGTCTGGCCGCTCCTAATTTTGAATTCTATCAACATGCTTTAAGACCAACTAAGAGATTGGCTTTCTTCCTCACTAATTAAACCCTGGGTTGATATTGAGTGCTCTAGTATGCCTTTCCGCTTACCAGAGCTTTTATGGACGGAAACCCAAAGTAGACCCTCTCAATCCCGAGGACTGAAGAGTATATCAGATTCTTTAGTGGTTTGGTACATGTTGATTAAGGTTTACGGCAAGGTCTCTCTTCCCTACTCCCAACATTTCTATAGTGGTGGTTTCAAAATTAATTCCCAAACTATCTCTAAATACTTGGTTAGATCGGGGCATACTGACAGTTCAGGATTTGTATGATCACCCGCTTAAGACATCTCTCCAACTTCAGGGGCAATATTCATTGCCTTCTAAAGACTTTTACAAATCTCTGCAAATTAGACACCGGCTATCTTCCAAATCTGCGAATTGTCAGCCCCTTCCTCCTCCTCCCTCCTACATAACTTCCAAACTCTCCTCACTAAACCATAAAAGCGGTATCTCTATGTGGTATAAAACCTTATTTTGCTCATTGGAATATAAAAAGTTACAATTTCAAATCAAATGGGAGTCAGAACTTTCAATCTCCCTTACTGACTAGGATTGGATTGTTTATAAATATTTTTAAAATGTCCAAATGTATAAATCATTCTCAAATGCTGTTTAAACTTATACATGATTTAGATCAGGGATGGGGAACCTCAGGCCTGGGGGTAGTATAAGGGCCGCAGAATCATTTGGTCTGGCCCTTGGAGCTTTTATCTGCTAGCCTCACCTGTCTAGCAGGGTGCCTAGAATGGCACCATGCAGCCAGAATCTATGCAGCAGTGCCACCTGGAGTATCCTTAGGACACTTCAGATGGTCACACCGCTGTCCTTACAGCTCCCTGAAGCATCCTCAGGATGTTCCGGGCATAACTGTAATCACCAGCAATTGTGACCCAGCCCCCATGTGACAGGAGGGGACGAGGCCTGCACCAGGCCCGCAAATAATGTTTTATATATCAAAATGACCCTCGGCAGAAAAAAGGTTCCCCACCTCTGATTTAGATCATACTCCAGGTAAATTACATTCAAGTTGGCCAGATTCATCTAAATTCTGCTGGAGGAATTGTGGGATGGAAGGTACCTGGATTCATATTTTTTGTACCTGTCCTATAATACAACCACTCTGAACTGAGGTCTTTAATTTGTTTAAACAGGTTACCTCAGAATCCATTCCACATCTCGCTGAAATAGCACTATTACACTATTTCCCCGTCAGTCCAACGACATAACAAATGTGATTGGGCATATTCTCATTGCCACAACAGCTTTGGCTAATTATTGTTAGAGACCAGACTCTCCCTCATTACCAAAACTTATTTTTAAGATTCAACGTAGTTATGAAATGGAAATTATAGGTTTCAAATATTCTATGTCCACTTCGTCCCCCATTGTCAAATGGTTTTCTAGGTCTAATTATTATGTTAACCATGTTTCTTCAAATCTGGCTGTCCTCTGATCGCAGTTTGTTTTCTATGACAAATAAGATTATGGCTCTAATTGTAATTATAATTGCAATTATTTCTGTATTTATCTCAATAGGGTGTATGCACTACCCTTTTTCTCCCCCTCTCTCTTGTCCTAGATTTCCCTGTTTTTCTTCAGAAGTATTTTATGAATACTACCTGGTTTGTCATCTAATATGTAGCACTGTCATTTTCAATAAAAATGTATTCAGTAAAAAAAACAAAAAATCTGCAACCTAATAAAGACTATGCCAATTTTTAGGAATCAATATGAACACAATGATGGTGAATGGTGAATTACAATATATATCCCATATAAAGCATACACTACACAGTTGTCATTGGGATTAGCAGTGGTTGAATATGATGGGTAGATATTGCCATAATACAATCTGGTTTAAGATTGAAAAAAAATAAAAAAAACATTTATCAATAACCTTCATGAAATACATCATGTGGGGGGAAGAAAAATAGTTTTACCAGTGCTATAAACTCCCTTTGTTGCTTATAAAATGGTTTCCACTCTCAAGGGATGACCTGGAATTGTTCTGACCTTGAGCATAAAATGATTGTGCAATGTTATATTGACTTTGCATTTACAATATTATCAGACCCTAATGTGTTTACACTGAATTGTCTACAGTTGGAATATATGCAGACATTGGAAAACCTCTGCATAAAAACTACATATATACTGTATGTGCCACAAATCTCAACACAACATGAGCAAATAACAGTTAGTTATACAATTTTATTTTAAACTTGGTACTTCTCAATCTGACATTCTTCACACATCTTTCCCACCCACTACTCTGTCGCTCTCTTGATTCCTCCCGTCTTGCTGTTTTTTGCCCCCTCGCTCTCCTGCTGCTTCTTTTTCTTACCAACTTTTTTCTAGATTTCATAACCTCCTCTGCAGGCTCTTCTATTAGTTGTACCAACCAGAAACTGTCTGCAACAAGTACTGTGTGCAACTGTGCGTTACATGCCTGGATTGAGTTCTAAACAATACAGAAGGCTAGTGTAATTATTTTGTATTTGTATAGGGGAGGAGGAGTGGTAGGGACGCTGGGTGCTCAGAGTGTATGGGAGTCCAAAGTGCACTCATGATGACAATTTTTTATCAGCACTTGGTTTTATTATATAGACTAATAGAATATTCGACTGAGCATATACGGTGTTGCCTCGAACTGCCCCCATACTGCTCCATATACTATTACTCTTCAGGTACAGAATGATTCAGGTATGTTCTGTCACTTAGATGCAGTGGGAGCCATTGGATGGGCAGCTCTTTGACTCTCATATATAGATTAGCAATACTTTTTTTTTTTAAATCTTTATTTTTTTTACTTTTTAGGAATCCTCGCCTTTCATCAATGTATTTTTTTTCTGTGTGTGGCTCTGCGTCCCGTGTGCCTTTTTTCTTTCTTCAATACGCTCATACATTTTGGTAGCGTGTAATGCTGTGATGTGGTCATTAGTTGACTTTCAGAAGTCTCTGTAAGGTGGTATGTGATGAGTACATATGGGAAACAACATAAAGGCACACATACACTAGACTATTAAATTGAATGATAACGATATTGTTCAAAAATAGTTTGAAAATAGTTTGCAGATTGTTTAAAAAAAATGTCTTAGGTTCGCCTACACTGAACCACTGCTCGTTCAGTGTAGGCACATCAGACTGACAAACGACTACACGATTTGAATGTCGTTTTGAGATCTTTTAGTGAATGTGTGCCTTAAGTGTAGACATGTGTTCTTCCAGAACTCTCTGGAAAGGTGGATGGGAAGAGAGTTCATACCAACTGTCATTAACTGCTAATGTGATATCCTGTTGATTTTTAAATGAGAAGAGTAAAATATTAATGATCCTATATTATTCTGGAATATTACTTGGGCAGTATATACAGTTAAAATTAAATACGAATAAAAAAAAAAAGTTGATTAGACTTGCCTCACAAATACACAAAAAAGTTGACAATTATCTTCTGTAATATCTAAGTACATCGCTCCACAGCTCAAATAAATGCGTATTAAAAAGACAAATTCAACAGCAACAAGCAAATAAACAGTAATTCAGAAATTAGAGTTCCACAAGTACGGTAACAAAACCAAATTTTTTGCTCCTACCCTTGG
Source organism: Taudactylus pleione (assembly GCA_031769625.1). Taxonomy (NCBI): domain Eukaryota; kingdom Metazoa; phylum Chordata; class Amphibia; order Anura; family Myobatrachidae; genus Taudactylus; species Taudactylus pleione. The sequence goes on along the minus strand of JAUIMM010000311.1, from coordinate 57,689 downwards.
AGGGTTTTGTAGTGGCAGGCGGACACTGTAAACATACCTCAATCCCCTTTTGTAGAGCAATTCTTGTGTATAGACAACTATATTAGTGCTATATGCAGAGGACCGGTTTCTTTTTGAGTCAAGAACAGACAAAAGTAATACTGAGGACCATTAAAAAAAAAATAGTTCTGAATTGGTAAAATTTATTTTATAACCTAAAAATTCTGTTTCTGGCCTTTATTACTTCCACATTTTACAAAATTCATTGCTCCCATTCAAAATATCACATGAAAAAAAAAAAATACTTTGAAAAGAGGGTCATATAGCCTCAGCATTATATACACTAAATGGCATGGCTGCTGTAGCCGTTTAAAAAAAATCTTCATGCTTATCACTGCCCTTTTTTGGAAGAGTCACACAAATTACAAAAATGAGATTTCCCAGGCTTGTATAAAAACTGCTAATGTTGCCCGCTTGCTTCAAGACTGATATTAAAATATGTAATAGAATGTTTACAAAATTAATATGGAATCTGGAAAACAATCGTATTTAAAAAAAATGTTCAGGTAATCAATGTGGAGGACTGCATATCCAAATGCCCCAGAATTGAATAAGCAGTTTGCCAACCAAAATCCCATTATGTTGAAGTTTATAATTAGAGAAATAGAGATCACTAATGGAGAAGGAAGGGTTTGATTGATACTAATAATTTAATTTCCAGGTTGGTTTGATAATTATCTAATGTTTATACAGGGTCAGAAATCATAACTAGCCTCTGAACAAATATTCATGTTCAAGTGAGGTTACACTAGACCGGTGGTTACCAATTAGGGTGTTGCGGGGCACTTGCAGTGATGCCATGGGTTGGCGATTCAGTATCAAATCATAAAATGTGGACAAACAGAAGCACAGCCCTGTCGACCACAACATAACTGAACCCAAGGATGATCAGTTACCACAATTTACTTAATTTATTGATTTTTGCTGAATTTCTTAAGAAACTTTTGGCCTAGGGGTGCCATGAAAAAAATGCTGATACTCTATGGCGCCATGTTCCAAGACCGTTTGGGATACCACTGGTCTAGACCTATATTTCAAGATTGAAGTGAGATATTTATGGATCTAACGAAGACAGGCAAAATGAACTTGTCTGGCTTTGGATTTAGAATGAAAATGCTCTATAGCAATGTTACAGTATACAGGAAGATGGGCTTTATTAACTATATAACACATTTCAAAACAGAGTTTCCAGAACTTGACATTTCAAGTGTGCTTAAGCATAGCACGTATAATACAAAACTTCTTGCTGGCTGCCAGACTTAAGGCTCATACATACTTAACGATATCACTCATGGAGCATATCGTTAAGTGTTATCCCTTGAACTGCCGGTCTCATGGTTGGGAATGACATTGAGCATACACATTGAACGATATCGTTCAGTGATGTCACCCTGCCACATCCTTGAACTTGCAGAATCTGCAGATATCATCAGATTATCTCGCAAGTTCATGGCGACGGCAGACATTATTAACGATCCGCGGGAGCGCGCATCGTTAACGATATCATGCATACACACTGGACAATATTGAATGCCATGAACGATAACATATCTGATCATCCAAATCGTTCACTTTATCGTCTAGTGTGTATGAGCCTATAAGTGTATGTCAAATTACATACAGTAGACCCTAAAATGTGTCCAGCACAAAGAAGGAAGGCAGTAAAAGATGGAGGGAGTTGGTTAATGTAAATACAGGCAGATCAGAGAGGTTGTGTCTGGTCTATTAAGGTTAATGTATATTCTGGAATATATTTTATATATAACTACGTAAAAAAATGTTTACGCTATGTTCTTGTGTAACCTAGATCCTTGTAAATCTGTGCTTCAAAAAACATTTATTCCCACACTAGTGCTTATTTTAATACTGTAGTGCCAAAGGAATCGGTATGATTTACCGCCGGACGCATGGCCGGCGGTTGGAAACCCGACAGCGGCATCCCGGCAGCAGTGAAAATCCTGATCGTCCTAAGGTATTTGCTAACCTATTCTACCCCTAACCCTAATCCCTCCTCTAAGTGCCTAAACCTAACCCCCCCTTCCCCGCTGCCTAAACCTAAGTCTCCCAGGGGGGTGCCTAACCCTAACCTCCCCCTGGGGTGCCTAACCCTAACCCCCCCCTTCCCCTAGCCTGACCCTACCCTCCAGGGGGGGTGCCTAACCCTAAATCCCCCCCAGAAACTCTAAACCTAACCCTCCCCCCCGCGGCTATCCGCACTCAGCGCCCGGCGTCCCTTCGATCGGGATGCCGGGAAACGGTCTCCCAGCATATGTCGAATGACAGGCGTCGGGATTTCAACCCCTGTCTTTAGACCCTTGCTGGGATTAGACAGTCGGGAAGATGGCGGTTGGGATTACGTCCGTCGGCTTCCCGACAGCCACCCGTGCCAAAGTGTCAGATTCTAAAGCAATGGCTCGAAAATAAAATAAGGCAATAATAGCCTCAGAGAGAAGTTATTCAGCTTTCAACATTACATGCACTTTTTATTTAAAGATATATAGATATATCTCATCATGGAGACCACTTTGGTCAATTGTGGCAATTATAATTGTGATATACCAAGGTGAAATATTTGAAGCTATGTTCATATAGATAAAGGGATATTGTCCCTCAATATACACATGGACACATTCAACAACAAAATATACCAATTGTATATTTCGTCCGTCTCACTATTTCTCTATTGAGATAGATTAATCTAATAGTAGATTACTGCAAATTGGTTGATAGAGATATTCTAGTATTCACATTACTCAATCATGAGTTTAATAAATACCAGTAGTAATGACTAAATAGAATTGCATATACATATATCAGTCTATTAGAGTGCTAATCTAGTACAGGTTGTATGAACGATATGCAGTTGGGAAGCCAGCAGAATTAATCCCGACAGCCGGCTTCCTGATTGCTTTATCCCGGCGAGGGTTAAATGACAGCCGTCATTTTACCAACGCCGGGAGATCAGCGCCTGGCATCCCGATCGAAGGTTTAGGGCTCCCGGGAGAGAACTTAGGGTTAGGCACCCTCCCAGGAGGTTAGGGTTAGGCTAGGGGGAGGGAGGCTTAGGAACCCCTGGGGGGGACATGGGTTTAGGCGGCGGGGAAGGGGGGGTTAGGCACTGGGGGGGAAGGTTAGGGTTAGGCACCCCTAAGGAGGGTTAGGAGGGAGGGGGAGGTTAGGTTAGTGAATACTTACCTTGGGGACGATCGGGATTTTCAACCATGTCAGCCAGCCGCTGTCAGGATTCCGGCGGTAAATCATACCGATTCCGTATGAACATCAGCAATAATCAAAAGAATTGGAATAGATAGATAGTTAGATTATATATATATATATATATATATATATATATATATATACACACACACATATATATATATATATATATATATATATATATACATACACACACACATATACACACACATACAGTCAGGTCCATAAATATTGGGACATTGACAGAATTTTCATAATTTGGCCTCTATTCACCACCACAATGACTTTGAAAGTGTAGTTAAAGCACATCTTGTGTGTTTCATTTCAGATTTAATTTGAGGGTAATTCCATCCAAATCAGGTGAATGGTGTAGAAATTACAACGGTTTCTATATGTGTCTTCCACTTTTTAAGGGGTCAAAAGTAATGGGACACACTAAACAATCCTAAAGTTTGGAACGCATAGACATCACCAGACGCTGGGTTTCATCTCTAGTGATGCTCTGCCAGGCCTCTACTGCATATGTCTTCAGTTCCTGCTTGTTCTTGGGGCATTTTCTCTTCAGTTTTGTCTTCATCAAGTGAAATGCATGCTCAATTGGATTCAGGTCAGGGGATTGACTTGGCCATTGCATAACATTCCACTTTTTAGCCTTAAAAAACTCCTTGGTTGCTTATGCAGTATGCTTCGGGTCATTGTCCATCTGCACTGTGAAGCGCCGTCCAATGAGTTCTGAAGTATTTGACTGAATATGAGCATATAATATTGCCCGAAACACTTCAGAATTCATTCTGCTGCTTTTGTCAGCAGTCACATCATCAATAAATACAAGGGAATCAGTTCCATTGGCAGCAATACATGCCCACGCCATGACACTACCACCACCATGCTTCACTGATGAGGTGGTATGTTTTAGATCATGAGCAGTTCCTTTCCTTCTCTTCCCATCACTCTGGTACAAGTTGATCTTTGTTTAATCTGTCCATAGGATGTTGTTCCAGAACTGTAATGGCTTTTTTAGATGTTGTTTGGCAAACTCTAATCTGGTCTTCCAGTTTTTGTGGCTCACCAATTGTTTGCATCTTGTGGTGAACCCTCTATATTTAGTCTTGTGAAGTCTTCTCTTGATTGTTGACTGACACATATACATCTACCTCCTGGAGAGTGTTCTTGATTTGGCCAACTGTTGTGAAGGGGTTTTTCTTCACCAGGGAAATAATTCTTTTGTCATCCACCACAGTTGTTTTCCATGGTCTTCCGGGTCTTTTGGTGTTGCTGAGCTCTCCGATGTGTTCTTTCTTTTTAAGAATGTTCCAAACAGTTGATTTGGCCAAACCTAATGTTTTTGCTATTTCTCTGATGGGTTTGTTTTGATTTTTCAGCCTAATGATGGCTTGCTTCACCGATAGTGACAGCTCTTTGGATCTCATATTGAGAGTTGATAGCAACTGATTCCAAATGCAAATGTCACACCTAGAATCAACTCCAGACCTTTTACCTTCTTAATTGATAATGAAATAACGAGGGAATAGCTCACACCTGTCCATGAAATAGCTTTTGAGTTGATAGTCCCATTACTTTTGGTCCCTTAAAAAGTGGGAGGCACATATTGAAACTGTTGTAATTCCTACACCGTTCACCCGATTTGGATGTAATTACCCCCAAATTAAATCTGAAAGTCTGCAGTTAAAGCACATCTTGTTTGTTTCATTTCAAAACCATTGTGGTGGTGAATAGAGGCCAAAATCAGAAAATTCTGTCAATGTCCCAATATTTATGGACCTGACTGACTGTCTGTCTGTATATATATATATATATATATATATATATATATATATATATATATATATATATATATACATACACTATGTATGTAGATATATATATATATTTATAATTACTAAAAAAAAAAAGTAAGGGGCACCCATAAAAAGTAGTTTGAATTTGGGGGTGAAAAAGTACAAAGTGATGGTACAAACATAAAAAGTAGCGAAATAGACTTTTTGGGGGTCTGCAAGCATGGGTGAGGATTTTCTTGTTTGCATAAGGTGCGTTTTTTACGTTTCATATAACCACTTTAGCGACTTTTAAATATACTAGCACCCATTTTCAAGTACCCCAAATATGATTGGACTACTTATTTTCTCCAAAAAACATTGCTTAATGCTATTCTTCAACACTTGTGCAAAGACGCCAATTAGAGGCAATTGTACCAACTTAAGTACCCCAAACTGTTTTATTAGGGCTAATTGGGCACTACTACATTGTCATGTTTCTGCATCTTTTTGGGTGTTCAGGCTGATTTCCCCGATTCTGACAACACTTTCCGCCTGTTCTGACTTCGCGTGTCTCCGCTTTCGCATCTTGGAATTGAATAGGGCGAATCGCAGGTACGCGCCCGATAAGTTTCCGCGGCTAAACTACGCAATGTAGGTGAAAAGTCCAGCAGGCAAAACTTTATCGTATATGTGAAACTAATTGAATACGGCCCTTAGTCGTAATGCAATGCGACTAAGGTCCAAATTCAATTAGCCCTGTTAAATTAACGGGGGTGAAAAAGCGTGGTAGCCTCAGGCATTAACGCCTGGGGCTATTCAATTACAGCCCCTTTGTCACTCAAGCCCCTTGAGTGAAACACTCATTAAATTAAAGCAGTACCGGGCGTTAACACAGGGTCCCTGATAAGTTCACAAAACTATGCATTAACGGGGTCATGGAACACGTTAAAACGCTCTTTAATGAGGATTTCTTTTTGGCTCTAATAATACCCAGAAAGAAAATCCCTGCTATGTGCAGCCTGCGGGCTGCCTTCGGGGCTAATTGAATAGCCTGGGGGATCAATTAGCCCATGGTAAATTACCGCAGCTAAATGAATTCCCCCTCTAAGTCACACCACCAGACTCCACTGATTAATCTCATATGTGCACTTGTGTATCTATATGCATCATACGTCGCATGGCTTATTGAAGCTAAGTTTATGAGGACACATCTGTATGTTAGCATGTGTGATTTCATTACAAGAATAACTATAGCACTTTTTGAGGTGCAATATCACATGGCATAGAGGTACAATATTCAAGGAAAAATTAAATACACCCTAAATTTTAGGACTGTACACATGGGCTTGCACAAACCCTGTTAGAAGTATATGAAGCACCTTGCTCTCTGAACTAGCTTTCAAAATACTGTGAATAGTTCAAATTGTATTGTCAAAACCTCCCTGAAGCATTGTACCAACTTGTCACATTCATAAATGCTGCAGGCCGGGTTCTATTTAACATGACGCAAGCAAAGGCTTGTAAGAGTGTGTGTGTACAGTACAGTGTGACTTGTACGAGTGTGTGTGTACAGTACAGTGTGACTTGTACGAGTGTGAGTTGTGTACTGAACTCACACTGTAAGCTTATCTTTATTATTTATGGAGAGCCTTTTAGACTTTATTACTTGTATTTGAGGAGGTAAAAGGACTTTGCTATAGTGCTTTACGAGGAGTAAAGAATCTAATTACAGCATCAGGGTGATGTCATTATCCTGTGGATGTGCTGAGTAGCTGGTTAAGCTCCACAATGAAGAGCAGTGAATTTTTTCCATTTGAATTTTCTCTATTTTGTCATTATTTCAATATATGGTATATATCGCCTCCCTATGACCTGTATCATTATAACTAGCCAGTGCTTGGAGAACTAGAAGGGAGTTATTAATCTATACTAATATAATAAGAATGTTGTGTCTATTTGTTCAAAGTTGGCGCAAAAGCTACTGAACAGATTTTCATGAAAACCCACATCATTCTGTATTGTATTTGCATCATTTTGTATTGGAAAATCCTATAAATAACCTGCACTTTGTTTCATCTCGATCCGTCAAGTTAAAGATGAGCAATAAAAAAATATATATATTTATTGACATCATCAATGCAAGAGATAGGAGTGGCACCATGTGCGCAGGCGGTAAGGGGTTGGGGGAGTGGTGCTTTGGGCCTGCATTCACCTGAATAGGATAGGCTAGATAACAGTCTGTGCACAGAACAAAGTGACATTGGTGTGAGTGGTGGGTGAAGGCACTGCTGCCACCCGTCTGTATAGCACTGCTGGTCCTGTGGGCCACTCCCAGGACCTCTATGCAAAGCAATACAACTAGAACACCTCAAATTAACAAAAAATGTTGGCAGACGCGATTTTCATAGTGGGCTCCATATGGATTATTTAATCTATTTAATCCCAGTTCATAGTCATGTTTACTTTATGTATAACACTAATGAGTAATTTTATACAATTTATATAAGACAAAGTGCGGCACTCATGGCATGTGACAAAGAATGACAAGACACGGTGTCTCCAATCAACGTTTCAGTTCAATGAGAACTTTTTTCAAGATATATTTTTTTTTTTTTTTTTGAAGCAAAGGTTGTTTGGATAAGAGACAACAGGCAAATGACCTACACATAGGTCTGCAAAAGACAAATTATACAACAATAAGTAATATACATATTAAACATTGCAAAACTTAAATTTATATGGTTTCATTTTAATTGTGTAATAAATATTGTATTTTATTAGAAGTGGTATTGATTTGCGCTTATTTCATTTCTATATAAAAATCCTAAAATAACGGTAATTAAGGAAAATGCCCTTAAAACCGTTATGTTAGTGTTGATGAATAGACCCCTTAATCATGGATTACATTAACCATGTGACTGAGACATGATGGCTTTAAGTGTGGCAATTGTGTGTTAAGATTTTTATTACATTGCCTCAGGTCCACCTGGAAATGCCTCTCTACCACCTGTTAAAGAAAAGCCCAACAAGTTGTGTCACTTAAGACCCAGAAAATGTAATAACAATTATCATAGTACTCAGATTGCAAGTCTGGGCTACACATACAGTATATTGTGTCCCCACTCCGTCTACTACACCAACTCCCAATTAAGGTGAAAATAAGGGAAAACAAAGCTTTCCCTAGACGCAGACTTTGATCAGGTCCATCCTCTGATTGGTAAATAAAACTCCACGTCCACACAAGAAGGAAAGTTCATGCTATACTATTAAAGTTAAAAAGTGTCAGACTTTTAAACAAATATATAAGCACGGACAGACATCTAATATAGAGCAGAGTTCAAACACAGCATCAGACACAAACGTCACATTCAGGAACTTTGGATCAAGGCATGACTGATGTTTTTAAGTACATGCTGCAGAAACTGGGCAATGCAAATATCTGAGTGCAATTTACACAGAGGAATAACATAATAAAAAAAATACTCATATCAATAAACAGGACAGGGTGGAAAACACGATTAGTAAAAGATGAACGTGAATCTGAAAGATACTTTCTTCTCCATAGTAAAAGGGGTCTTGGATATAGTTGATGCAGTCTCGTAAAACAACAACAACCAACAACTTGTATTATGCAGAGATTTACAAGACGTGACTATAGCTTGCCCTCAACAAATACAGCAACATATTAGCTGAAGCCAATAGAGAAAATTGTGGTAGCTCTGCGCATGTGTGACTGATAGGCCACATTCAGAGCTGTACGCAAACCTAATGGTTCCAAAGATTGGCCCATGCACAGAATCTGTACTGCACACGCATCGGTCTTCTACTCAGAGATCTCTCACAGTTCCCCAAAGCGGCAGCCTGTTTGGGGACTGGGAGTAGGTGCAGCCGGCCTGCGTTCCAGGAATTGGGGGCATGTCAGCCCCGTTTTCTGAGAGTGCCAGGGTGTGTGTATTCTGTGCAATGATGCTAACAGCGTCCAACTCTGAATCAGGTATTAGAAACGTTATCAAATACCAAAATAACAATAAAACATTTTTAAAAAGCTATGGTACCTAGTGTGTGTGACATATGACAGTGCATGACCAGTAGCATACCAGGCACAACAAGCATGGTGAACTGTAACACATGAACACATTTGCAATAGCTGGAGTCTGTACACACAACCTTTGATCCCTAGAGCCTCACTATGCTAGCCTATCTTTTACATAAAACACAGGTACAAACACTCGCCAGGTTTGTCCTTTCCTCCAGTTGGCACAGTAAATATATGAAAACATACCAAGGTAAGCCCATGCTAACGTTAAAAAGTGGCACACTCTCAAACAAATCAAATACAGACATAGAGGACTGTCCAACTTGGAACACAGCTCCACTCTGTATCAGACACAATGCCACACAATACACAGAATGGCCAGGCGGTGTTGCAAGACTATAGTTGCAGTAAAGATACACAATTCATCCCTGCACATCACAGAACAAGACTGAATCTACGCAATATTGCCTCATTCTCCACAGATAGAACATCAGAGTATATATCTGTAAATTTGTATGACCCTTAGAGGACTAAAAGGTGCATACACACGTAACAATTTTTTGAACGATTTGTCATTAACGACGTCGTTATCGTTCAAAAAAAATCATTTAAAAAATCGTTCAGTTTCTGAGTTATAATGATGAACGATAATCGTTCAAGCGCGCTCCCGTTTGTAGTTATCGTTCATCGTCCATTTCAGACTGTCCAACATAACGATTTTCATTAAGGGAAGGAACATTTTTTGTTCATCATTGTAAAAATCGTTCATTAAACTTCAAAAAATCGCTCACTTTTTCAAGGGAAAAATCTGACAGATAATCGTTTGTTACAAAATAGTTACGTGTGTATGTACCTTAAGGGGGAACAGTCATGAAAATTGTTCCATATCAAATTTACATTTTTTTCCTTCAAATATACAGGGGAGAAGAAACTCCTGTAGAAAGATCTGCATTGCAGCACACAGAGAATTACAGAGATTAAACAAATGTTAGTACATTATTCCAATTCATTATCTATTGCAAAAAGTAGGTGAATTTTGCACAGTCGGCTTTATTAAGGGGGCCATACATTCTGATCAACGAGATAATTATGTTTGTAGACACAACTGTTCTTTATAACAGTTTATAGAACTGGAATATCCACAAGCCTGTCTTATGTCTTGGCCATGTAGTGGAACATACTTACCAACTTAGTAGTGAGTGGTGCAAATCGCTTCATCACGCATCCCAATCATGCCCTTTTCATTAGGGAAGTGGCCTTTCTGACAGGGTTCCGCGAAATACACGAGATTCACAGACATTCCGGCAGAGTAGGCAAGCATGCATATCATTACTACACTGTAAGTGATCATGTAGCTAAACAGATACAGAACACAGGAAATGAAGTCGCACACTGTTTGTGCTATGTAATGTGAGTGTTTAGGAGTTGTGGAAAACATGAATACTGCAGGATTGCGATGGACAGTGCTTAAGTTCAAATATCAGCAGCTACAAATCAACTATTGTGCAAGTTTTAACCTGTGACACATACAGAAAGTTTAATCGAAAGGGTCCAATGATAACTGCATAGAGCAGGATATTATAGTGTGATAGCACATCACTCCCGACAATTCATGTTTGCAAATTTAGTGGGACAAAGCATAGGAAATAGATGCAGCGAAGGAAGGTTATAACCATAAGTCACCACATTCTCAACAGCCTGAGTGAATATACAGCACCAACCTGAATAACTTTACAGCCATATTCTGCACGCAGCATGTGCGACGAATTGGAAAAACTAATCTCCACAATCTCTATCCACTCTTATTGTCAAACTTACAGTCTGGATTCAATTACCAGCATAATCAACAAACCTCAAATTCTCAAGAGTTTGGTTTCCCTGGAAACCAGAGTGCCTCATCTCACTGACTCTTTCCAACAGTATCAGATTTCCCACAAGGCACTTGAGGCATGTGCCTAAAAGTGCCACATGCTGGGGGTGGCGTGGAAGGCCGGCCCCCGACGTTAAATCTATCTTTAACTGCTACATGCGCCACTGCAGTGATTAGCAGGTCACAGGCATTAGGAATCACCGATGCAAAAAAAGTTTTGCTTATTGTGGCGCTTGATGTAATGCTGCACTGAAAGGCAGAGGAGCGGTGACGTGAAGAGGAGCAGTAGCGAGAGAAGCCACATAAGAAGGTAAGTGACTGGGGCTGGAGCCAGAGAATCCATGGGCTGGAGAGACAGAAAGGGGCTGGAAAGACTGTGGCTGAAGAGACACAAGGAGCTGGAGAGACAAAGGGGGGATGGAGAAACAGGTACTGGAGAAACACTGCAGGGGCTAAGGCACTGGAGCTGAAGAGGCAGGGTAATGAGGCTGAAGAGTACTGGGGGTTGGAGATTATCCACAACTATCAGTATTAGAAAGAAAAGACTCAGGGACAGTAATCTTCACTAAGGCACCAATTCTAAAGTAATATTACTGAAATTAGCAAATACTTTTATAATATAAAATAGATTGCTTAGGGAAATTCACATATTGTCCTATACCAAAACTTCTGTTACTATGTATTATCTAGTTGAACCTCTGCTATATGAAGGGAACTTTATTATTATTATTATACTCCTATACAAACAGGCGTCTTCTGGACCATGTGATCTAAGTGAATACCGACTGGAGTCACCATTTGCCCAAGGAGGAACAATTTCTTCAGAGGTTCCCCATTGCAGAGAAACTACATATAGGTAAGTAAGACTCAAGCAACAGGCCTGTATCTGCAGGGGGCCCAAAAGCATGGGTGCAGCTGCTGAACTTTTTTATGTAGCAGCACCAGTGGGGAAATGGGTGTGGGAATTGTGGGCGCCAATTTGTGTTTGTGAAAGGTTGGGTCTACCTGCTGGGTTCCCAGAGGCTTTAGCTTCCAGGCCGGCTGCGCTTATGCAGACCCGCTTGTCACAACTACTGGGTGGCTCTGCACCATCAGAGCTGCTGCTAATCCTTTTTTATATAGCAAAAGCAGCACCAGTGGGGAGATTGGGAGGGAGGAAGGGAGTGTCCTGATCCAGCCTCTCCAAGCTCCACATAATGCGATGCTCCACCCCTTACTTCTTCCTCCCCCATCTCCCTTATTAAATTCCTTAACCCTTTCTATTCTATTCAGCTTTATTGAAAACTACACCCAAAAGGTATCAATTCATTTCTTTTAGACTGTTGCAGCTAATGCCAATTTTGATTGAATTCATATGTTATCTTACTACTACTTCAGAGGTACCAACACAATATTTTTGTTTTTCTTACTTTGCAAATCTTTGTTATGTGCTATACTGCCTCATTTTTTATATTTCTGTACCCCATTAGCAGGGGCGGGCTGGGCTGGGGGGCAGAGGGCCATGTGCCCCCCGGGCCATAACACTACTGAATGATTTGGGCCAGCATCTGGCCACATTCACTGTCAGGACAGCTTGTAGCACGCAGGCAGAAGCTGTCGATCACTAAAACAGTGCAGGAGCTAGGACCCAGTAGCTGCTTAACCCGAAGATCAGCAGCACAGGAGATTGGACCAATGGGAGACTGTTCTCCCTGAATGTCAGGGAAAACAGACTGCAGGAGTGGGTGCAGGTAGCCAGCTTCTGTACGGCTGGAGTGTGGGTGCAGGTAGCCAGCTTCTGTACGGCTGGAGTGTGGGTGCAGGTAGCCAGCTTCTGTACGGCTGGAGTGTGGGTGCAGGTAGCCAGCTTCTGCACGGCTGGAGTGTGGGTGCAGGTAGCCAGCTTCTGCACGGCTGGAGTGTGGGTGCAGGTAGCCAGCTTCTGCACGGCTGGAGTGTGGGTGCAGGTAGCCAGCTTCTGCACGGCTGGAGTGTGGGTGCAGGTAGCCAGCTTCTGCACGGCTGGAGTGTGGGTGCAGGTAGCCAGCTTCTGCACGGCTGGAGTGTGGGTGCAGGTAGCCAGCTTCTGCACGGCTGGAGTGTGGGTGCAGGTAGCCAGCTTCTGCACGGCTGGAGTGTGGGTGCAGGTAGCCAGCTTCTGCACGGCTGGAGTGTGGGTGCAGGTAGCCAGCTTCTGCACGGCTGGAGTGTGGGTGCAGGTAGCCAGCTTCTGCACGGCTGGAGTGTGGGTGCAGGTAGCCAGCTTCTGCACGGCTGGAGTGTGGGTGCAGGTAGCCAGCTTCTGCACGGCTGGAGTGTGGGTGCAGGTAGCCAGCTTCTGCACGGCTGGAGTGTGGGTGCAGGTAGCCAGCTTCTGCACGGCTGGAGTGTGGGTGCAGGTAGCCAGCTTCTGCACGGCTGGAGTGTGGGGGTGCAGGTAGCCAGCTTCTGCACGGCTGGAGTGTGGGTGCAGGTAGCCAGCTTCTGCACGGCTGGAGTGTGGGTGCAGGTAGCCAGCTTCTGCACGGCTGGAGTGTGGGTGCAGGTAGCCAGCTTCTGCACGGCTGGAGTGTGGGTGCAGGTAGCCAGCTTCTGCACGGCTGGAGTGTGGGTGCAGGTAGCCAGCTTCTGCACGGCTGGAGTGTGGGTGCAGGTAGCCAGCTTCTGCACGGCTGGAGTGTGGGTGCAGGTAGCCAGCTTCTGCACGGCTGGAGTGTGGGTGCAGGTAGCCAGCTTCTGCACGGCTGGAGTGTGGGTGCAGGTAGCCAGCTTCTGCACGGCTGGAGTGTGGGTGCAGGTAGCCAGCTTCTGTACGGCTGGAGTGTGGGTGCAGATAGCCAGCTTCAGTACGGCTGGTACTTTCCCCTCCATACAACCACCAGTAGTCCCGCATACCTCAATGTGTTGAATAACATTTATGCTGCTGCAGTAGATAGTGTAGGCTATTACTATGCAGGTTCCTGATAGTGCCATATACTGTACACCCAATATTTGGGCCTCTCAGCTCTCCGATCACCAGTGCAGCGCTTAGTCTGGAGATAAAGTTGGAACTGACAGCATGACCGATAATGAGTGTAGCAGTGGGTAGGGGGTGGATGAAGTCACGGTGGGGAAGGGGGCGACAGATAGCACTGCCTCTGGGCACCGAGGGTTGTAGGCTGCTCATGGGCCAGTGCCATGTGCTTGCCCCAGGCTAAAAGTTGCCTGCCAGCCAGCCCCTGCCCATTAGTCACTGAAAATTCAATAAAAAGTCGATTATTCCTTCTTACAGTCTACACATAACCTCACATATTTTGCTTTCTTCACATTTAAATCCTCCTAACCCTAGGCCAACATTTCTGTGTGACTGGATCATACAGCCTCCAATTGACAGTCTAGTAATTTATTAATTCAGCAAGAAATGCTACACAGTAAAAGACAGTCTAATGACTAATAACTAATAATGCAATTAAGTAAATGCCCTGTTATACCTTAATTGTGTCAAGAGTTCGTCAAGGAGGCTTTTTATTACCAATACCCAGATGAGGGATCTACGATCGACAAGGGCGCTGCCTATTGTATCTAGTGCTGATCTTTGCACACCGCTAATCCCAGTGGTACAGATACAGCACCTCCTTCCTACCAACACAGCCGGCAAGACCCAGCGATGAAAGTAAAGGGGCCTATCCACTAGGCGACCCGATACACTGATAGTCTATCTTTCAGACATAACAGGTCGCCGAGGTGCGGTGCGCGCACTGAATAGTGTTAACTGAAAGTCACTCAGTGCAGGAGTTCGACTTCCTATCTCTGAACATACCGAACCGGTTGAGCGTCGTCAGGCTGATGGGCATGTTCAGTAGATAGTCTGGGTCGGTAAGGACCCAGCGTGCACGTGCATCGCTAGTTCTCGCCGGCTATCCATTACACGACTTTGTGAACAATGCGACCAAAACCTCTTGGTTTTGGTTGGATTGTTCAAAGTCGTGTAATGGATAGGCCCCTTAAGCCACAAGGAGCTTGAGTTTCGGAGCAGACAAAACACTTACAGCCGCCGCTGAGTGTTTGTACATACGGGATTACAACCTCAGCTTCCAAAACAGAAGGGATCCTATTAAGGCAGCCTGTGCATTTGTAACTTTTGTATTTTGCACAAAATTCTATCAGTCCATTGACCCTTTGTATGATCCTCCACTTTTTCACTTTATCCGAGAAATGCTCAGACTATCTACCTCATTGTTTTGCTTCTAGCTGGACTTTCTTTCTAATTATTTTCACCATATATATGGTTTAATCGATATGCTTTGATATTTTTAGTATAATTATATGCAAGGGTATCAAAAGTAGTAACTAGTAAAATTTTTTTTTTTTTTTAATATGGAATATAGTTACTCTATTGCATTATTAGTCATTTGACTGTCTTTTACTGTGTAGCACTTCTTGCTGATTTAATAAATTAGTAGACTGTCAATTGGGGACTGCTTTTATCCTGCAGTTTTCCATCAAGTTTATATTTCTGTAGAGTTAGCAATGTTCTCTTTTTTTCAAACTGCAGCAGGTTTTTGTTTTAGAGCATTGGTGGTTCCAGGTGCTGGAGGGATTTGTTCGAGTTACTGTGTGGATTATACAGCCCACCAAGAACCTCTGCAATCTGGCTGAACCAATATGCAATACCTACCCTTGTGTATCAATGCCTATTTCCCTATAGACTGTAAGCTTGTAAACAGGACCCTCTTACCTCTGAGTCTGTCTGTTATTACCCAGTTTTGTTCTATTACTGTTGTTTTCAATTGTAAAGCTCAACATAATACGCTGCGCTATATAAGAAACTGTTAATAAATAAATTAGAAAAAAAAAAAGAAAAAACAAATGATTCCCCAATAAGGGGGAAAGAAGCTAAACCATAAGACAATGTTACACTTGATTATCCAGCTCTCTGGGCCCTTTCTGCTCCCAGCTTTTTGTTGGTTGCCACTTTGTCCATGTGTAGGTTCCTGGGATTATGCCTCCTGCACGTTCTCTACTATGGTTTGGGCTTGTTCTATACTTTCCTTATTATATCTTGAGTATGTTTCTGGTATTACTACAATTACTCCTTTAGTTTTTGTATTTTGCTTTTTGGGACTTGTATTTTATGTGGTATGCTGCATTTCACAGAATTTGTGGCACAAACTAAATAACCTGAAGTACAACAAACAAATCATTAAACACGATGATACAGTCAAATGCAAACATT
Organism: Taudactylus pleione; assembly: GCA_031769625.1. Lineage (NCBI taxonomy): Eukaryota > Metazoa > Chordata > Amphibia > Anura > Myobatrachidae > Taudactylus > Taudactylus pleione. Next base: position 41,556 of record JAUIMM010000311.1, on the reverse strand, counting down.
AACAGTAGAACCAGCACTGGGATATAGAAGAGAAACTACACCATGGGGTGTGCTTGGACCTGAGGATTTAAACTTTGAATAACGAGAACTTTGATGAAAGAAGAAAACAACAAGCATGGGGTGATGCCAGTTCGAGGTGGATACCCATTCAACTCTAAGCTGCTCTAGCGATACAGAGAGAATCAATCTACTGTACATATGAAAGTCTTGGCTATTGTGTGAGCTCAGAGAGGGGGGCCATGGAACACAAAGTAACTGGAGATATAGGGGCATATGTATCAAAGTTTGATGTGAGATAAAATTGTGAGTTATATATCACCAACCAATCAGCTTCTAACTTACATTTTGCAGGCGGTGTTTAAGAAATGATAGTTTGGAGCTGATTGGTTGATGATATAAATTTCACAATTTTATCCCACATCAAGCTTTGATACATATGCCCTTAAGTACATAACACCTCATCATGGGTAACTATACAACACTACACATGCTGCATTGGTTTCAATGTTATTACACCTGTATGTACAGGTGGGATTTTGGCTCAGGGTACTGAAAGCTAGGAGTTCAGGAAAGCCACCGTCGCCCAGGGGTTTAACATGAATTATGCAAATATTTGATGTCTATATGAATTAAAGTCCTTGAAAATCATCTGTTAGGATTTATTTTTGTTTTCTTATTATTTAGATCAGTTAGCACTGTGAGCAGATATGTGCAGTGTGTCTTCCTTACTGTAATGGTGGGTACACACTATACAGATATATCTGCAGATGATGGTTGTTTGTACACACTGAACTACCATCATCTGTGTCTGCTCGCAGGTCCCGGCGGCCAGGGGACGGGTCCCGGCGGGCGGGGGCGTGTCCTGTTCCCCCTCCTCACGGCTGCCGCTGTGTGTGTGCGACCGTGTCTGCAGACTGCCCGTACACACCTGCCGATGGACAGATATGTCTGCAGACATATCTGTCCATCGGCTGTGCAGCACAGCCAATGCGATATGTCGGTGATATCGTGGGTATACACTGCCCGACGGGCAGCAGATACATTGGCCGACCAATTGATTGGCCAATGTAACTGTCAGTGTGTACCCAGCTTTAGGGTCTTACAAAGCAAATCACCTAAGATCACTTTGGCCATTAGAATATACAATTAAAACAAACCTAATAAACACCGGCCACTAGATTTACAATACATAAATGAATATGCCTATGTTTTCAATAGCACACTATAATAAACAAACCGTTTAATGCCTGGTTAATGTGCTACAGACCAATTGCAAGCTGAGCTTGGCCCAAAAAGTCAATTTATCACTAGCCTAATAATCAACCACTTTATATAACAAAACATAAGAACACAAAATGAGAATAGACAATCACCCCCACCTTTTAATATCAAGAAACTCTTTGCCAGATTTTTCTACTTAAACTAAAAAGAAGAAAAACAAGTTGAACAACTGACTGTTTTGTGTTCAGAGGGGTGTTGATGAAATGTCTGCAAGTGAGGCTTGGGGCACATATTGCTTAATAAAATACATTTGGCAAGTCAATCAAGTTCAACATTCGATAAAATCATGCACTGCAAATATTGGCCCGATCAGCCTATTAACTGCTGCTCAGTCGCGGCCTGACATCAGTCTGTGGAGCATGAGAAATCTTACTGCATGCCCGACAGATGTGATAATGGCTGCTTGGATCTGACAGTGAATATAATCACCATAAGTTAGACAGACCAACTCTCAGTGTATGGCAATGTCAGGTAATTGGTCCATCAAAAAGGTTATTTAGCAATGGTGTTGAGGCCCCTGTACATCTCTGGCAAATTGAACCACCAAGAAACTCAATTTACTATGCAGCGATTTTGATGATGATTTGTAAACCACCAATATCCATCTGTTTTACGGTGATTTTGAACACTGCTGCATAAGATCAATCAGAAGGTGAGAAAGCACAATACCCCTATAACAAGGGCAATAAGGAGCCAGATAACACTGATAATTCTCCTATGGGAGAAATACTATTTTATTACTGGATTAGTTGAAAAATAACGGTTTAATACAATTATGAAAAACAATTTGCTTAATAAAATTAAAAAGGGACAATATTTAAATGTTTTAGGACGGGGCAACATTTATTTGATGATGATGTTGGCAATATTTATACAGTCATAATTAAATAAATGCTGTCCCAGTAAAAAAAAAAAAAAAAAAAAATGTAACACACCAACAATTGATATAACCGCTTTAATATATATATATATATATATAAAAAAATATCTTGCTCCATTAATAAAATTACAATAATTTTCATCAATAGAAAGTTTCATCAATGTTCTATTGTATTCTATAGTCTGGATTATCAGCGGGTTTTAGGAAATTAGTAGGGTGCAATCCCGCCAGCAAATTGCCGTAAATTCAAATCTGTTTAGTGTGAATCCAGGAGGTAAGCCAACCAAAACCCCAGAACTCCATCTGCCACGTAACATTCAATGAGGGCAATCAGATATATTTACTGGATGAAATACAATTCCAAAATTGCACCGTAAATTGAAGACATGCACTTTCTCCATACTTATGAATAGTTTATCAGTTTTAATATAGACATTACTAAGATATTATTTATTCTAAATGATTGGGGGTTCTATAAATGGAGTGTAGGACAAAACAAACCTACAGTATATCATGATTTTATGAGCAGCAAAGCTAGGTACACACCTATACAGTCGTCTCACAGATCTTCCAATTCCCAACCCGTTTGTGAGATCTTAAGACTGTGTATGCACCTACGATAATGTTTTATTGGAAGAAAACAGATCACATCTGAAGGTCTGGTTTTATGGGCGTCCTAATATTCATCAGATGCGATGGTTCAATGTTGAAGTGTGTACGCACTACAGACCGTTCTGCCCAATACCTTTGCTGCTGCTCCAGCGGTCACAGCCTTTGCAGCAGATGGTTTCAAGAGATTAGGAGCACAAATCGAGTGGTAGATTGTAATAGTGTGTAAGCATGAATCTACATGTTCATCTGAGCTTTTAAGAGTAAAACTAGGTGCAATCATACTTCAGATGCGATTCTTACTATTACACTTACAATCAGAAGTCCTGATAATAAATGCGGCAAATTGTGTGTACACACCTTTACAAAAATTGATGAAAAAAAAGTGCATAATGGATGGAATACTACACAATCTTAAGCTGACCATACACGGGACGATTTTTAACACGATTTTGGCAGCTTCTACAGGTTGGACAGATCAATCGTTTGCAAATAGTTGTATTTTGAGTCTTCTGCGACCCCGATGCGCGTCCCCGCCGTCGTCTAGTTGGATCGCAGATCAGATGGTTTTGCAGAGAGATCTCAACTGATCGTGTACGATGTGATACACTTCAATGCATCTTATCCTGTGATATTAATGACCAATCGTACACCATTTGACCACATCTTACGAAGAATTTCAAGGGAAATCGTACAACTGATCTTACCAACTTTGAATCTCACCGTGTATTGGGGCCTTAAGGTACAAAAGGCAAAAGACAGGTGCGATATGAGTGACCCGCTCTATGCATTTGTAATGCTTAATATGCAGCTTTATACCAAATCCATTGCTACAAAAATACTAACCCTAAGTACCTAGTACACTATAAGCAAAGATGCAAAATTGAGAAAAAGTAGAAAAGCTGGCAAAAAGTATGCAATGTGTGTGAAAAGGCAAAAGGCAGGTCCAATACGAGCGACCTAGTACACTATATGCAAAATTTAGGAAAAACGATCACACTATAAATGTATTTTAACCCACAAAAATACTTTGCAGTTCTTGCATTGACATTATGCCACTTTGACAAAACCGCAAAACACAGGATTCTATACACAGGTTTTCATAATATGCACTTGAAAATAAGGCATGGATATTTATTTTTGCCAGTATTTGCGGTTTCAATAAAAGCAAACTGTGTGTAGGAATAATATGATGGCCCAACGTCGTGTACCATTTAATAAATTGAGAAAACCTACTGCATTACATAAGGGGATTCATGCTTTTTCTATTTTTTTTTTGTTACCTAGGATGGGGGCAGCTCTGGGCATTAGATATGACCCAGACCCCTCCCCCCCTAACTGCTATAAGCAAAAATGTTGTTTGAAAATGGAGACTCCGCTCCTAATAATGGTGCTCCCACTTGGCTTTTTTTTGGCATGCGGGAGATACAGCATCCCTAGACAGAATGGGTATGAAGTCCCATATCCCGACACCCGACAGGAGAAGATGCCAAAAGGGGAGGTAAGTACCGTAAACCCTACCCCTCTCCCCCCCTCTAACCCACCCATAGTGGTGCCTAACCCTAACCCTCCCCCAGGGTAGCCTAACCCTAAGCCCTCGCCCCCATTCCCGCACCGTAAATCTTACCCTCCCGGGATATCGTTGTCGGGCTAAAGATAGGAGTCGGTGTTTCGACGTCTACCTTTAGTCCCGGGTAGGGATTCTAACATCAGGATTCTGGCTGCCAGTAAATTAACTACAACCCCCCCCCCCCCTAGACTTCCTTAGATTTCTACAGCGTAGGGGGTTACTGCCTGATTATCACACTCATAACCAGTCAGACCTCTATGGTGGAATCCATCTTGAAAGAAGAGGCTCCAAAAGTAGATATGAGGGCCCTCAACTCTGTATGTACAAGAATAGGACAGAGGCTAGTCCTTTCCTTCATCCTAGATGACTCCTTTCTATTTCCACGCCTCCATACGGGAAATCCTTCATCCCTTCCTGACTTAGTAGGCAATTGTTGTAATTATCGGGTTCATCATGTTTTCTGGACATGCAGTGGTTCGGAAGTCACAAGAACTCATATCTTTAGAATATTGTTGGTCCTCTCTACATCTAGATGTTAAAAAGTTTAGGGTGGAATGTTCAATCTATGCACAACCAGAGTCACTTGTCTGGAGTAATAAGAATAAAAACACATTCCCAAAAAGACAATCAAACAATACACATAAGAAACAATTACCCAATTTAAAAGTAGATGATTTTAACGAATACCAAAAATAATAAGGATCCTTAAGTTTGAATGACAGATATCGGTGGGTGCCAGTAAAGGCCATTGCCAGAAGATTGTGTAAACATTTAAGGAAAGTAGGTGGGGTTGGATATCCCAATGAAGTGGTGAAATATGTGAAGACTGGGGAAGGTAAAGTTAAAATGACAGTTTAATATAACCACAAATCTACTAATAATGACAATAACCCAGTTACAGGTTATTAGGCTGGTAATAATGCGTAATAAGGATAGCGCTCTCCAGAGATGGTATAGCATACACAAGATGAACAATCAGTGTGCCATATAGTTAAGTGGGTACAGTTCCACTGCATGTGCAAAATACATGTGGTGAAAGCAGGATTAGAGAGCAAGCCCCACAATCAAATGTGAACAAAAATAAGAAATCGTAGTATCTGCTGTTGGTGACGTCACAACATGCTGTTCTATCATGTACAGAGCACAGATAGCCCAATAAGTACAGTGTCAATAAAGATCTTAAAACATTCCTTAGAATCTATGTAGAAGCTAACCAGGACATTTTAGGTACACCTGTTGCTTTGAATTTTCCCATTTTTGGGAGAAGATTGATGAGATCTGAAATTAAATGGTATGCTCTTCCTCAGCTAGTGACCTGCTCAATTCCTTACCTGAACCCTCTGGCACATTCTCTTCATTTGATCTCACAAATGAAGATGAAGTATCTACACTCTTCTCATCCTCCTACTCTATTACCTCTCCTCTAGATCCTATACCCTCACAAATCAGTAAAACTCTGTCTCCTGTGCTTATTCCAACCCTAACTAAAATATGTACTCTCTCTCCCTCTCTCTCTACAGGCAACTTTCCATCACTGTTCAAGCATGCAGTGATTACGCCTATTCTGAAAAAACAAAATTATGACCGCAACACTCTTTCAAATTACCGTCCTATCTCCCAGCTCCCTTGCCCCTCCAAGCTACTTGAGAGACTCGTCTACACCCGCCTCACACATTTTCTAAACTCACACAACTTATTGGACCCACTTCAGTCTGGCTTTCATTCCCAACACTCCACAGAGACAGCACTGACTAAGGTAGTAAATGTTCTGGTCACTGCCAAGGCTAAAGGCCATTACTCACTCCTAATTCGTCTAGATCTCTCTGCTGCTTTTGACACGGTTGACCACTCTCTTCTCATACAAACACTACAATCCCTAGGTCTTAAGGACACAGCTCTTTCTTGGTTCTCTTCCTACCTAGCTGATCGCACTTTTACTGTTCGTTTTTCTGATTCTGCCTGATCTTCGCCAACCTCATCAGTTGGAGTACCGCAAGGCTCTGTTTTAGGTCCCCTGTTATTCTCAATCTATACCTCCTCTCTTGGCAAACTAATCCGTTCTTTTGGATTTCAGTATCATCTGTATGTGGATTTCATCTTGGATGTCATCTCGCCACCTGAAACTTAATATTTCTAAAACAGAATTATATTTCCACCGGCAAATAACAGTTACCAACCTGATCTCTCTATCATTGTTGATTAATCGACAATCCACCCTGTCCCACAAGCTCGCTGCCTAGGTGTCATCCTTGTTTCTGAACTGTCATTTGTGCCCCACATTCAATCTGTCTCAAAATCCTGTTACATACATCTAAAAAAACATATCCAAAATTCAACAATATCTCACACAAGACACTGCAAAAACTCTAATCCATGCACTCATTATTTCCCACATTGACTATTGCAATAGTCTCCTTACTGGTCTTCCCAAAAACAGGCTATCGCCATTACAATCAAGTATGAATGCAGCTGCGAGGCTCATCTTCCTTGCCAAACGTTCATCGTCTGCTGCCCCGCTCTGTCAGTCCCTCCATTGGTTGCCGGTTTTCTACCGTATTCAATACAAAATACTTTTACTTACACATAAGGCTATTAACCAAACCACACCAACATACATCTCTACACTCATCTCAAAATATCTCCCAACCCGACCTCTCCGCTCAGCACAAGATCTGTCTCTCTCATCCCCACAAATTACTTGCTCCCATTCACGGTTACAGGACTTTCTTCTGGCTGCATCCACTCTATGGAATGCTTTATCACACACAATAAGACTTTCCTCTAGTCTCCAATCGTTCCCTGAAAACTCACCTCTTCAGGCAAGCTTATCAAGATTCCAGAACCGCCCACATAACCTTCATAGCTTCAATATCTAATTACATCCCCTTTCACAGTCCTCACACAACCTCACACATTGTCTTTCTCTCACATCCTCATGACATTTGGCCGACATTCCGGTGTGACTGGATCATGCAGCCCACCAAGAAACTGTGCATTCTGGCTGGACCAAAATGCAATATATAGCACCTATCCTTGTGTATCAATGCCTATATCCCTATAGATTGTAAGCTTGCGAGCGGGGCCTTCCTACCTATGTATCTGTCTGTTATTACGCAGTTTTGTTCTATTAATGACTACAATTGTAAAGCGCAATGGAATATGCTGCGCTATACAAGAAACTTAATAAATAAATAATTAGTACAGGTTGAGTCTCCCATATCCAAAATGCTTGGGACCAGGGGTATTTTGGATAACGGAATATTCCGTATTTTGGAATATTTGCATTTAATAATAAAATATCTTGGGAATGGGACCCCAATATACATACAGAATGCATTTATGTGTTATATACACCTTATACACACAGCCTGCAGGTAATTTTATACAATATTTTCAATAATTTTGTGGCTCAAACAAAGTTGTGTACATATATAAAATTCAGTTATGTTTCATATACACCTTATACACACAGCCTGTAGGTAATTTTCTACATTATTTTTAATAATTTGTGCCTTAGACAAATTTTGTGTACATTGAACTATCAAGAATCAAAAGGTTTCATTATCTCAGTCATACCAAAAAAATTCCGTATTTCGGAATATTTGGATATGGGAGACTCAACCTGTACTTCCATGTAATCTCTTCTTCTACCGAATTCTTTAATGTGTCCATTGTGTTCCCACATCTACATTACTGTTTTTATCAAGTGCCTGGAGTGAACTCCCCACTCTGCTAAATCTCCAAAATGTAGAATGAAGTAAAGAAAAATCTTGAGAACTTCAAACTGCTGCTCATTTTTTGCAGATCAGAAACTGTGAGCAATACCCATTGTGAATATTTAGATAGCTTGTGGCTATCTCCAGTATGAAATCTGCACCAAATATGTGGGACCAGCTGAGAACTTGCAAGTAATCAGAAATGAAAATTACAGTCTACTCTCCGCATATTTAATAGATTTCTCATATCTCATCTAAAACCACTGAAATAATTTTTCAAATCACCATAATTCTCCACCAGAAAATAAGACCCAAAATGGAGATGAATTCAAAGTCAAACAATTCCTTGATTTCATAATCTTTTGAGGTAGACTTCAATATGTGATCCATAGAGCAAAGGTGTGCATGTCGAGTCTCCAAGTGGTAACCCTCCCTTCAGGAGGGTTGGTGTAAATACAAAGCCGGTGCCCCCAAGTACAATGCATAAATCCAAAAAGAATACAATTCACTGGCATGTAGCATTACTTCTTCTTGGATTTAGACTTCAATATTTGATTATAAAAAAAATATGGTCCAGAAGAATGTGCTTGGTTTGATGCTGTAAATGTCCATGATCCTGCTTTGGTGAACTCATTAAAACTTTGGTCTTTGAAAAAAGAAAAAAAAAATCCTTTATAGAGTCCACCATCATGAGATGAGGTGGGGGGGAGGTGTACTGGGGGAACTGGCACGTCAGACCCACAGTCCGGGTGTCTGGCATATGTACTTGTACTCTCACTGACAGAGGTCGCAGACTCTGTGCTTCACGGTGGTCTTCAACACATGGCTGTGGCTTCTGCAGATGGGGTTGCTGTTTTATCTCAGCATCTTCTTGCTCTGGATGGGGCCCCTCTGGTGGTGACATACCAAATTACGTCCCTTATAAACCCTGTTCTGGTGACCAGACATCAGGCTGCCCAGCTAATGCAAAATCACCTCTGCTATAATAAGCTGGTTTGGGCCTTAACTCATTTCCTGAACTCTATCTTGTACGGCTTGCAGTAACTGTAAGACCCTTGGGATATTTCTGTTTCTAGTCTGGACTTGTGTTTCTGTGATAACCTGGTGCTTCACCGCAGTCAGGTGTACCATCTACAAAAATATTGAGTCTTGCACCTCTTTTCAGTCTATAGTGCTACCCTCTGGTCTCCTGGTGCCTCAAGCCTCTCCACAGTATACTCTGTAATTTAAAGATCTTCAGGCGTCCTACTGCTCCATACAGTCTAACACTGCTTCTCAAACGTGGTCATCAAAGCCCCATACAGTCCAGGCTTGAACAATATCCATGCTTCAGCAGAAAATGTTTAATCAAAATGACTGATGTTAAGTCATCTGTGCTCAAATATGGATATCCTTAAAACCAGGTCTGTTGGGAGGCTTTGAGGACAGAGTTTGGGAAATACTAGTCTAACATGTCACCCTCAGTTAGGCCAAGACTTTGTGTCACTGTCCAAGCACCTTGTGCCTCATTTCAACTATTCTTACCGCCTCCTAATCAAACATTTTCCTGACTGTTCGGTTTGATGCTTACCCAGGGGACCTGCATGATGCGCAAATCCTGTACCTTTTAGCGGGGGTTCCTGGCAAAAACTCCACTGCATTAAACTTCACAGCTCTGAAGTAAGCAATGCTAAACCAGCACTGACCTCACCAGATTCATAACATTGCTGGGGATACCCGGCACCCCGTACCGAACTTGGGCACAGGTCCCGTGGCAGCATCTTTTGGATGCCGTCTGCTCTATTTACTTAAAAAATTACTAAGCCTCGTCCCAATAATAACAGGCATTGGTTATCATCACATCAAAAGCAACTGTTTGGCATGTGGAATCTCTGGCATATTCCCAACATTAGGAGATAAATCAGCCTTCGGATCACACCTACATTTTGTTATTAACCTGTGCACTTTAAGTTTCCATCCTAGATGCTTATGAGTAGTAATAAATATAGATTATAAACATAGATTAAACTAGTAATAATACAAATCATACTGGTAAAATTGCCAACATGTACATGCTTGACTGCAGTAAAACTAAACTGAAAACTAGACTAAAAACCATTGTAATAAATGTTGAATACACTTTTGAAAACTGTAAATTTAACAAAAAAAAAATTAAATATTAAAACCCTGCATACTAATAGACTATTGGTTGAAAGGATGCCCGCTTACAGGTGCACTACCATCTATAGAGAGGCAAAGGGAACATTTACTTTGCCATGATTATGTATTACTTTTCGTGTAGCCTTCACTGATTAAAAACCATAAAATGCAGAGTTCTCCTAAATAAAACACACATAAGCAAGGATATCCTATTTCTGAGTCAAGTGATGTATCCTGAGAAATTCTGCACTGAGGAGGGACATTACAGTCATATCTGCACTTAAAACAAATCCTGTGTTAAGCTATAAAAAGGTAAAGCAGAGTGCAAGAGATTAAACATGGCAAATGTATATAACTAAGTGGCTCAAGATGTAAAAAACATCTTTGTCTATAGATGAAAAAAATAACTAAACAATTGTGTTTAATGAGTGAACAGGAAGAATAATAAAAAATAAATTAAAATAAATGATTTGTAAATATTCTTGATACATACCTTGAGCTGGTCTGTGTGCTAGCTCTTCTGCATTTAAAATAAAACTGTGCTGAGAAATAACTTTATATATGTAGAGTCAAACAACAAGTTCTACTACAAGATAAGCAAACTTGTACTTTGTGCCCCAGGGAAACAAACACATGAGCCGGGATCTCTAGAGGTGTGGTTGTGGAGAAAAAATGATTTCCTCAAATGTGTAAGGGATAAATTAAATGTATTATAAGTACTACTCTAAAATTTTACTATTGTTTTCTAAAATGCAAAACTTCAATATAATCAAATGTAAAAAAAAAAAAAAAAAATGAATAAAAATAAATGTATTTAATTCCTTCCTCCCTCTTTTTTTTTTTTCCTTTTCTTTCTTCTCTTTTCTGTTATATTATAACATTTGTGGGGTGTTATGGATTGTAATACTCAGTAAATTATTGGAAGTACTTTTGCGGATTTTGGCTAATATATTAACTACCGAGATGTTCATACTGCTTTTATTTACTTCAGTAAAATTATACATTTCGAATGTGTTTCAACCCATTTCATATTCAAGCCATTGTTCTTCTTGTTTGTCTTTTGTATGCAAATTTACGATGTCCTCCAATAAAATATTTTGTTTTAAAATAAATAAATACATTTATTTTAGGTAAGCGTATAGAAAACATGCTTGTAGTCAATTTTACAAGTGTTAGACATTTAAATAAGCCTTCATCACTTACTGAAAGAAATATTATGTAAAATGAATGTTTGAATAATATTTTGACTAGAATCTTCTATTCAAAATGTTATAGTAAAGCTTAAAATGTACAGTTTGTAGGAAAGAGATAAAATGAGAACATGATTGAATCATGCAGGTATATAAAGTGGTTTCCTTTCCAGAATAACTCAAGCTCTAGAAAATGAGCCACAGAATTCTGAGTGAAGCAGAAAAGATAATCTAGTGAAAACATTGTGTAAAGAGAGAAAAGGATAAAAGAAAAAATGTAAAATGACAAATCCTGTCCCAGTTATCTCCCCAGATTGCTACCTGTACACAGAAGGTCACTGGGTGCACTGCAATGTGCAACTGAAAGGGCTGCTGTATTTAAAGAGAGACTCTTTTATGGAAGAGTCTCACTGAACTCCATCAGGCTACACGTCACACGTCTGAACTCCTGTGGAAGAAATTCACTCAATCACGCTCCTTAGACAAAACCTGAAGCTGGACATCTGTGTCCATCAAATACACATGGTAGTGTCTAGATCCCCTGCAGTACTTGTACCTGGGAGAGACGTGCAGTGACTGTGGAAGTACAGTACCATGCCTATACAGTCCACAAAAAGAAGATATTTGTTCGCTCGCCACATTTTTATTCCCCCTCTATGGTCACGTGGATGTTAGGGAATGACGTTGGACAGTAATTGATGACGCCAGGGTACAAGTAACGAGAGATGGCATAGGGGGCAGATGATTGCGTGACAGAGATGATGCAGGAGGGGAAAGCGATGGTGTGCTAACAGACGACTCAGGGGGAGATGGTGTGGCTGAGACACACAGGGGGCAGGAAGTTACAGAAGGGGCACACATCTGGATGAACCGCTGTTGTATGATGATGACCTTATTAGTATTCCTACACAAACAGGCATCTTCCAGACGATGTGACCTACATGAATAGTAAATACCGACTGAAGATGCCGCCTTCCCAGGGAAGATACATTTCTTCAGAGGTTCCACATTGTGAGAAACCACCATATAGGTAAGGTGCATATGGAAAGGAATGTTCCCAGAGTGACGAGTAATGGGTGGCATGTCATGTTTGCACGCCCCATTTAAAGTGACCACGCCCCTTAAGTAATTTGATCGTGCCGAATATTTTTGCTACTACTCTATATGGGCACTACCACATGGGCATTACTATATACACACACATCTATCTATCTATGTGCGGCACTCCAAGCATAAATTAATCAGGCAGAACACCGCCATTGTGTTCTGCCTGATTCACTCATGCTTGGAGTGCCGCACATAGAGTTCTCTATACCAGCTGCATCGTGGGGACAACCAGCTAAGTACTGCTTTTGCATTACTGAGTGCCAGACTGTTGCTATATATCTATATATATATATATCTATATCTATATCTATATATCTATATCTATATATACATACACACACACACATACATACACACACGCACCAGAATACCCCATAATTTAACATTATCTGTTTGCAGGGGCAGGACTACAGAAGGCAATGGAGGAGACAACCTCCGGGTGCCAGCCTTGAAGGGGCACCTCCTCCATTGCTGCAGTGTTTGTCAAGTTCTGAATTCGGCCCCGGGCAGCGATGGGCTCTTCTGTGGAGCTTAAACGCAACCAGAGCTGTGACCTACAGATGCGGCAGCGTGATAACATGGTCACGCAGCCATGGCAGGGGGCTGCTTTTGCAAGCGAAAACAGGGGACTGCAGTAGACATCTCAGATATCTGCTGCAGTTTTCCCCCTCCCCTAGATACAGTCAAGGAATACTGTAAATTTGCAGATATTCCCTGAAAACATATTTTCGTGGGATATACCACAAATTTGCTTTAGTAAATAAGTACACTAGAAACATATTCCCATATTCTATTTTAGCGTGTTTGCACTTGTGCAGTGTTCTCCCCAGAAATTTTTCCAGCCAGGTTGCATCAAGAAGTAGCCAGGTGGGGGCCTTCGCAATAATAACATATTTTAAATCCTGACCTTATAAGGATTTAAACTTGAGATAACATTTTATATATTAATTATTCTCTTCTTCTTAAAGGCCCATTTGTCTGCAGCTTTTTCAAAATCAAAGTCTGTAGTATCTGGTCCCACTAGTGAAATCAGCATCAGGTTATTTAGTGTTGGCACCACAGAATTAATTTTTTATACAGCTCCCAGATACAGTGTCCCCACTTGCTGGCCCTGCAGATTTTTTTTTTTTTTTTTTATACAGCTCCCCACTCGCAGGCTCCCAAATACTGTCCCCGCAGATTTATTTTCTTAGCTCCTACACAGACAGAGATTGGACGCAGGACTACTCTCTTTAATGTGTTTCCGCCCGAACAGTGTGTCCTTGCTTTTATACAGGGGGAGGGATCTCTGCCCTCCAGCCCAACACCACTCCTGCACTGTGACGGGCCTAAGCTGCACCATCCGGCATTCCACCCCGCCCCAATGCGCCATGTTCCGTCACCCGGAAACCTCACGAACGTGTACTTATTGCCGGTGGACACAGATGCCAGATTGACTGGGGCCTTCAATGGGAAGAACATGTGATGTCGGCACAGCTCTGCATCACATCAGGCATCTGTGTCCGTGGCAACAAGAACACGTTGAGGGTGACCGGGAGACAGAGGACTTGGCACATTGGGGAGGGGGGGAGGACTGGGCAGTAAGTTGTACGGGGACGCTGCGCATTGGGGTGGAGGGAGAAGTGCCCGGCGGAAGGCTGTTTCTTGCCGGGTGCTGCACCCGCAAAAAAACAGCCCGGGGAGAAGACTGATGTGTATTTATAGATATTGATGCAACAGATTTTCTCTTTTTTTCTGGGGGGTGGGGAGGGGGGTCACCAAACTATCTTGCCTCCAAATGACTGGGATAAACTTACGCTACTGTCTGTTGGATCTTTTCCTAATGGGCTATACATAAATCTGACAGCCTCCCTCTCACATGGCATCTTATCAGACAAATGGTTAACCCTGCAGCTGGACAGTAACATCAAAGGTCATTTGCAGTTCACTGTGCTAGTAATTATACAGGGTATTTCACTCACTATTGGCCCCAAAGTTTTTCTTTAACTTTTAAAGTAATTGATGTAGTTTAGTCAAATTTAACACAAACATACCTTGGTCTATGAGAAACATGAGGAAGTCATAGTCAGAGTGTTGAAAGTGTTTGCCATTAGCATCCAGGCCAGCTGTTCACCACCCTAGCCAGCGGCGCAGTCCAAAATTCAAATAGGGGAGCCACACCAACTGTCAGTGAGGATATAACCAGTGAGAATGGCAGTTGGTGTGGTTCTCCTATTTGAATCTTGGACTGCACTCCCACCTCTGGTGCCGCCACTGCTAGTCAATAGGTATTCCTGCTTCTGACATTGGCACCAACCAATCAGCTCTTGACATGTTACAGGCTGTGTTTAAAAAATGACAGTTAGGAGCAGATTGGTAGGTACTTCTTTCTCTAAGGCTTAAATGAATAGATCCACCATGCTCAGTCTCAGTGGTGTTGGTGGTGAGGTTATTTGGAATGTGGAGGTTTTGGATTGGTCACAGCATCTTAAATATCTGCGAGTGTTGGGGCCACTAAACTACCAAGCATATTGTTACCAACAGCTTTCACACAGGTGTATTGATGTACTAATCCCACCTACTTTGGTATAGGTTCACATCTACAGTTGATTTGGTGCCGCCCAAGTGACTACAGTGGAAATTTCTCCCTTTGTTCTCAGCTCATTGTAGGCCACTTCTAGACATTTTTCCAGGGCCACTTTTAGTTCCCAATCCGCCCCTTAAGGGTGCTCTGCTCTTTCAGAATTCGGGAGTCTCTCAGATATTCCAAGAGCGTGAGCAAGTGTGCGTATTACAGTTATAAATAATAAAATACTCTATACATAGCCTATGGGACATTGATTAACCAAGGAGGTCATGCCAATTAAATACAGGTTGAGTCTCCCATATCCAAAATGCTTGGGACCAGGGGTATTTTGGATAACGGAATATTCCGTATTTTGGAATATTTGCATACTATAATGAAATATCTTGGTAAATGGGTACCCAATATACACACAATGCATTTATGTGTTATATACACCTTATACACACAGCCTGCAGGTCATTTTATACAATAATTTTGTTGCTCAAGCAAAGTTTGTGTACAGAAATGAAATTCATTTATGTTTCATATACACCTTATACACAGCCTGAAAGTAATTTTATACAATATTTTTAATAATTTGTGCCTTAGACAAAGTTTGTGTAAATTGAACCATCAAAAATAAAAGGTTTCATTATCTCAGTCACGCCAAAATTATTCCGTATTTCGGAATATTTGGATATGGGAGACTCAACCCGTATATGAGTTTTGCCTTGTATTTACAGACTCCTAGCAAACGTACTGCAAGTGTTAATAACTGCCCTTTTTAGGTCTCCTCCATGTAACATTAACTAAGGAGGCATGCAGAGATGTGTGACTGTAAATATGCTGTTGAAAAGTTAGCAGATGCCCTCTGCTGCCCACTCTGAAGGTCACTGTGAAGTCTACAATGTACAATATCCAACTGCTCCTATGAACAGTATTTGGAGGATTTGAATTTGAGAGCAACACAAACAAGGTAAGTATTAAACATAACTAATCTCCCTTTTAACAATGCACCTCTACTGGAGTTTAGATTATCCGTAAAATAAATATTTAATGGGTACTGCATATCCAGATCACTCAGAAATACTTGTTAAAAGGGGTGTATTTCTTTTTAATCTTCTGAAAATAAAGCATTCAATATGACAATTCCTTAATAACCCTTGGGGACTATAAGGCGCTGGAAATACCCATGCCGCGCAGGGAAAGGCTATTCAATGAAATAGCATTTTCCCTGCATGGCAAATCAGGGGTTAATGCGCAGAAACCAACTGATTCCACAAACTCCGAAATAAATGGTTTTCTCAGCATATTAAACCCCCCATGGTATCTTTTTCTGGCGGGTCCTGAAGCTGCGAGGAAAAGTCCACCTAGAGGAAATGACCTGCAGCTACCTGAATTGCCAGCCGCAGGTAATTAGCCACAGGTAAACTCCCCGGCCAACTGGATTTCCCTTAGAGAGTCCCATATCTAATCTTGTTAGATATGAGAAACAACGTATTTGTACATGGTTAAACCATTCATCGATATGCTATATATTGTTAATTTTGCAACAGGTTTCTTACTTTATTTTAGCATGGAGTAAAAGGAAAACAGCGTGAGTGCCATCTAACAATCATTAGCAACACAAAGATGATGATTCAGGTCCACTAACACTATATCAGCACGAGTAATTAACTAATACCAATAATTAAATCAAGATAATATTCACAAACCACTCATGAAGCAGGTTCGAAGCCACAGATAAGGAAAAAGATCACTGTACTGTAATATAACTTAATATAAATGTTTACAACCATGGGTTACTTAAGGTGGGTACACACTATAGCGATATATCTGCAGATCAAGTGATCTGTAGATATATCTGCAGATGGTCGTTCAATGTGTATGAACGATCACCTGCATGCTGCAGCGAATTGGGCTGGCCTGGGGGCGGAGCCTATTCTCAGCCCTCGTAGCCACGCCCACTTTGTGAGAAAAATTCCATTTGCGGTGCTGTGTGCTGAGGAGGAAGGCGCCGTGTGCCCCTCAGCCTGGGGCACAGCCAATGGGGGCGCGATCAGCATGATCGCTTCCCCCCTTTGGCATAGGAGACTCTCCGGCTTTAGCAGCCTTGGACAGTCTCCCAGTGCAGACCAGCACACAGCAGCATGACCTAAGAGGGATGGGGAGCGGTGCTTTATCCGGGTAATTAGTACCTGCTTGCGGTCCCCCCTACCTCCCCCCCTCACGTCGCCCTATGTACGGGCGATCGGCAGACATATCTGTTCATCGGCTGTGTAGCACAGCCAATGCGATATGTCTGTGAACGACGTCATTCACAGACATATCGTCTTTACACACTGGCCGACGAGGGCACGATATATTGGCCGATCAATTGATCGGCCAATATAATCGGCCAGTGTGTACATTAAACAGGTGCCAAGGACACTTTGCTACAGTTGTGTTTTGCCTAAAGGTGCGTACGCACTAGGCGATCAGGAAAGATATTGTAATCGTACAGTCATTCCTGATCCCTGTAGTGTCTGCACTGAACGATCAGTCAGTCAGTGCAGGCACTGTCCATCATTCCTGAACATGCCAATCTGTCGTTATCGGCAGATTGTGCTGCATGTTCAGGCGATGGACAATCTCGGAAACGACCAGTGGGAGCGCGCATTGCTGGTCGTTTCTGACATAAAAGTGCACGATTTGTGCACGATTACTGAGCGATTGCACGATTACGATGTCGTAGTCGTGCAGTCGCTCAGTAATATCGCCCAGTGTGTACCCACCTTAAGGCATTGGTTCCCAAACTGGGTGCCTCAGGGCACTTGCAGGAGTGCCTCGGGTTCATGGTCCAATACCAAATAAAATGATTTTTAGTCCGTGTACTTGGCAAAACCAGTGCTAATGGCTGCCAATGAAAAAATGTGCACAAAAAGAAGCGCAGCCCTGTAAACCACCACATAACTGAATCTAAGGGGGACATAAGCACAACATACTTCATTTCATTTTTGCTTAATTTCTTAATAAGAAACTATTGGCCCAGGGTGCTTTGGAAAAAGTGCTGATACTTCTAGGGCGACACGATTCAAACAAGTTTGGGAACCACTGGCCTAAAGTGTGCTTGAAATAAACAAAAACACACTAAGACCCATAATATGACCTAAACACAATGCTGTATCAAAGTGTAAAATGATATTGGATTCTAAAGGAGACTGCACCTCAAGTGATATACAAAGCAACGTTTCTCAGCTGTATGAGACTTTTCATTTTCCAGGCAATGGTCTGAAAAGTGCAGAGTTGAAAGTAAGGATATAGTTCAAAACAATAAAACAGAAAAGAAAGGTACAAACTTTCCAATTGTTTGTTTGTGGTAATCTTCTGTAAAAGCTGGTAATATTTATATACCTTGTTTTTTCTTTTAAACCATTTTAAAATATTTGTAGTTGTAATATATTGGACAGTCCAACGCTACTGTATTCTAAAGCCACTGAGTGTGTAATTTATATAATGTATGTACTGCAGGTATAACTGTGCTTTGGCAGATGTGAGCAGGCTAGTAATCCAGATTCAGGAAGTAAATGAATGATTCACATGTTTGTGTGTATTGTAGCTTCTGCCTAAAGAGCCCAGGAGCTTTTGTATCAATTTTGCGCGACCGATTGAATTGCCCCTTTAATTCCCATGATGGCCCCTTTCTCACGCTCGAATACATGGGATCAGTCGCGTTAAGCAGCTTTTCCCATGCTAAGGGCCTGATGCATTCGTAGTTATGATCTCTCACGGATCACAGTTGAGAATATATGCAAATGACTCCCCCTGACGTCCATTGCATAGACACCCACTGAAAGCAATTCACATCAGCTGCACATGTACATAACAGGAAACATTAAAGCAGATCGGGCGGCCATCAACCTGCTGAGTGAGTCTAACCTGTTGCAGACACAGCGGGTCTCCATACACGCAGAGGGCTCTCCTGCTGCGAGCAAAAACTCAGAAAACAGTGTTTAAACCTGACATGCCTGCGTTTCTCCAGCCTCCCCCCATTACCGCCCCCCAAACACTGACTACCGGCCACTCACTTGGTAAATACTATGTGGAAACGTAATCGCAATACAATCACTGCGCATGCGCGGTGCGTCTTATACGTGTGAGCAATGGGTAAAAATCGTAGGCATGCTGCATATCATTTTAATCAGAAGCTGCTTGTGCTATCTATTCACATCGTTGTGCGAATAAGACGCATTTGAAGATAAAAAGACGCATGAAAAGACGCTCTGCGCCACTGAGTCACTCCACGACATGGCACGACTAGAAGGGCTGTTTAACGTGCCAGGAGGCTAGATGTATGTGGACCCATCTGTAAATGCAGTGATAGTGCTCAGAATTACTATGCTACATACACAGCAAAATCTATATACTAATCTGCTAAACCCTGTCCCATCTCCAACATGCATGTGATGCTCTTCCAATGGCTCCCACTGCAGTGAGCGATGGGACAGATCTGGACAGAGGACCACTCTGCGTCAGGCCGTAAATATATTCAGTGGGGACAGAGCACAAATGGGTAGAGGCAGAACAGGAGGTTGGGCAGCGAGCAGATTGAGCTGCCACCTGCATATGCCGGGTTCCTTTACCAATAATTAAAATTGGGTGGAAAATAAATTTGGCATAGGTTTAGGATTACTAGTTGAAGCATAGTGCTAAATATTTAGCAAAATAGAATGGAATCGGTGCCACAAAGGTGTGTTCGAAACTGCGGCCTAAGGAGAAAAGGTCTCTAGACAAGACCCTAGGGGCAGTCTGTAATAGGAAAAGTACTCTCCGGCGCTAATAGGAACAATTATAAAATGTATTTAGAAATCCACTAGAGATGGTGTCTATGGCACTGTAATTATATTTGGGGTAATACCCCTGGTTGCAAGGAGAGAGTGAGTAATGCAAATTTTAATTATTTTATAATAAGATAATATGTACCAACATGATGGTCTATCACATAGAATAGATTCTGGATGATACTAGGTTGGTGGTGCACCCAAAAAATTTTGTGCAATACACATATGACAAAGTTTAGGTAAAGAACGAAAACTAGGAAAAAAGACA
This sequence comes from Taudactylus pleione, assembly GCA_031769625.1. Classification (NCBI taxonomy): domain Eukaryota; kingdom Metazoa; phylum Chordata; class Amphibia; order Anura; family Myobatrachidae; genus Taudactylus; species Taudactylus pleione. Next base: position 21,431 of record JAUIMM010000311.1, on the reverse strand, counting down.
AATATGTCTATATGGGCGCACTCTTGTAACAATATAGATAGATCAGAATTAATTAAAACTTAACTTTTAATGAGATTTAATAATTAAAAGAGAAGAGAATCTCTTCACTACAAAGAATCGCACTTATTTATGGATCGATACCCCTGGTTGCCATGAATATGAGAATTGTGTCTGACACACTATGCTACACAAAAGAACAAATACCTTACTCTCATACAGTATAAGGAGCTATATAAACCAGGAATGCCCAAACAGTGGGTAAAAATGTAAACAATTTTCTTTATACAGAAGCAAGCGATTAAACTGGGATTTTTTAAAATCATTAGCAAATTGTCATAGAGATAAGTGTACAAATATCACAATATACACTTTTCCCGCTATTTCAGACAATACATTGCATATAAACAGTTATAAAAGAAATACTAAACAATAAAAGAGAAAGATCACCACAGTATCAGATAATCAAATATATGACAAAAATAAAAGCATAAAATCACAACAAAAAGTCTCACTAAAATCTGCGATGCAATTCACGGCACCAGTCCAGTTCTTCAAACAATCAGAACATGAAATGCATATTCACTGACTATCTGACCGGTCTGTGGCTACAAGGCCCCATATGCAGCTAGCAGTGATACACTCTCTATCATAGCCCTCAATAACTTTTTCAGCAATTTGTGCTATACTAGCTCTTCCGTGGGATATGACCAGATGCTAGCCTTCGCTCCCCAGGTGCATCAATGAACCTTGGGCGTCCATGACACGGTCGTCTGTTCTCTGGTTGTCCTCCTTTGGACCAACCACTACAATAACCACTACAATAACTAACCACTACAATTCTTCTCTATGCTGGGGTGTAATACTGTGGGGTGTTATGAAGTACTTACCGTACTATTTTGGGAGTGTTTATGGAAAAACCACAATGCTTGGATCTGAAAAAAATAGAAATAATTCAGTAGTAATGCAGATAAAAAGGAAAGCAGGCAAAATTCCTTACTAACTAATAAAAATGTACTTCTATTGCACCATGTCCCTCATGCTGCGTCTTTAATGACCCGGTTTAGACTAATTGCCCACCCTCTCTCAGATCAGTTATCATCCCAGGACTTATAATGAAGCATTCTTTCCAGCTGCACTTCAATTGCAAAGTGCATTAGTAGCTGCATATCTAAAATTCAAATACAACTCTTCAAAATCACAAACAAGTGATACACATAATCGACAGCCCTGATGCCTCATCACTTAATTGATTTAAATTAAGGAAGATGACATGGTACTTAAGTGGTAGAACCTGGATTTTGTTCCGAGATTTACATGGTTTCCACTTTGTTTTTCCCCAGATCATTCAACAACCTGAAAAAACTAAAAAATACTCACCAATTAATTTTAATACGGGTGCTTACAAAGACTGAAGTGGGTAAGTACTTTCAAATATGTTTGGGTAGACAAAGCATACTGACACATAACGGAAAAGTATTGTGGGTCTGTAAATAGCGCATACCATTTTTCTGTCCCGTCGTTCCACTCGTGGGCCGTTGTGTCCCACGGGGAGGGGGTGGGGGTTGGGAGACCACCTCTCACTCACAGCTACTTAGCAAAGCAAGCAGTGAATAGATGCCATGGACAGGAGAAGGGAAATGGCCCCAGCGTGTCCAAACTGGAGGGTGGCTCGAGGGTAGTGTTCACTGTAGGTGCAGGGTGCTGATCAGGAAGGAGGGCATATTGTAATTTTGAAAGACAAAACTTTAGATGTGCTGTATCGATACATCACATCTAAAATTATGTCCTTCAAAATTAATATATACCATTCTTACTGATCAGCACTCTGCACCTTTTAGACTGGCGGCCCGACCCGGAATTAATGCCAGGTCGACGATGTAACCGCAATCACGCGCTGAGCCGACGCTTGGAGATAAGATCATCTCCAAGGGCCGGCTCTTCCTATGCAGTGGAAGGGACCCAGGTCGCATCGACCCGGGTTACCCGTTCACACTGCATCGTGAGCTGGGTTGAACCGGTGTTCAGCCCTGCTCATTACCAGGGTTAAAAAACCATCGATGGTTACCTATCAAAGGGACTAAAAAGTCCCTACCATCATTTCACTAAAGTTGGGAGGTATGGATATTTTAAGCTTGCGAGCAGGGCCTTCCTACCTATATAACTGTCTGTTATTACCCAGTTTTGTTCTATTAATGCTTACAATTGTAAAGCGCAACGGAATATGCTGCGCTATATAAGAAACTGTTAATAAATAAATAAAATACATTTTGGGCTTGAATTCAGAGACGAACGCAATGGCGATTATGTATACGCAGATTGAGTGATTGTCATTTGCGCATGCGTAAAAGCTGCAATGTGCGTGTGCAGCGATTGCACTGCGATTACGGATGCACAGAGGTATCCATCACAAAGTGAGTGACAGGCTGTCAGCATTTAGGGGTAGTAATGGGGAGTGGTCATAAAAATGCAGGCGTGTGACTGTCTGAACACAGTTACACATAAATTAGCTCTTGCGATCTCCTACGCAGCTCTGCATGTCAGGAGAGTTGCCAAATCTTCGGGAAGGGCAAGATGGCCGCTCGATGTTACCGATATTTACGCAGGTAAGCGACGTCGTAGGCACGTGAGAAGGCAGAAGTGGGCGCCTTTATGCTCAGGTGTTCTTTGGAATAGTTAGCATATTTTCGCAACTGCGTTCCGTGCGAAATCGCAGCTGCGCTCGCATTAGCGTCCAACTCTGAATCAGGCCCAAATGTCAATCATAAAGGAATCTGCTTCAACAGGAAACCTTTACGGCTATACTACATAAACCAGAGTGGTTTCATTCGCTAAATCACACTTCATGATATCAAAACACTCTCTATAAATTACGGTGGACATGAGGCTGTGTATGGGACTGTGGTGAGTTCAAGGTTAAGTTGGGCACAGGTTATATATGAATGGAGGATGGGCTGTTATGCTGAAGGGAAGTAGTGAATGGTCAGGCATTGAATTGTTTGTGGTGGGCACGTGGCTATTGGGGACTGTGGTGTCCACATGGGAATTGGGATAAAAAAAATAAATCAATGATGTAGACTAGGAGAAAGTCATTACTGTAACCTGGCCTAACAGGACCCAATATTAGGGATTAGGCAACACGTTAGGAAGATTAGCTCACAGGGCCTAATTCAGTAGCGTACACAAGTGCGATTACGGATGCACTTTGATAGATTGTTTATTATCGCGCAAGCTCATAAGACACACTGATGTGCGCAGCAATCACACTGCAACTCCGTATGCACAGAGGAATCCATTGCAAAGTGAGGGACAGGCTCTCAGCATTTGGGGAGTGGTCGGAAAGGAAAAGGCGCATGTCCATTTGAACTCAGTTTCCGGGGCGTGCATAAATTAGCATGAGAGCTCACTGCATGTGTGCAGACTTGCAGTGTCTGCGGCTGGTCAGACCAGTTGTAAATGCTGCGTGACTGGCCAATGTGCGTCGATTGTACCGATGTTTATGCAGAAGACTGATATGAGAGAGCTGTAGTGGGCGTCTTTATGCTGGCTGAGCTTTGGAAAGCATTAGCATATTTTCGCAACTGCGCTCCATGCTAATTTGCAGCTGCGATCACAATTGCGATCGGAACTGAACCAGGCCCACAGACTGATGGAAAATAAAGCAGGTTTATTTTACTCACCAGGAGATTCACATCAACTATCACAATAATTCCACTGAACAGTGAAAGTGCATGAACAACCACTGATTCATGTTAACGAATTTTAGACTCCTTCTCAGAATCAAACTCATAGGTTGTGGAACTTCAGTCAACAGTTTAATTCACCCCCAGGTTTGCACACTTCCATGGTGTCATATCCCGATAATGCCCCTACTAGCAGGCAACACCATGCACTACAGTCTCTTCACTGTTGGTGGGCCTATTCCAGCTACCTTGATCAAATGGAATGAGCACATCAAAGTCCTGTCATTGCTGTTTTTGCAGCTGTTCATACGATAGGAAATTCATTCCCAAGTCTTTGTTTACCCAAAATCACCTTAGAACTCTGTGGACATGGAGGGAAAATCAAGCCTTCCAAAAAAGGAAAAAAGTAGAGATGTTGCCCATATAGCAACCAATCACATTACAGCTAACACTTTCTTAAATGTACTAGATAAATTATATCTTAATTCTGAATGGTTGCTATGGCTATGTGTTAATGATTTCACAAGTGTGCTTGACCTTGTTTGATTTTGTGGTTGAGTCAAAATGTCCTGTCAAAAAGCATATTAATGGTCATATACAAACTATGAAGGGATAGGTAAATAGGTAGCAACATATGGAAAAATTAGACATTTTAATCAATTTAACTTGATATTAAGAATCAATTGGCTTTATTACAGCAAATGGTAGAAAAACTACCAAAATCCCAGTGCTATTTTGCAGTGTTTTGAAAAAGGCATTCAACAAACTAGCAGCATGTGTGTGAAGCCAACTGTCAAGCTTCAAAGATACATAAATACAAAGAAAAAAGAAATACACAGCTCTTGGTTTTGGCCTAATAAGGATATGACAGAGAACGTTATTCTGAAGATATGTTTTATAATAAAAAAAATGTATAGACATTGACACAATCTAATAGCACAATAATTTCGATATATTCAGTATACAAAAGTAGTATCTGATGTGTTCATAAATGCTAGCAATACATACGGTTTACTAGAAACTTGGCACATACAATAAAAAACATATATACCAGACAGCTGCCTAGAAAAAATACAAATAAATCAATTGATGAAAAGTTATTTTGTAGCAGCCCGTAGCAATACAATTGTAAAAATCTTTTTATGTCTGTGCTGGCGTCCCAGCACAGATACTAATAGATAGATTTGTATTTAAAAATGTCAATGCTGGCTTTCATTGCGGGTGATCCCCGTAAATATAAGGACCTAAAGTTGGTAAGTTAAAACACCTGCGGCCTACGGAACACGTTGCTCACCTCTCCAGGTGAATAACAGCAAGATCTGTAAACAAGCTGCGGACCGATCGGGGTGATTTCACCTGCGGTCAGCGGCAAACTCCCCTTGCCTCTCCTGAGAATGCTGTCAGGTCCCGACTGTGTCCACACCGTGCCCGTCTCTTGAAGGCACCCGGGAGCCGGTGGATGACACAGGAGTGCGGCTGTGGGGGGAGAGCTCTTGCACGCTTTGAGGAGTGCTCGGTAAATTAGAGTCCAGTCGGCTGTTCTCCGCTGTATAGAAGTAAAATAATCCCACTTGTCAACGTATTTCGTCTCTTTACCTGGAGACTTTCTCAAGACTGACTGATGGTCATGTGTGTGTGATATACAGTCAGGTGCATAAATATTGGGATATTGACAGAATTTTCATATTTTGGCCTCTATTCGCCACCACAAAGGCTTTGAAATGAAACAAACAAGATGTGCTTTAACTGCAGACTTTCAGATTTAATTTGAGGGTAATTACATCCAAATCAGGTGAACGGTGTAGGAATTACAACGGTTTCTATATGTGCCTCCCACTTTTTAAGGGGCCAAAAGTAATGGGACTATCAACTCAAAAGCTATATCATGGACAGGTGTGGGCTATTCCCTCGTTATTTCATTATCAATTAAGCAGGTAAAAGGTCTGGAGTTGATTCTAGGTGTGACATTTGCATTTGGAATCAGTTGCTGTCGACTCTCAATATGAGATCCAAAGAGCTGTCACCATCAGTGAAGCAAGCCATCATTAGGCTGAAAAATCAAAACCAACCCATCAGAGAGATAGCAAAAACATTAGGTGTGGCCAAATCAACTGTTTGGAACATTCTTAAAAAGAAAGAACACACCGGAGAGCTCAGCAACACCAAAAGACCACGGAAAACAACTGTGGTGGATGACAGAAGAATTATTTCCCTGGTGAAGAAAAACCCCTTCACAACAGTTGGCCAAATCAAGAACACTCTCCAGGAGGTAGGTGTGTATGTGTCAAAGTCAACAATCAAGAGAAGACTTCACAAGAGTGAATATAGAGGGTTCACCACAAGATCTAAACCATTGGTGAGCCACAAAAACAGGAAGACCACATTAGAGTTTGCCAAACAACATCTAAAAAAGCCATTACAGTTCTGGAACAACATCCTATGGACAGATGAGACAAAGATCAACTTGTACCAGAGTGATGGGAAGAAAAGAGTATGGAGAAAGAAAGGAACTGCTCATGATCCCAAACATACCACCACATCAGTGAAGCATGGTGGTGGTAGTGTCATGGCGTGGGCATGTATGGCTGCCAATGGAACTGGTTCACTTGTATTTATTGCTATTGTGACTGCTGACAAAAGCAGCAGAATCAATTCTGAAGTGTTTCGGGCAATATTATATGCTCATATTCAGTCAAATGCTTCAGTACTCATTGGACGGCGCTTCACAGTGCAGATGGACAATGACCCGAA
>JAUIMM010000311.1:0-7500 GCA_031769625.1 Taudactylus pleione | reverse complement strand
CTGTTAGACAAATTAATAATCTAGGGGTAAATTTACTAAGTGTTTGGCCATGAAAAAATACGTTGGGCATCGCTCAGACTTGCGTTTGTGTTTGACACTCAAATACACGGATTTACTAAGCCTATTTTGAATCAATTGTCTGACTGCTATGGCATTACCACCCTGGCTGGTTCAGCCAGCAAAGTGCTGGTTATAGGAAAATGGGGGGGGGGGGGGAACACCACTCCAGGTTTCCCCCAATTTTCCTGTACCAGAAAGGGCTCAGAGGCCCAGAGATGATTATGCTTTTGAGGGAGGCACCGCACATTTTTATTTTCTAACATTTCAACCCTTTCTTTCATCTTAAAACAGACAGAAGCACTGCACAGATTTGACTGATCTGTGCAGTGCTTCTGCACACCACGCTACTCAGATTTTCAATTCATTTCTTCTATTCTGCTCCGTGTTTTATCGTATTTTTAAACACGATTCAACTCACAGATTTACGGTCTATGGAAAGTACTCGTGTATCGGTTAATGGTCCATCGACTTCTATTACATCCCTTCTTACAGTCCACACAACCTTACATATATTCTTATCCTCTCTATTTCTTCACTTTCACATCCTCCTAACCCTAAGCTAACTTTCCTGTGTGACTGGATCATAAAGCTCACCAATAACCTCTGCAATCTGGTTGGACCAATTTCCAATATGTAGTACCTATCCTTGTGTATCAACAACTGTTCCCCTATAAATTGTAAGCTTGCGAGCAGGGCTCACTTGTTTTATTGTCTGTCTGTTACTACCCAGTTTTGTTCTATTAATGTTGTTTCCAATTGTAAAGCTGCGCTATATAAGAAACCGAATAATAGTTTGCATATTTTGCCGTCTAGTTCAGTGTGGAATTGTGTTTTTGCCTTAGTAAATCTCAGTTGTAAAAACAGGGAAAAGTCTCAGGGGAATGCAATCTTGGCCAGACACGATTCTTAGTAAACATACCCCCTGGACCTCTTGCTACATCCTAAACAGGTCACTGACCTAAATGGTGGAGAAGGATAAGCAGTTCTCAAAGAGGACTTTTAAACATATAGGGCAGAGTTGAATGTAAAAGTGCTTTTTAGGCAGATCGCACATGCTTCAGTGGTCAACATATGTAACTACCGGTGATTCAGAGTAGGCGAGACTGAGCTTTAAGCCTTTCAGTAGCCTAAAGATCCTGCTCAGAGATCCTACTGACCTTTACCACTATTAAAATACACAACATTTTCCTGCTGTTGCTTTTTACTAAATGGCAATCTGCATCTTCCAATCATCTGATACCACCATATTCCCCTCAAGAAAATGGCAAAAAGACCATTGATCTAAAAGGAGCACCAACGTCAAAGCTTAGATGGACAACACATAACCTTAAAAGATTACAATCTTAAACTCCTCAAAAAAAGTATTCCCAATTGCATCACAATAATTTTATTAAACATCAAGTGATCTGGAACTCTGTTACCTTGTGCACTTTCACAGAGAGTGACAACCAACACAGCCTTCCTATTCCCCTTCCATCCCTATGTTCAAGGAGGCTAAACCCTGTAATACCCACAATTCTAATGGTGGGAAACAATTAACATCTACACTAGATACCAATGTTTCCCATCGGTGTGGGTGCACGGCATCTTTATCTTTCTGTCAAGAGCTATTATTGTACCAATCTACATTAACAAGTAGCAGAACTAGCTCAGCACTTGAAGATTGACTAGGTTGACTATTTAATCTATCTTTATTTCACCGATATTCTTATAGTAATGTTTGTTCTTACAATCCAAGAGCTGCTACTACCACATACTCCAATGTCTTTACTGCTACTACTCGCATCAGACCTTGTGATAGTTCAATATGACCATTTGCTCTGACAATCATTTATATGCCATTATTATTCTAGCTGCAGTATTTTGTTCTACCTCCTAACATACTAAGTTTTCAACTTTTAATCTTTAGTCTCCAACCAGCGGTCTTTGTCAGCAAGGTTATGAAAGATGTTCTGAAATATATCACAATTGAGTTTGAGATCTTACTAAGGTTCTAAATCCAGCAAGTTACTGTGCCAGCTGGACTTTGGGGCACACAAAAGAGGATTTCTATATAACAAAACACAGGGGAGACCTACCAAGTACCTTATCCTCAAGTTACTATCAAGCAGTTATGCTCTTTCATATCCTAGAGTGGTCGAGTTCAAATTCTTATTGACAGAGTATCAACTGAGGAACATTCTCTTGCAATTTCAGGGGTTATGTTGGAGAGGACATGGGTAGCTAAAGCCCTGTTCCAACATAACCCAAATTACACCTCTGGCTCTAAATCCAGGCGTTCAACCCATTCTAAAATCTGAGCATGGTGTGGTTACAATCAAGGGTATTGAGGATTGGTAAATTAGTCGATTTGGATGGATCTAGGTCTTTGATGCCTAACAATATTTTCTTTCGATTTAGATTATTACATATTTTTTTCTGCAATAGGAGCTTTGTGTACCCCACAATGCAAGGACATCTGTTTGGGGATCTACATGTTTCAGACCAACATCCAAAACATACCGTAACATCTCAATTATGGAATCTCAATTTTAAGTCTTGAACAAATGCCCAAGATAACTGTACAAAATGCTCCCAGGGGTCTCAGTGTTATGCTGGAGGTGCTACCCACTCCAGACATTTCTTCTTGACCAAACATACTTAAATCTCTACATCAGGCCTGGCCAACCTGTGCCATCATACACTCACTTTGAAAAGCTGGTAAAGCACAGGTTGACCAGGCCTGCACTACGTCATTACAGTTTTATAATCATGTTGATGGGAAACGCCAAAATAAAATCCATTTATTTTAGTAGCCTACACTAGCACATTTCTGAAAATAACACCACGTTAAATATGCAAATTGTTGTTTCATGGTATTACATCTTACAAATCATATTGCATCAAGCAACCTTTAAAGCCGGTAGCTTTTGTGATGGAGGTGAACGTGGGAAGAAATGTCTCTCCTTTCCACCACATAAAAACAAAATTGTTAACACTTTTCCGCCTATAACAAAATGATTGCTCAGTTTTTCTTTGGGTCTGTACATTTATTTCCCACATCAGTACAGATGCAGGTAAACAACGAACGCACATTTCAATATGTTAAGAAAGTTATAGAGATATAAAACAAAATTGTAGAATATAAAAGCAGCAGACTGCATTTTTTGCCTGTTTTTAAATTCAATGGGACTTTTTTTATGCTTCTGTGTAGAACTATTTCTGAACAAGCATAAAGACGGCTGTTTATGTGGTTTGTAACAAAAAGGTTTGTTTCGTCTGCATGCAAAATAATTTAAATAAATAAACAAGTTCAGCCTATTACCGATAACTGTTGATTAGAGGTAGCTTAGGGCAATGTTGGTTAAATAAAAAAAAATATACATAAAAAATTTTTTTTTTTATATATATAGTGAGATTGCGCTTATACGAAACTTAAACACATTTCTGTATATTAAAAGGAAGCCAACTGCTTAATAGCAGCTCATAAACTCCCCCACTGTGAAAAATTACATTTTCAAACTGCCATTCCAAGTACATTATCTCTGAGAGTCCAATTTGAAAGTTTCTGTCTCCAGGCCCTTTTCAGTAAAGACATCTCCCGATTAAAACTATCACCGTTACTGAAACCGGCAATGTTTTATTGCCAGAAACCCAATCGGAGATAAATTGGCAATATCCTTTCAGCGTAATTAATATTCACTAGCACACCTTTTGCATCAGCAAGTGTAAATTTCTGCTAATGAAATGAGTTTTTAATGCACATTATTTTAAAACTGGCCTATTTCTGTTACGCCTCAGTCTGAGCCTAATAGACACAAGGATAATGGTGTGAATTACTATCTGCTGAATTTTGCGGCATGTAACAAACCTGTTCATTTTGTGTAAACAGCCACTACGGACTGCCATTTTATTGGACGGTGTATGTATCACAGTCACAAAGTTACTGCGCTAAACATACAGTTTATCATTCAGATTATTAAAACAGGTAAATGCAGAATGGAATTGTTGAATAACCAATTAATTTGCCCAAGGAGGTCCGCAAGGTGAATGCATAGACAACTCACTGTATAAAAACACTTCATTTATCATGATCTTCATGCACCATTAAACTGTTATAAGTCTAAAAATCATTATTCCCAGTGGAATTAAAACTACAAAAAACTAAATAAATACATTGGCAACCCATTTTAAGGGCTGGCATACACAGGCAATTAAGTCTGAGCAACTTATCACTCAAGCCTCTATTCTCCCTAATGTAATTAGGTAGCAAGTCAGTGCTATGGAGTTTAAAAAAATGGCAACAAACAGCAAGAATCTATTTAGTAGGGTAAAAAGCCAGTTTAATTTGCTTAAAGTAAGGTTTTTTTTAGGCCAAGTGCTTGGTATTTCAGTGAAGCAGGTTAAGAATTACTCAAACATACAACATATAGAGCAACGTAAACCGGTTTAACTAGAGTATAAAAGGACAGTTCACAGGCCAGCCAAATTCATTTTGTTTATACAACTCAGTAAAATTAAAAGCAATACTATGCCTGACTCGGCATCCACATTCAATAAATTGTTGCAGTACTTTAGATAAAGTAACCGTTTGTTACAGGTTTTTTTCTAATTTAGAGTTGTATGCGGTTTAGAGCTGATTTAGAGTTGTATGCGGTTAGCATCGCTGCTGCATCCTTGGACGCAGCCGCGATGCTACCATACGCTAATGCAGCAAGAGGCATCTGGTGTAAATAGACACCTCCTTATGCTTGGGTGATCAGCAGCTGCATCCAAGGATGTATCCATCGGATCATTTGCGATACCATCGGCCATCTGAGTAACAATCGGGTTACTCAGATAGTCTCAGAACCGTAACAGAGGTCACCTTCAGAAGACTAAGCCTAATAGACCCTGGCCCTGTCATTCTCACAAAACCGGTGCGTCAAGCCAATGCTTCCAACGGTGCGTATCCACTTGCCAATTAAAATGACCGATTGAACGATAAAGACAGTTATCATTCAAACGCTCATTAACCGTTCATAAACAGTTCAGTAAAATGTCGTAAACGACCAGCGATGCGTGCTCCCGCTGGTCGTTTTCGACATCATCATTGCCCGAACATGACAGTCAACCTGACGATATCGTCAGGTTGGCCATGTTCAGGGATGAGGGAGGGTGCCTGTCGTTCAGTGTGGGAACTGCACAAGACAATGAATGACTACGTTATCGTACAGTCCTTCATTGTCGGCAAGTGGATACGCGGCATAAGAACGCTGGATCGTCCCGCCCACTCCCGCAGCATGTCAATCTGCGGCTTTGTGGAACTGCAAGATTTCGCAGTAAAAGATCAGCGCATACATAGTACAGATCCTGCGCATACGTCAATATTCTAACATAGGAGTAGTACGCAAACCATCGGTGATTTTATTGTTCAGACGCTGAAAAGGCGGAGTACAGGGATACTTGGGACTGGGTTCTGTCTGCTCTCAATGCATACTTTCTCTTTATTGTTCCCCATCTGCTAGAATGAGAATCAATAGCTCCCTCTCCGATTCCTTTAACATTAATAATGGTATTAGACAGGGATGCTAATTGTTCCCCCTGATTTCTATCCTCTGCATGGAGGCTCTGGCAAGGTAAATAAGATTGAACCCTGATGTATCTGGATTTATGCTACAGGGTAAGGAGTATAAGTTAGCCCTCTTTCCTGATGATTTATTGGCCACAATTACGAATCCTGTAATTTCCCTACCAAATTTATTAGATGCGTTCTAGGTATTTGGCGATCTCTCCAATTTCAAGGTCAGCAACTCCAAGTCGGGTGCCCTAAATATTACAGCGCCTCTTCAAATGGTTGCGGGTCTTAAAAACCCGCTTTCCCCTTCACCTGGCATGCTTCTTAACTAAAATATTTGGGTGTTGCCATCACAAGAGATCTGTCTCACCTATTTGAGGCAAAAAAATTTTTTATGCAATATGTTTTTATCGAGAACAATATCAGTAGCAGACAAACCGGCATATACAGATTATAATCATAATAAACCAATTTGACAGAGCAGAATTTATACATAGAGACCGAATGAGTAGCGTATCAACAGTTGTTCACCCTGATTCAAGTCCACAGTAAATTATAAAAAAAAAAATAATTAAAATAAAATAATTAAAGAATACACAAAAGGAAAAAGAATACTTTTTAATGCCCTTCAATGCTGTACGTGAAAAAGGTGGAACTTAACTCTGGGAGAGAACTGGCGCCATCACCAGCTCCGCCATTTCCTACAATCCCTCAGTCCTACTTACAGCTCTTATGCCTTCTGAACATTTACAGTACATGAGAAGTAGATTATAAAAGTCCTCCCTCATTTCACTAAAATCTGTGCCAATTGATTTGAGAGGAAATATGGGGGGGGGATAAATGGGGAAAAAAAAAAAATCGGATTAGCCCATGCCTGCTCCTCTAGTGTCTGTGTGGTAGAGACCCAATACAAGTTATCACCCGGTTGGTAGAGATGCCTAGACACTCTCTCTAAGATGGGGTTCGGTGTGCTGAACATGTGTTGGCGCTGTTCCTTTGTCCCAGGTACCTCATTACCATCTGGTGGCAATGTACTATCCTCCATCTCTTTTGGAAGGAGGTGCTTGGCCTTTCTGCAAACATTTTTCACCTGTCTTCCAGACCCATTTCAAAATCTAAGAAATCCCTATTGTGCCATTTAAATAATGCTGCTAAATCAGTTATTCAAGTACGGTGGCGCTCCTCCTCTCCTCCAATAAAAATGAATTGGTTTGAGAAGATTTTTGTATGGAATGGATGATTTATGGTCTTCTACAGATGGCGGCTATACAACCTTTAGAGATACCTGGTTCCGCCGGATGGACTTCAAAGCCACCCTTACCCCCAACCCCCCCTGTTAGGGATGACCTAGGTTTTATGGGACTGTGGCCCCCTTGGATGTTGATTATTATACCTCTATTAGAACAATGTTCCCATCTTTTACTATAGATAGATACTGGACATCACTAGTATATGCTATTGGATATGGGGCGATCTACACCTACTTTTTTGTTTCTTTTCTCTTTCTCTATTTTCTCCCCCCTCCTCCTCCCCTTCTATACAGTTTTCCATCTCTACTCCCTTTGTTATATTTTATATGCAGGTTTCTATGTAGTAGTTTTTTAGAATGTCTCCCCTTGATATATACAGTGATTAGTATATATTGTAGTGTATTTGCACTTTTCTGTTCCAGTCTATGTTTATTCCTGTAAATACTTGTTATACTTCTGTCCCTTTATTGAAGTTAATAAAAATATTTTGCACTAAAATTGACAGGCATTTCACGCCTACAGTGCTGATGCCTGAGGCTCAGGTCTAAGTGGTATTTGCACAAACCCAGGCATGTATTCATCTGGGACTCTGTAAACCTGCACTCTACACTCCTCTGTAAAACACTGTATAGCACACTGGTTCATTAACAATAC